>QUSF01000004.1:42062323-42318136 GCA_003676055.1 Chloebia gouldiae
TTTACAAGTAAAAGGATGTGGCTCGGGCAGGAGATGGGCCATGTCTGGAGAGATACGGAGACCCCAGGCGCTGATCATCTTGTGAAAGACCCGAGATGGATATCATGGAAATCCTCGGGCAAATACATGTGAATGCAGCCTTCCCATAAACTTCATCAAGGGATTCAACAACTCCGGACACTGAATTGTTCTTCCTCATCACCAAAAAAGAAAATCCCATTAACCTATGGACTCTGAATGGAAGACTGACTGCTGAAATCTTGGCCTCAGGCGGAATTTTCACTATAAAAACCGCTTGTGCCAGGATGGAGGTGTGTGGGCATAGAGGAAAACCTCGGCTGAGGCTGACCTCCTTGCTGCACACCCAGGGCCGACCCCGGGGGTCGGCTCTGTTCTTTCCTTGTGGCTGGCTAGATAGAATTTGATCGCAAAATAAGTATTTTATTTTTTTCATTTTTAATTTGGCTGGACAAATTTTCATTTATAACACCTTGTTCTAAGAAGTTTTCTCCAGGTCTGCAGCTTGGATTTCTGTAGCAACTAGTATTTGGAAGCAATGAGACCAATATTTTATAAACTAACAACTAGTCAATATATTCATGTTTTTTTACTGTATTAATTTACAGTAGGATTTTAAGGTACAGGAATAACCAAGGAATCTTTATTAAGATACAAACACTGTAATTAAAAATGAGATAATTTTGAAAGAACTGCAGGAATGTTATAGCCACTTGCACAAGCAAGCAGATTTGGTGAGCCAGAGGACATGTTCAGTGGGATCTTCCCCTTCTTTACTTTGCTTCTAGCTCCCTTTCCCTGTTTCTCCAAACGAGTTGTTTTTCTAACATCAGCAGGTTAACAGCCTCCTCATATTTCCATTAATCTTTAATTTTGGGACAACCTTATTCATTATAATTAAAAAGTACTGACTTTTTAAGGTCATGTATGCATTCATGGTAGTGACTATGCTTGATTCTTAGTGTTCCAAAGAAGAGCATCATGAACTCTGAGAGAAGGGCCTATCTGAAGGTATTCCTACTCCACACTTCCGTGCTTGCTGCTGGCTCACAGCTGTCAAGTATTCTTTTAAGATTTTTCTGTCAATCTCCATTTTGTTAAAAGCCACTCAGATGCTGAGTACAAACTCCAACCTTTGTCTCCTACAAAGATGCAAGACAGGTGTGAGGTCTGGTTGCACCTTTCTGTGCTTGTGTATCAAGGTAAACAGACATTTCAACTACCTTACACCTCTGGACTTTTAGTGCCTGTTTCCAAAGGCATTAAATCTCCCATGGTCAATGAGGGATTTTTGCTGACTGCTGTCTAACCTCTCGTAGCACAGTGCTACACTCCATGACTGTGGATAAAGCACAATCTGTGGAGTCATCTTGCTGTCAGGTGCTGCTACCCTCCAGAGAGCTGCAAACAGATATCTGCTGAATCACCCTGGCTCGATTTAAGCAGCCTCACATGCAAGAGCTTGGAGAACCAGAACTGAGGGAAGGGATCATGCCAGAGCTGCCAGATAGATGCATCTGACACTGGACAGCAAGCTTAGGCTGAGATCTGTAACTGGCATTAAAACTGTCTCTGTCTTCTGCCCTTGAGTGGGTATTAATGGAAACTGCTCTCACTGGGTGAGATGCCAGACATTCAAAGCCTCATCTGAGATATAAGATTTCCTCTGTCACTGACTTTTCCTGCAGGGGAGGAAGAAGTTTGATCACTGCTAAGCAGAGTCTTGGCACTAAATAGCTGATGTGTTTCTTAATTAATGTGTTCTGTCTCAAGGCATGTTAAGTACTGTGCATGTGGTACATATAGAAATTGCCTTGTGAAATCAGAGTAGAGTAAAATTCCTTTCCATATTTTTATGGTAGAAGTTCTGTGATTAAAGAGGCAGCTAAAGTTGGTCCAACAACTACCACCAGCTGAGAATGCTTAAAGTTGCCTTCAGCTTCTTTCTCTGCATTTTAAGCTATGCTCTGTAGTGGCAGTGAATTGCTTATTTGCACACTTAAAATGTACCGGTGCGTTTGTGCAACAGGAAACGGCCAATAAAAATGTTAGGGTAAACAGGTCATAGAGAGTGTCATAAATGTAATCAGCACTCATCAGCTGAAAGTCTTTGAAAAGATTGGTGGCATCAAGTTCACACTGAACAATTCACAGATTTTTCTACCAGTGTCTGAGCAAACTGAGTGATGGGAGGAATGTGTTCTCTTCAGTGGAGCAGTATTCACATTTGACTAATGGGAATTTTCACATCAGAAAGGCTGAAAGGCACACTCTGAGCAAGAGACAAACAAAATTTCCTGCTGCCAAGTTTGGGCTTCAGCCAAGGGTGCAATTTAAAACAGAAACACCACTCTTTTATCTTCCCTTACCATCTCTGAATAAATTCTTTCATAGGTGGGAAAAGAAAAGCTCCATGTTGTCTGAGCAAGATGAGGTCTCTCTTCCAGAAAATTAAAACATTTTAAATTTCTAAAATTTTGTGAGGAGGATTTTCATAATTTTTCATAATTTTCATAATGCTTAGAAAATAATATTTCAGACTGGCTTTCCTGAGAGTGTGTATGCCTATATGACCATTAAAAAAAAAAGCACACACAAACCCACCCCCCCAAAAAAATTTAAATACTGTGTAGTCTATCCTCTTCCTTTTTCTGGCTGAGTGAGACAGATGACTAAGACACTGCAGACCATTGCTGTTGCATTCCCTTCTTCTGCTTGCCAGGTCTCTCTCACAAAGCAAGTGCAGTGGAATTCATTAAAGTGCCACCTTGAGGGATTGCCAGGGAATAGGTATTGTCTGTGCAACTCAGTAATCCCACAGATCAATTGGCACACCCACACTGAAAAAGTCATCTTAAGCATTGTGCATCCAAACCCAGCTGCAGCATTCTTTGTTTGCTACCAAGTTTTCCTTCAGCAGGATTTTACGCATACTGAATTAAAAAAAAAAAACAAAACAGGGAGGGAGGGAGGGAGGGAGGAAGCAGTGTGTGCATGTGGGAAGCATACAGAAAGACCAGAAAATAACCTTTGGAAAATGTGAGTCTGGAATGCTTTCAAGATCCCTGCAAGAAGAGTTGTCCCAGAAACAAAATGAAGCATTTAGGAAAGAAAAAGGGCATTAAAAAAAACCCCTATTATTTTACATTGAAATAACAATGGAATTGGATTAGGATCTACTAAAAACATAACAGGAAGAGAAAAACAAAATGTGGAGGCAAAAGCCAGGATTTTATCTTGGAGATGTCATAAATTGCAGCCCAGGACAGCCATGGATCAACAGCATTTTCTCCACAGTTAAGTACTAACTGACTTTAAGTAAGTGATAACTCAGATCACCAAAACCAATTTCTGTATTCAAATTCCTGGCACTATTTGACATTAAGTTGCAACTTCAGAAGCAGCATAGGCATGTCCCATCCTTTCAAAGATGTCCTGAGTCCACATGCGTCTTCAGGGAGCATGCTGGGAAGAAAATCTCCCATGATAATAGCTGATAATGCCAAAGGGAGTTGGGAATCTAAAACGCTACAAAAATTGAACCTTTCCTCTTCCCATACCAAGGATGGAGAAGTTGCCCAAATGGCCATGGCTGGCTGCTTAAAGCGTCATTGTGCAGTTTAAACATGCATTTATAAAACTGATTAGAAATTAGCAGAATAATCAAATATTGAATGCAAAATTAATTAAATTAGTAATAGCAAGCTAAAGGAAAAGCTCTGTAAACCACATTTCAAAAATATGCTTGTGGAATAAAGATAAGCTCAATATTCTCCCCACTACACAAAGTTCACATACAAGTATTTCACAACAGATTTTATTTTCTGCACACAAGATGCATCTGCTTTACTGACCTTAACATGATGTATGTTTTCAAAGGCAAATACAGACAAATTAGGAAAAAAACCCTACTAGAACCTTCTGTTACTCCAAATATTGTGTTCATTCCTCAGAAGAAGGAATAGAAATATAAAAATATCAAGGAAAAGCAAAGATATTTAAAGTCTTAATTAAGGAAAGGAACATGGCCTGATCATTGTAGCATGAACCTAGGAGTTGAGAAAACAGAGGTGTCACAGTATGAGTTTCTGCAAGTCACCTTAAAAATACTGAATGAATATAGTTCTGCAAATCAGACACTTGGTTGTTCTGTGCAGCTGTGAAGTAGGTGAGATATTTTTTTAGGATTTCATGAACTTTAGTTCATTTAGGAACTTCTGCCAGTGAAATGCATTGTTAGGCCACAAAGAACTCTCCCTGCAGATATAATGTGACCATACTGCATCACAAAGGTTTTTATCTCAGGGTTAAATCATGTTAAAAACATCAGTCTTGAATACAGGGCAATGTCCAGCTGTATTCCCTAACTGCAAATCAATCCACAAACTGTATATCAGTAGGAAGCCCTCTGTTAATTCCCCATGGCTCTGAACTGGTAGTTAGGTACTGAGTACTTTGGGTAATCAGGTACTTTGGCAGGGTTCCTGTTTCCTTGAAGGGAGAGCTCCAAGCACACGCCACCTCTGCCATCAGCCCTTCATGCCTTTCCCACCTGTTTGTTCAATGCAAGTGCCTTGTACTTACCCACTTGATTGCAATTGCAGGTTGATGATCTGTTCCCTTTTTCAACAAAGGGACTGTTAACTTCTACTATGCAAAGTGTTCTGGGTATACTTATGAGAGTTTTTAATAACAGCAGCTAGAATAAGTATCATAGTGGAACTACCCACTTTTCCTGCTTATGTAAAGATACTAAAGTCATCTGGAAAATGTTGTTCTTACTGTAAGGCAAATTACTCAGCTGCCATTTAGCAATAAATTTTTCTGACTGAAACTTTGGGTATTAGATAGAGATCACTATGCAGGACAAATTAACCAAAGCCTGAACAGCTAGAATGAACAAGAATCCTTATGTGGATTTGCTGACTGAGCAGCACCTCCACAAACAGAACTGGCAACCATAATTGCTATCATTGAGAAGAAACTTCTTACATGTTGGCTTTTTTTCAATGATGGATTTTTATTACATTTCCAGATGACACTATTAACCCACGTAAACAGGAATTTTACTTTGCACATAATAGAAAGTGTAAACAGAAATTTGAGCATCAGTTAATGCTCACTTCTTCAATGGGAACCCAGCACTTGCCTTCTAAATAAAAAGTCCTGTTGTTTTCAATTTGCACTTCCATTCTGAACCATTTGTAGATATTCCTTGTGTAGCTTTTCTTGGGTTTCATAAAGTTTCTTTAGCTTCTTAATTTGTCCTTTGCTAAGTTCTTTGCCTTCTGTATCATGGGTGGGAAATCCCTGAAACATATTTAAAAAAAAGAGTATTTAAGATAAGTTCTTGGACTGCTTTTGTTCTTTATGGAATCATGTTTTAATAAGATAGGGAGATAATGTCATAATGACAGGCTGTCAGGAAGGGGTGTATCTTGGCTAATTTTAGTCACCTAGAAGTTTGACAGCTAACTTTGACTATTTCTGAATGTTCCCTTCCTAACAAAACAAGAGGCATAAGGATGTATTTATCTTCTGTCCTGAACCACATAAGGGAAGCTTGGACCACTAACTTCTAGATGGTTTTAGTTAAGAGAATAATGACTAATTCCTGAACAGATGGTTAAAAAAAATCTTTTAATCATACTAGCAGATTGAATTCAAGGCTTAAAGCAAAAGCAGTAAGATATTTATATTCTTGATGGAGAAAGTGGGATCAGCATTTTTATGGACATTCTCCTTGGCTTGCAGGGGTATTTTCCAGCATTTATCCTCTCCATTCTGACTTGTCTCTAGGACTTGAATTTGTGTAGGTGAAGGAGAGAATCAGAAGCAGGATCAATGACCCAAACCAAGAAGAAGTGAAGAAACAGTGCTTTTTGTTTTCCAAGTAACCCTTTTATCCCCAAGGGGAGCAATCAAGAGCAAGGTTATGTATATAGCCCCTTCAGAGAGCCTTTGCCAAGAGAGAGCAAAACAGTGGGCACAAGGGAACAGGAAACACAGGACCTCTCAAAAAATATCAGTTCTGGAAGAGCTGGGAAGTTTGTACTTGCAAATGAATACCCTGCCTTGCACCAGAGTAATAAATCTGTGAATGAACATCATACATATTGTGGGTAGGAATGTGCATTTTGCTTTGCAGTAATGGGAGCCAAAGGAAATGTACAATGAATGTACAAAGGAACATAGAGGGAAAATACCCTTGAAATGATGGCTAACAGAGACCTTGCTCCTCAGTGCACAACAGAATTAATATATCACCTTTTTCTTCTCTCCTTCCCTCCTCTTGCTATATTAATAGCACTGCCCTGGAGGTTTGGAACAAGATTGCTATAAACATATACAAATAAGTATGTACAACTGGGGGAGGAAATCCCATCGCCAAAATTAAGAGAAGTCTCTTACATTTTCATCAAACACAGAATATTTGTCAAGTTCCAATTTAAACATTTCATGTGGTGGAATCTTCATTTTTTCCAGTTTTGCTGCCTGTAATATAAAACATGCATTAACATCACAGTTAATTACTGACAACCTGTCACATATGCAAAAGGTAAAGTAGATTATAATTTCAAAATCAAGTATTCAATTCATAATTGTTAATTATGTGAAAAGAAACTTGAAATGAGGAACAACTCAGTAGGTCTTAGCTGTGCTTGTCTGGAGGAAAAAATGTTTTAAACTTGTAGAGAACCACTTTATAAAGTAGATGCATTGCAGAAACTCAAAATAATTTGCTTATATACTCCAAAAACTGCATCTGATTCCTGCTAACTTGATTCTTTAGTCAACACAAAGTGAACAGCTGCTATCATAAAGAATATTCAGCAATTAACTCACTGCAAAATGAACCACCGTTATCAAGTTTCTTGCTGACAAGTAAAGGTTTCTGTGCAGGTTACAGAAGAATCAGATGCAGCAATTGCACTGAAAACAAACTGAACTCTCCCTTATCTGTAAACAAGCACATCTCAGAATCCTTTCCATGTAACTTTTGCTCTATGCAAGGGAATCACCTTTTTGAAAAAATGAAAAAAGATACTTGGAATTTACGGATGATAAATGCTATATATCTTGTTTTATCTTTGTATGTGGTGCTCTCTAAAAGTTTTCTTCCTCTTCTAACACAGGAATGTATTTCCTGTACTGTTAAAGTCATCAGCATGGCAAACAATATTTTTTCTTATGAGTTCATCTCCTCTGTCTACTCCTTATCCAAAGCCCAAAACCTTTTAGCTATCTGAATTCCAACAGAGGTAGAACATTTCTCTGCTCAATCATAAGGAACAGGGGGTTTCTTACAGAGAAAAAGAAAAAGAGAAAAAGAAACCTCACATATACCTATGACATTAGAAAGGGAATGAAATAATAAATGACACAAGCAAAATGTTCTCTAACAGTAACAAGCATGTAACTACTTTGTCAATTGGGTAATACTGTTTATCGACTGAAATTAAGTGCTAGAAGTTCTTCTGTAATACGTTTTTGCAGGCTTTAGATGTGTTTTCAAAAATAGCTTCTCTGTAAGAACTGAAAGTCCAAGCCTGAAAGCTGCAAGACAAAGGTATTCTGAGCAGGAAATTGTAAACAAAAAAACCAAACCAAAAAAAAAAAAAAAAAAAGAAATGGAGACCTGGCTAAGGCTGGACAGAGAGCCTGTGTTCTAATGTTCTTTCCTGCACGTGACTACTGCTGCCTACACTTTCCTTCAAAATGAGGTTACTTACTTCCTGCTGTTGTTTTTTCCTGGCTGCTTCTTCTTTCTTCCTTTTTTTCTCTTCTTCTATCTGTGAGAGGCAGTGTTAGTGAGTAAAAGGTAATGCACTATTCCATTTGGTTGTTTTCCACAAATCTGAGCCAGCTCCCCTGGATATCTAATTACAGACAGAACTGGCAGCATGACCTGCAGCAAACCCACCATGCCTTATAATTAGGATTGTCTGATACTTCCCACTGTATGACTTTGATTTCATTTGCTTTTATTCACAGTTATACCAGTTTTAACTGTTCAGAATGCATTTTGCATGCAAAATGGATACCTATAAAGGAATACCTAAAATAAATTATCCTATCATTTTAGTGGGAAAACTGTTTTGCAAATGACTTTTAAAAAAGACTGTATTTCAATGATATTTTAAGCTCTTGCTTCAAACTGTGAAGATATTACAGTTCCTTAAGCAGCAGTTGTATCACTTGATGTTCCTAGGGAAACAGCTATCCAAATTTAGCCAACTTGCTAAAAATCCCAGCACTTGCCCAGGAGAGACCTATCAGTTCTGCAAGGGTTCTGCCAGTACTGAATATAATGCTGTTTCCAGGGAAGAGGGACTGGCTGCAGATCCTACCCAGCAGCTCTAAGCAAACTGCCTCCAAATGTCACTCTAATAAAAACATCTGGAATTGACTAAAATGACTTCCTATTTCTCCCTTTTCTAAAAAACATCAACATGGAAGGAGAAATGTTAGAAAGTCTTTCAAAGATTTCTAGTCATGATATAATTTAATTATTTGGTGAAATTGAAGATGGACATATGAAGTGTTACTTTTAAATGTTACAAAGTCAAATATTAATGCTAGGAAGTGCCAAAAGCAGGCCTTGTGTATGTGAATTCAAATTCACAAGCTTTATAGAGTAACATGAATTCTTGCCCCCACATGCTGAATATCTCACTAATCCATACTATATTAATTAAGATTTAGCCAGTACATTTTTCCCCCACATATCAGATTAATACAGACTAGTTCTACGGAAAATGTTGACTTCATTTGTACAAACAAAAGAAGTCTGAATTAGCTTCTCATTGGAATTGTTCTTCTAGAGAGGTAAGACTGAATGCAATATTGACCAACCCCTTAGTTATATGAAGACCTTAAAAGGCAATAAAATAAAAAATCTTTGAGGTATTCACTAGGTCCCATACAAAGTTTTCAAGACGCTGTTTTGAAAAATTATTTTTTCATACACACTTAAATTTTTTGTATCAATTCTCTTATGTCATCTTCCTTGTTGCTAGTCTGCTGTTATTTTTCTTATGAATTATCAAAGAAATGCATAAATATCCATAGCTTCCACATTCACTTTTAAAAAAATGGGACGATTAAAAGAATTACCTTTTTCTTTTCTTCTCTTTCTTTCAATAATGTGTCCTTATCCACTAATTTAACCACAGTTGGAAGTCCTAAAGAAGCAAAAGGAGATGGATTAATTTCTTGATTAGTCGAAGATAAATGTATTCACCCTGTGATAACTGTTTTCTTTTTTCATGCTGAATGCAAATACAACTCAGTAGCTAGTCAAAAGTGAATAAGAAATTAGGTGCTACACAAAAACATTGCCATGTATGGTTTTTTTTATTCTATACATGTATTCCAATATACAGTTCTATAATATATATTATATATATACACACACCATTATATATGATACATATTATGTGCCATTATATATAGTACATATGAAATACATATCCATATATATATATGGTGCATATATGATATGCTATTGCTCTGCAAAACTTGAGTTGAGATTAGTTTTAACAGTTTGTTTTCCTACTTCTTAGGAAAGCAGCAGGATGATAAAAACTGCTCCTACAAAGTTTCAAGAGATAACTGGGTACCTTCATGATCTTCAAATCGAACTCCAAGTTCAGGCAGGATGTCATCCCGAAGAGCATCACTCAACTGCAGCACTTCAGTTACTACAAAGTATGAAAAATACTTTTAATGAAGTAAAATTTGGCCAAAGTATAGTTTTATCCAGCTACATAGTTATTTAAATGCAATTAAGGAATTGCCACTCTCTCACACAGAGAGAGAAAGGTCTTTTCTTTTAAAGTGCTAACTAACTTATTTCAGCCACACAGAGAAGCAGCATGTTTCTTTGCAGGGACTTGAAAATCATAATTTCCTTCCAAGATACTCTCACTGTTCCTGAAGGGGAACAGAAAAAAAATTTAAGGCAATTCAGAAATGATGCAGCAATTCTGCAGGGTATGGTGGAAGAGTACATGACTCAGGAAGATCCCAATGGTTGCTATAGGATGTGCAATAAGGAAGGTTAAAAACCTAATTTTAGAAAATCACAAATTAACATATCCTGTGCTAAATCTAACAGTGCCCTTTGAAGGACTATGATTTTGTTAATTTGATAACTACATGTACATTTGTCAGAGGAACTGTAATCCCAACATCCTCCTTTTATTTCAAGCATTCTATTTTTACAGCAGAACAGAGAATTTTGGTTTGGCTTTCTACATGGTGATCACCATTAGACATCATGGCTAATAATTTTTATCCTTGCAAACTTACCAAAGAGCCTTTGATGACAGCAAATAGCTAAGATTTAGCTGAGGTATATGCAATCAGCTTTTAAGGGGAAAACAAATCTTCATACAGGATGAATTTTTGGATGATAAATACTATCAGTTGAGAAGCAGCAGAAGAGTTAAGAGGGACTAAATTCATCAAAGAGACCCAGTTGTGAATTCAGTGGCATTTTTTATAAGCAGTATGGTATCTGGGAGAAACACTTAACAAGTTTAACAAGACAGATACTTGGGTTAGATGTGCTTACAATGAACAAGTGTTCCCCCTTTCAGCAATTCTTAGCTGGTTAAACCTAAGAAGTACTCAGGGTCTCAAAGTTATTATTTCAGTGGAAGCTTCCATCCAGGCAGTTTGCTAAACACTGCACACTCTGGTAGATACAAGTACCATCCCTGAGCCTTCATGCCTTCATCTCCTCCACAATCCTCAGAGAGCTGCTAGTGAACAGCACTGACTATCCTAAAACCATAAGAAGGAGCACCCTGTTCCAGTGCATGGCTGTGTTCTGCGGCTCTCTTTGCACAGGAAACCACTGCAGTGCACAGAACCTCTTCTGTCTGCTGTAAATGGAGTCGTTGTTTCTCCTCATCCACAGCAGTTACACACAGTGAACCACAGTCATGTTTGATGCAACTCCAAATCAGCCATTAAAATAAACCAGGGATAAGATTCCCTCAGTGGCTGTTGATACTAAAAGGTGTTGGCTCCATCAAGACTGTATCAGAAACAGCTACTGCTTATTCACCAAAACAGCATCTGCACAGTTATAGATGTTCACTTATCTAAAATAATGAATGATTTAAAGCTGAAGAAGAAATCCAGCAAGGAGAAACATATAATGACACATACTGTTTATGAGAGGACACATCCTCTGATGAGTCCTGCCATGCAGAGGAGTCAGCACCACTCCTCTTAAGGCTGAGATGTGCCTGTTCTTTGCACATGGCACCTCCTGAGCAAATATGTTCAGGATTGGATAGGGGATTGTTTGTGGGCTGTCTCAGGACATAAGCAGGCTCTCACTGGGACAGGGACCAGGAAACCAGTGGGACAATGCCTTATCACCAGTGCCCACCAACACCCCAACAGATGGACACTCCTTGGGCCTGTGGCTATTCCCCAGACCTCTTCACATTTTCTGTGAATTTCATGCCAAAGAGTATCAGATGTGAAACAGATGTTGAGATGTTGTGAATCAGAACACTGTGATGGGAAGGGAAACGAGGAGCTTGAAAAGATTCTAGAAAATGCTTATAAAGACTAACAGCAAAAGATCAGAGCAGGCAATGCTACAATGAGAGAGTCTGTCCCAGTTCTGGTCAACTCCTGACATATTTGGTAGAGGGTAGAAGGTGCAGAGGGCACTGTGAGATTTATTAAGTCCACATTTGAATGCTATCCATTCTGGAAGATGGTAACATTTTTGCAGAGTACATATATTTTGATTATTACTAAAAATGGCTATTCTGTGAAATGCTTTGTAGATACATTTTGAAAGGGCATGTGTGTGCATGGGGACATTTGTAATATTCTGCAGGTTTTACAGAGCCACATGCTTTTTATTTAACATTTGAGAATACTTAAAGCAATGCTGATTGTTTTAAATAATATTTAACACAACCCTGCCAGCAAGAGGCTATGATGGAGAAACTCCCTTTGCCTACAGCCATGCAGAGGCAATATTCCCAGCCACTAATCAGAACAACTTTTACAGTAATTTAATGCTTCCTGCAAGCAGGAATTTAATGGGTAAAGGGAAAGAAATCTGTAGTATGTCAGTGCAGGTCCTGCCAACCACCACTCAGCTTCCATATATCAAATAGTTTAAAAGAAAGGTGCCTCCCTGGTCAAATTGCAGAGGTCTCCATACCCCAACCAAGCAGCCACTAGATTCAGTTTGATTCTCACTGTCCAGTGTATTTCAGGCAAAAAAAATCACTGCCTTCCAAGTAGGAAATTCAAGTGCCAGTAAACACTTGAGCCAAGTGCGTTCTAAAAATGATCCCTGTGATATTTAAACCTTACCACTGCTAAAAGCAATGATCAATTTAGCTCAACCATCATAAAGCAAGGGGGGAAAAAAGCTTCATATAAACAAGTATGTTAAGTACCAAAATACTAAAGCTCGTGTTTTTTGCTGAGTATATACATGCAAACCTCTTGAATTAATTCAAGTTATAGAAAATATTTACTACTGGAACTTATTACTAAGCCTATTTCTCAGCATCAATTAAGCCTATAAGAGTTTGACAATAATAGCAAAGTAGTCACAATAGCAAATACAGTTTTGTGCTTTTAATGTAAACCTATCAGCTTTAGAAGAACTCCAAACAGTAGCAGAATGAGAGTCCAGAGTCTTTTCCAGCTGAGTAGGTTACCAGAATCCACAAGGAATTTTATGTTTCTGTGCAATATATGCGTTACTTGTATGTTTTATGCATAAAAAATGCCCTGTTTTGACTTCAAGTACAAATCCCGAAGTTTTAAGAAAACAAGAATCCAACACATATTGAAGACATGCAAAATTCCACACAGAACAGCAGAAAATAGTAAGGGCTCCTACATTAGGAAATATCAGTAAAATCAAAGAAAGCTTAATGGAACAGCTTTTTTTACACTCTATACAACACACACAGCATGATCAAAGCTTTTCAGAGGGATTAAAAAACACACCTGAAACTTCCAGCAAACTCCCAGATGAATTATCCAAAGAAAGCACTCAATTATCATCGGGTGAGCTACAATTCCAAGTATTCTAACAAATAATAGTGAACATCTTGGGCTGTTTAAATGCAGACACTATTATTGTGTAGCAATCTGCACTTTTAAGAAAATGCAAGCGCCCCAGGGAAGAGATCATGGGTACTTTCATACCTAGAAAGCAGGGAGCACTGTAACCTAGAAAAACAGCAGCTACACCTCATCATTCCAGAACTTTTAGATTCTTTAGGAAATTAAAATTAGTTTAGCAGCCTAAAAAGATTCCCAAAGAGACAGGCAACAGAGATGCAAAAATTCACAGCAACTCTGATTTAAAGATGCCTTACTTTTATTCCCTAAACAAGGAGAGACCATCAGCTGCTTCACACCCACGCCTCCATCCTCTCCCCCAGTTTGGTTTGTATGACCCCCAAGTCTCATGTGCAGGAAGAAGTACAGGAAAGGACAGAAAAGTCTCATGTACTGAGTGAACTCTCACCTTTCTTCTCCCTGGCGATTTGTCGCACTCCTTCTCTGAACTCAGAAAGAACTTGGAGGTATGGCATCACTGTAGATTCAATCTGCAGGATCATTATTTCCACAGTTAGCTAATCATCATTTAGATATAAAACATGTCCCTACCCACTTCATATTTATGAGCTGTTGGATGGAACTTGACCCTCAAGGCAGATCTGTATCAATAAAAATTGTCATCACTCTACTGAAGTCAAAGAATAGATGAAAATTTGCATTAGTTGTCAATATTCCTTTTGTGCAGATAAAATCAGCTTGTCAAGTTCAGCCTCTCCCCATTCCTTTTTTTACCTCCTTTCAGTTAGATCCTTCACCTCCACAGGGTTATGCCACAATCCAGCTAACTATAATACGGTGCGGGGATAGATAAATACAGCACCCAGATAGATGAATTTGCTCTTTCATGTACTGTGTGTTGTCTAAGGCACAGCTGTTTATCAGATAATAAATAATACCACCTCAAACAGTTATTAGGACTAATTTTCATTAGAGCCCAGATCTGTTCCTGAGACTTTAACTTATGCTAATTGTATAGGCAGTGCAATTCTCTACATTCCTCAGTTAGTGAACAGCAACAAAAACAACTACAGATCAGTGTCTGCCAACACTTCTCTGGAATCCCAAGGGAAAGAGTCAGGCCCTTGGGGGTAAAGCCTAAATTAAAAGTTTAATTACTCTGGAGGGTGGGGGAGAGAAAAATATGTCAAACTTTTGTCTCCTCTATAATTTCCAGACGTCTTTCCTGTCTGTTTAATCTCCATGACAAATTTCCGTGCAATTAAGGGACAAGATAGTCTGCTGTGCTGTAAAAGTACTCCTATGAAAAGAACCCAGGAGTTCTGTTAAAACTTTTCATAAATATGAACACTGCAACCAGCTTCATAATCGGATCCAGTGCTGACAAGTTTGGCCCAAGGAACAGACTGGAAAGTGAGGAACAGTCACATCTCCACTCCCCCACTGCAATGGAAATACCTCTTCATGGAAATAAAGTGGTATGGGGAAGCATGAACTGTCACTACTTTATCAGTCATTTCAAAATGAAAGATTTTTATTTCCACAACAACTAACTTGAGAGAAATGCTGAATTTACTTGCAAAATGATATTATGGAACTGAGGTTTTCTGATTTCAAATCTCTTATATCCACTTTTCAAGGAAATTACTGACCCATGGTAGTTAAGCGACTTTTTCTTTCAGTGCTTTTAAACTGGATTATGCCCCTTTTGGAGATATTGACTCTATTGGTTCTTTCATCTCTAATTTAAACAAGGAAACAACTGGTCTGACCCACAGCCTTCTGTAATTAATGAGAAATTTTTGAACCTTGGAAGTTCACCTCCTTAATTTGTGCTAATAAAAATAAGAATTTGCATGGAGGACTGAAAGACAGTATAAAATTTAATGAAACAGCCAAAACATTTTTGATATTACACATTTTCATATTATAATGCTTAACATCAATAATGACCTGGGTGATAAAAACAAAAGCTTCTTGAGTGTAAGAGATGTTAGCACAAGATTCTTCTGACAACGGTGCTAACAGTGTTGCAAAATGTGGAATGTTTAAAACTTTCTTAAGAAAGGATGTTTTTTAATGTTTGTTTTTTGTATTATTTCAAGCCTAATCAACAAGAAGGAAGATGTAATCCCTGAAACAGACAGCAACTAATAAGCAACCTCTAAGTGATGCCCAGGTGTCAGAAAAACAAACTCCTTGTCGGTAGAATTGCCTTGTTAAGGTTTAGGGCTGGACACACTACAGTGATCTCAGACCTTAGGGGAGGTTAACAAAACTTGGGCAGAAGGATGGACCTCTGACAGTGGACACAAAGAATGCCACAAAGAATTTAGAGGCCACAAGGACATTTGGCAGAACTCCCAAGATAAAGAAGAAACTCATAAAGCCAACTCAGCAACTGTGCTGAATAGCTCCTACTGGGTAAAAGGTAATTTCAAACACCAACTCAGAGACCAACAGCCTAAGGAACCCACTGACTCAAAAGAACAGAAAGACTGAGCATGCAGACTAATTAGCATGGAAAGCAAGAAAATTATTAACCGAGAGAAGATAGAATATAAATTAATAGGAGAATTACATAACTTGCAGCCAATGAACACTAGCTGCTTTGTTTGCTAATATGCATAAATAGTAAAAAGTTTTGATAGTTGGTGTGCTTGATTTGTGGAATACCACCAAGCACCCAGGTTTGCACAACTCTGATACCAATAATCAGTGTTGCTCTTGAGGGTGTAATTACTGGCTTGCTGCACATGGGTAACAAATCCAATTTTTGTGGACATGTGTTAGCACAGGATTTCTTTTTTTCTGCACAAGATTCTTCTCACTCTACTACCCTTGGCAATGCTATTTTAAAGGAGTGAAATGACTTAGCTTCAAGCTATCACCAATCCTTCCATACAGCATATCTATTGGAAACAGTGCCTGAAGTTTTAAATACAAATTAAATTTTCATTTTCCCTAAAAATGTAAGTATTAAAATTCTACCTTTCTTCTGAAATTCAAAAAAAAATTCTGGGCTAAATTTAGAAATCATTATTGAGGGGCTCTGTAGGCAATACAGAACATCTTCCTTATTATATCATTAATAAAAGATTTCCACAGCACACGAATGTCAGTATTTACACTGGCAATTATGGGATGAGTGTTCATTCTTATTCTTCCAACCACAAACAAGCTTGCCAATTCCTTTGATGAATAAGAAGCTTTTTTTTTTTTACACTATAAATGTTTCATTTACTCCTCCTAAGGAGGAACAGAAAGGTGTATGGTCACACCTTTAATGCAGAAAATACATGAAAAACAGCACTGATATGTCCATAAGAGATTTTTGGCATGAACAAAGTGTTGACAGCTTTCACATGGAGTTATTTCTCCTGCCTGCACCAGAAAATGTTCCAGGTATTCCAGAGCCCATCAGCACTTTCATCAGGTACCTCTCAGGTATTTCCAGAAAAATTCTGCATCACAGCAGAACTGCTGGGTGACTAAAGCAAACAGCATTTGAAAGCCACATAAAAACTGTGGCTGCAAATGAGATCAGAAGAAAAGATTGAAATGTGGATAAAACTCCAGCTGCCTCCAGGCTGGTTTCTGGTGTACCACAAAGAAGTTTAATCAGTATAATTACAGTTTTGAAACTACTTAGCATACAAATACTTGTAATGAGTCTTTAGACTGTAGCATGTGCTGCCTGTAGTTCACATGTGGTTTAGGAAACAGACTCATCATTCAAAAGACTTAGAGATAATTCTTTTTCTGGTTGCTATACAATTTGTCTGTCATTATATCAAACAAACCTATAAAAACCCCAACTCTTGTAAAAGAAAAATCCTGCTTCCTAAGCCAATTAATTACATCAGATTCAAAAGCTAAAAGCAAAAAGAATGCAATTCAGCTATATATCAGTAATGTCATCACTCTAACCTAAGTTCTCAAAGGATACAGAGTAATTTTGTTTAGTGTATTTTGTCCTTCACTTACATTTATGTTTTGACTAGTCCCTCCAACAGGAAAACCAATTGCATCATCACTTTCTATGGCACCAAAAATCTGGTCAAGGAAAAAGAAAAGATTGTATACATCAATTCACAGGTATGTGAAAACTAAGCAAAATTACATATACTAAGCTTTTGATTAGTTCTCATTTAACTCAGAATTCAGAACTCTGTTAAGATGATGTTCTGATTTGTAATTGATACATGCAAATTGATGTTCTGATGATGATCTGTAACTGATACATACATACACCATACAAAGCACTGGCTTTCATATTTCACTTTAAAGATGTCAGATTTGTCATTCTAGTTTCATATTTTTTCTACTATCTAGTTTCTCTTGACAGTATTAGGGACTCTCCACTATTCAACAAAACATTAGCTGAAAACATAATGCAATATGGAGGACTCCAAATTGATCGTGCTGCAGCACACGCTGGAGTTTGGGTTGTTTTGGCTGGGGGATGTGTAGAAGATCTCTAGTTTCCTGTAAGATTTAAACAAAGACTGTACTGATCCCCCCATACTTGAAAATACAAGTTATAACTGCACAGTGCAATAGCAGCATTACTCCTTGCTGTTACATACCTTTAGCATTTGAGTGAGATAGGAGCTGATGTTTTCCAAAAGAAGTCTGTTTGGCATCTGTCTGGAAGATTTCTTTGCAGCAATATAGGAGTTACTCTGGCTGACTAATGAGCGCATTTCTTCTAAGGCAGAGCGGGTGTCAATATTGTCACACAGTGCTTCATGAATTGCTGCTTTCTTCTCGTAAAAACTGAGAAGAAAAAGATTCTTTTTAATTACTCATGCCAAAAACCCAGCAATGTACTCCAAAGACTCTCTGTTAGAAGAGTAAGGGGACTAAAAGCAAGATAAATTTTTGCTGGTCATAGTTTATATTTGAAGGAAAAACAGATGAGCAAGAAAAAAGACACTATCATGATGCTGCTGATTTACTGCTATTTACTGCTACTGGGACAAAGGCAGGCAGGATAATCTGACTGGCAACAACTACCCAAACAAATTACAAACAAATTTTCAGCAACCAGTTTTTTCATGCAAGTTTTTTTTTTTTTAAGTAGTTTTAATTGCTTATTTAGTATCTTTTTGGGTTTACTTTTTATTTTTTAACAGTATTGCTCTCCTATCCCTGTGTACCAGTCACGTTCTCTGTTTAGTATCTTTCCAGAAAGGAGCACCAATTTAGAAGTTAACTTAACACAAAGTGATGAAGATACTATAAGTAGATAAAAAGAATAAATTCAAGCATACTTCTTGCATGTTAATGACATGTTAGTAAGTATAATAAATAATACAACATATTGAGTACCATTTCATCACACAAAGGTTTTATGGTTTCAAACAATGTACTTTTTCCAAGAAAAAAATAAGTGGTAGAAGAAAGGAAACAAAACCAAATATCCATGAAGCATATCTTCTATTCCTCCCACTTCTTTATCCCTTCCTTTTGACCTATTACTTATTATCTCCCACCTTTTTTAAAAAAGGGGTTATCTCCATCAACCTCAAGTTGAAGATAAAATTTTCAGAGCATATCACTACACAGAAACATCTGCACTTAATCCTTCAATAGTAACATTAGTGAACACAACAGTGAACTGAACTAGGAAACAATGTTAGCACTGCCATGTAAGATGCTCCTATTTTAAATTTTAGACAAAACAGAAGTTATTTAGGAAGCTGTTTGCATTACAAATAATAATGGTAGTTTTGTTACAAAAGTCAAAAGACTGCAAAATTGTTATCACTGCCTCAATGACATATTTTCAAACACTGGCACTGACCTTTGGTGGTTTTATTCTGGTCATTTAACTTCTGTTTTTCTCAGATAGCTCACTATACTTTGAAATACATAAAATACTGTTTTTCCAGTTGTAGCCACAGTAAATTATTGGTCACTTCTCAGAGAGAAGACAAGATTTCACGTAGTGAAGAAAATGACAGCTATCTGACAAATAAGTTCTTTCCCTTCACATGGCAATGAGGCATGCCAGTGTACTTAACATAAACAAAAGAGAAATTAATAATTTCACTTATACTTCATAAAGCTGTCCCAAGATTACAGTGATTCCTTGTGAAGAATTGGGATGTTAAGTGGGAATGCTACAGACCTAAATATCACTATACACATTGTAAGTGATATTTTAAGGAAAAAATAATTAAAGATTAAATAACAATTCAGAGAGAAGTAGGAATGCTCCACTCACTTTTTGTTCAGCTCTACTTCTTGATTTTCCCATTTCTGAAACTGGCCTGTCACATCAGTGGGAGCTCGAAGAATATCCTTCACATTCAAAAAGAACTCCTGTAAAAGAAGATTATGGATAGAAGTTGGTTTCAATTACACACAACCAATACTTACTATGAAAGGGGTCATTATTTCTTAATGAGACCCCTAACTTTATGGGTTCAACACTGTTTCACCCAGGATCTAATGATGTTGCTCAAGACAACAAAACCCAATAAAATAATTTTGCATAACTCTGTCAATCACAGTTGGACTGCAATTCATTTTTATCTCTTGCTCTGTTACTACATAATATCCTACAATATTATAATGCTAAGCTGCTCAGGCAACAGTTCTTATGGCAGATTTCAGTGTGTTGCTAGCAGTGGAAGCTGAAGAATAAAATGGCTTTATTGCAAGGATCTGTTTTAAATGGGCATCCAGCTCAGTAAAAAGTCGTTTTAACCTAATCCATGACCCAAAACAAACATTTTACATAAAAAGCAGAACGGCTTCAGCTGAAGAGACCAAGATCAACAATCTCAAACTGCTCTGCAGTGTCCTTGTGGGAAATGTGAGTTTAAATTATGGCTCCAAACTAACCAGTGACAGGAACTGTGCCTAAGCTCTCACACACCTGTAAGGCACAGAGGCAAAGGCTCAATGTTTGTGGTGAGGAGACAAAGTAGGAACAATATTCCTTCTTTCCCTTTAGCTACATTTGTGTAGAGCCTGACCTGGTAAAAATGTTAGAGAATGTCTGTTGGACTGAGTTCTATAATCAACTGAGAAATTGATCTTGTATGTAAGTGCCAAGCTGCTCAGAGATGTCAGAACTTGTAGAGAGCACCCAGATGCAGAGAAATGTAGCAGTCTGTGGGATTTACAGGACTTGAGAGTTTGATGGTAGCTAAATAAGCACTGTACCATCCCACCTGATGAATTCAGAAAGCAAACCCATTCTGGGCATATGGCCTATATATCCTTGGAATTCTGTTCCTTGAAACATACATGGCAACACAAAGATTAGAGAGGTGAAGGAGAAGTGGAAAACTTACATTCATAAACTTCTCATATTGAATAGCTGACTCCATGGTATTACTTGAATAGTCCAGTGTATCCTTCCAAGAGTGCATGAGGAAAGCCAGCCGTAACTGTCGTGCTAGCAGAAGGTTTAAAATAAACAAGGAAAGTTTTTATAAGCTAAAACACTTTCATGGACTCCCATACTGCAGTGGCTGAGAACATAGTATTTAAATTTCTTACTATCACTAGATCTACCAAAAAGCAAAACCACTATTATCCATACTGATAAAAACCAACAAGGATCAGAAGAACAAGGAAGCTATTCTAAAGTTAGAAAATAAGAAAGACACCTGATGTTACCCTGAATAAAAACATTATCACAGTCAGCACTCAAAGTACATCAAAAACATTCCCATTCCAAAATAATTTTTACCTGTGTGTTTCTTCAGTGCATCTTTTATGGTAATGAAATTCTTCAAAGATTTGGACATTTTACAGCCAGCAATTGTTAAGTGACCAGTATGTAAAAAATACCGAACCCAGTGATCATTTTCAAAATATGCCTGTAGGGAAAAAAAAAAAACCAAAAATCCAATACTTTTTACATACATATCATGAAGTAGGAAAACTTAGAGAATAAAATTCTGAGAAGCAAAACTTGTGTTTACACAAAACACACATCAAGTTTAAAAAACTGGATCACGGATTTGTGTAAGCTGCAGTCAAAGCAAAGCACGTCGCTTTATCACTGCAGGAAGGTCAGTGAGTTCACCTCAGACTGGGCCAGTTCATTGTCATGGTGAGGAAATCGAAGATCAAAGCCTCCTCCATGAATATCCATCGACTCTCCTAGAACGGATCCACCCATGGCAGAACATTCAATGTGCCAACCTGGACGACCCTGTTAACAAAAAGGCATTACTTGGTTACTGGTAACTGTCTTTCTCTCCTGCCCCTGTCTCACTCCCTCATGCTGTTACTAAGAGTAAAAAAGAGTCTCAATCTCAGCTTCACAAAAGGAAACTGATTTAAAGATCCAACCTGGCAATGCATCTGTAATGTTCTGATTATCTTGCTTACTGTTCTTTTAAAAGCTACATTAATGTCTTTGATCACAAGGGGGAAAAAAAGGAAACAGAATTTACTGCAGATAAAGCTCGTCAATTAATAGAGGACAAAAGACAAGTAACAGCCATGCTGAGCCTGCATGCAAACTTCTGCTTAAAATGTATCAAACAGATTGATACACATTCTAGATTATTAAATGAACATTAACCACAGAATCTTATGACTGAATACATAATCTCCACAATTTATCCAGTGTTAATATGAGGTGAGGCAAAAAAACTTGTGTAACTGTGCTACTTAAATAAGTGAAAAAAATCCAAATCCTGATTATTATGTCCTTCCTTACCTTTCCCCATGGAGAGTCCCATGAGGGCTCTCCTGGCTTGGAGGACTTCCATAAAGCAAAATCATTTGGAGAATGCTTCTCGCTTAAACGATCAGCTGAGATGCTCAGGTCACCTTTCAAAAGAGAACATGTAAATGTATACATTTTACACCAGTATTACTGATTTTTGGCCTTGCTGTATCTCACATAAAGATAACCTTAAAAAAAAACCACAAGCCCCAAAACACAAACCCCCAAATCAATGAACCCTCAAAAATCCTCATTATTAACCTTGATAATCCTTTAGGGTTTTGGTTAATGTTTGGCTGACAAGTATCTGACAAGTATCAGCTGCACTGGTTTCTAAGTTTTGACAGGAAATTAATCTACATTCTCTTACCAGGCACAACTCCAGTATTGGAGTAATAGAAAAAGAAATTCAGAAAGAAAAAACCCCATACTCAGAGACAAGTAAGACTGCAGATTCTATTTATTCCAAAGTTAGATGGATCTAAACTGACACTATGATTGTCTTAATCTGCACATACAATGTGATCATAGAATATTTTTTCCTCTAATTTCAGCTGCTGCACAGAACTGTTGGTATTTGTTCAATAGCTACATTTATTTGTCTGTTACCTACTGCTCTATGAGTGTCCTGATTTCACCTGGTATGAGTGTTATATTAAAACCTTTTAATATTCTTTTTACAGATTTTCTGCATGATTTGCTAAAACTGTACAACTTTAGGAGCAGATAACTAATGAGTCCCATTTACTGAGCATTTTAAGTTAATCCTCTATTCAAAGAAAATCTATATTTGGATTTGGTTCAACATACAAAGTTCAAGTAAGAGCTCTCAGTAGGAAAGAGGAAGCCAAATATTTGTTATGAAATAACCCCAGCCTGACATGGCAAACTGGTGCTTGGCATGTGGAAGATCCAGGTTCAAGTCTTTGCTCCTACTTTGAGCCAGACAAATGGACAAATAACTGGGCTATGTCCAAATGACTGAGTTATTCACAATTCTGACCAAAGAAAACCTTCACAAACGAACAAAAAGCAACCTAAACCATCCTAGGGTTAATAAGATTTCTTGGTATTTTCCAATTAAAAACTTTCAGGAAAGTACTGTCTCAAGCTACAATCTTTGGCAAAGAAAATGGTAAAGGGAGTGCAGCAAGTTAATCATTAAGCTCTGACTGTGACTGATCCAAATGTCAGTAAAACTAGTTGAAGAGACCAACATATCATCAGTTTCTTCAGCAACTTGAGCAAATCTTTACCTTCACCCTCTTGAAGAGCTTTCTGATCACCTACAGCTTCAGGCACCAACTTAGCATAGGAGTGTTTTTCACTGGCATCAAACTTCATAGTATCAAAGTATACAGATCCATTGGACACATACCTGAAAAGTTAAAGATCATTATTTAGCTAACTTTCTACCACAACTTAACTGAATTTTAAAATCACTGTCATAAGTTTTCTAGTAACTCCACTCACTTTATGGTACTTCTCAGTATTGTAAATATAACTTAGGTGAGCCTAAGTTTTAAGGCCTTACAGTATGAAGATTCTGGACAAATCAATGGAAGTTATGAAGAAATTAATGGAAGCGAAAATAGCAGCTATTGTTAAAATTTTGAGAGGTATCAGGAAGCAGTCACAAGAACTACCATTTTTAAAAATTTATGTTATTTGCAACTGGTTTCTAACTGTCATGTGTCAATTTTTGACGATTTTGGAGGAAGACCAGGAATCAAAGACAGTTCAAATGAATGGGACTTTGACTTTATTTTAATGAACAAGGATTTCACCCTATAGTGCTTCATAAGAAGCACATCAGGTAAAAATAACAGCTCTCTTGCAAAGAAACCTGTAATGTCTTTATTTGATGAAAAACTGCTTCTGGCAAAGACTACTGTTGCAGATGAAAACAGAGAAAACAGCTGACAGCTAAATGCTGAAAGGAATCATTTGCGCATCCAGTAGCAAACTTACCCATAACCATTATCCACAATCTTCTTCACAAAATCCACAATTTCTGGCACATATTCACTAACCCGTGTTAAAACATCTGGAGGTAAAACCTAGACATCAAAAGTAGGATTATATATATATGGAAACATGCACTAAACATATATGTTATGTATTGGTTACAAATTTTGCTCAAAAGCAAGTGATAATAAAATCCAACACTTCTATTTCAAACTTTCTGCTCTGAAACAATGTGCTGTGGCCACTTTTCCTCAGCCTTTAAAAGGATTCCAGCTCTTGTAACAGAAGAGGCAGCAAGTCTCTCTGATTTGCAGGTAAATAAATCAATCTTCACTGACCTGAACCACTGTCTGTGACACAGTATTTCATCTGTGATAGA
Source organism: Chloebia gouldiae (assembly GCA_003676055.1). NCBI lineage: Eukaryota > Metazoa > Chordata > Aves > Passeriformes > Passeridae > Chloebia > Chloebia gouldiae. Next base: position 42,086,473 of record QUSF01000004.1, read on the forward strand.
CAAATCTCTTCTTGATGATTACCATCACATAATTTCTTACTTGCTGAAGATTCTTAAGTAGTTAGTCTAAATGCTGAGGCTGGCAGGGATCTCTTGTGCAGCCAACAGATTCCAGCTAAAACATTTTTGGACCACGATACAGCAAGGAGATGGCAAGGAGAGCACACATCAAACCTGATCACTAATTAATTGATATGTAACAACCACAACAGATTTAAGATTGTTGGCATGGATAAAGAGCAGGTGCTAATTTAACACTCATCTATTAATATTAAATTAATTACTTTATCAATCAGGTTGAAATATGAGATTCTTAAAAGCTAATGAGGAGCTAAATTGTCTTCTGGGTACTATAAGGCATGGCACATACATTTTTAGAAGAGAAAACAGCTCATTTACTTACGTTGAGTGCTTCCATATCTTTATGAAATTCCCCTTCCCAGAATTTGGGGAGCTTTGAGAATATGGAATTGTCAGTCACCTGACTGCCATATTTTGTGTCCAACCAGTCAGACAGCAAATCTTTGGCTTCTTCCAACAGTGTCTAGAAAACAATAATCATAAGAGCAACTGATCCAAGACTTGCCCTGTTTAAATTGTGCAGAAAGATCTTTATCTGAACAGAGACAGAGAAATAAGGAATAAGACATTTGCAATGAGATAGTTGTGAATACAGAGTAATCCAGGTTTCTACCTTATTTTTATCATATTGTTCTTCGTAGATATAGATGAAACCAAAGCAAGGAAGATAAACAGTTAAGTGGTATTTGTTTTGATACTGATCACTTCAATAGGCATCTGGAGCTCATGCTGTAAACACCAGATGGGACCTACACTTGTATTACATTTTCTGTTCCTGCACTGCTACTGTATAATCTAACAGAAGCCTTACTGTGCACGTTGCTAAAAAGTGTCTGAAAGGCTAATTTGGACATCAGCAAGGATACCTTTTAGTCTTATAGCAAAGGATTTCTATTTCTGACATTAGGATATAATGCAGAAGGTATGATTGCTTAGATTTTAGAGTTTTTAAAATTCCATTAAGTCAGTATTCACTTTTATAAGAGCTTTGATATTAGAGTAGCTGGGCTTTTTTAAAAAACCCACAATTTAGAGACAGGGTCTTCTCAAGAACGGAGCACATAACCATGTACTTATCACAAATAATCTGAAAGCAAGAGAAGATGAAAATGGAAATAATTTACAAAAAGACAATAACTACTAGAAATAGTTATACTGACTGACTTGATTACTGGACTGAACCAATAAAGTCAACATGAATATTTGTTACTAAATGTAATTGTTTTTAATAAAAATAATCCTGAGCACAATTTTGGGGAAGGTATTTTTCTCTCTGATCAGAGACAGAAATAATTATGCAGAAAACTGCCACCAGTATTGGAACATCAGAAATGTGTGTTCAGTAACCTATAATGAAATTTATTCATCAAGACAAAAAAGTCAAAGAAAAAAATCTAAATACACAAAAGAGCAAAAACAGCATCCAAAACTTTGTAGTTGAACTGAAGAATAAAATTTCCTGTATTGAATGCATGGTACTAAAAAGTTCTCAGTCACACAATTTCTTTTTTCATTATTTAATAGGTTCCATACTGTCTCATGGAATTACTACAAGCTACACATTATTTTTAAACCTCCTAACAATTAATTATAAACCAAATATAAAATTTAAAAAGGAGCTCAAACTTACCTCATGACATCTGTTGATCTCTTCAGCAGGGAGCTTTGCTTGGAGAGCTTCTTGTAGAGGGTCAAAAGCAGACTTCACTGCATTTTGAATTCTTTCCAACATTTGCTTCTTATCTGGGTCTGTTGTTTCATTTAGTTTAACTGAAAAGAGCTACAATTAAGAAATAAAAAAATTAGAAAGCCAGCTGCAGTACAGTAGCCCTAAGCCCCATACATAGAATATTATCTTAGCCACATAGTACCTTGCTAGTGATGAATAACACATTGTGCCACAGAAAAAGCTTTGACATCAACTACTGAAACATGAAATACACTCCTCATCAGAAATAAAGGTGCAATCACAAGACTTTAGTTCACATCCAAATTCAATTTTTCAGAAAGACTTCATAAATCACTGCATCATCATCACAATTACTGCTGTTTTCATTTTCTATGCAGCTGATCACCTTAATTGCGCAGTTGATTACCATGAATTTAAAAAGGACAAGCTTTAACATGAAACAGGGAGAGATTAAATGCAATGTTTAGGCAGTATGTCAGGCAAAGATAGTTGGGCAAAATTTCCAGACCTGTATTCAATTCATTAGAATAATAATATCTTTGTGTTCTGTAGTTCTAAAAATTACCAGAGAATCAGTTTCCCTCATCTTCAGTCCTGAATACACAGTTTATTAAATCCTTAAAGCTTTCCAGCCTTTTCCTTCCAAGGTCATCAATGGTACTAAGGAGAAACATCCCAAGCTTTAAAAGACTATGGACAGACCACTGTTCAAAAACTCTTTTAAAGGATTATTTTAAAAATTTTAATTCTAACACACAAACATCCAAATGCTGTTTGAGCAACACATGCACTCACAAATAAGTGCTAAGATCACAGAAATCAAGAATGCCTTTTAAAGAATTTGTCAATTCTAAAACAATGTAAAAATCAAAGTGATGTGCAATTCAAGTAACATTTCTAACATGTGCAGTACCAGAACTAAAAGAAGCAGAAAGTTTAAGGAGGCAGCAAAGTCTGCAGCATTCTTTAGATGCTTTCCTACATTATTGAGTGAGAACCTAAAACACAAGCAGAGATTACCACACCCACCTCTGAGGCAGTTCTAATATCTTCGAGTAGCTGATCTGGTGTTGATTTGCTCTCTCTATATCGTTCAAAAAGGTGATTTTGTCTTGCTCTCTTGATGATCTACAAATCAGAAACATGAAAATATTCTTGTGAAGTGACACATAGTTATATAAAGTGCAGATAAAATCTATTATGTACAAAGGGCACTTCCCTATAAATTTAACAAGCTACAAGAATAATGTGCAATAATACAAATAAAACACACCATACACAGTTAATGGGCTACCTCAATAGAGTCAATTAATTACCTCATCAGGCAAATAAAATATATTATCTCTTTAAAATACATAGTCTTCCTTATTTGTGACAGCATTCATTATTATACAACACTAAAGGGTTTGCTACCATAGGAGTGCTACAAAACAGAGAAAATCAATGCCTTTGTGGACAAAATCTATGTCTCAGTTAATAAGTGTAAGATTTATCTTGGCTTATCAAGTGGCATTTACGTGTGACTGACTTCCATTCTAAAAGTTGGGCATTTTACATTGCAATTAAAAAAAAAAACCTTACCTTGTCATCAATATCTGTAATATTCATACAATAGAAAACGTCATATTTAAAATAATCTCTCAATATTCTTCTCAGGATATCAAATGAGATGTAAGACCTAAAACCAAAAAGATACAGGGGTGTTTTTAGCAAACACCTGTAACTGTTCTGTGCACAAACCATTTCAACCTCAATCAATAACTGTGCAGCAGTTTTACTTTGCCCCCATCTATTAGAAAGTTTTTAATCCCACAATGATAAAATATTATAATGTTCTTTTAATCTTAAATTGCAAGCATTGAGTCGAAAGAGACCACTTTCTAGTAATACACTCAATCTGAATAATACCTTCTGATAACCTTTTGCTTCCATTAGGAACTGTTATCACCTATATCCAAGTAAGGAATGCAGTACCTGGCATGTCCCATGTGAGAAGCATCATAAACTGTTGGACCACAGCAATACCACAAGACCTTTTTTCCATTCTGAGGCTGAAATACTTCCTTAATTGAAAGGGAAGGTACAATGGTCAGAAGAAATTGAAGACATGACCTCAGGCCAGCAACACCCCATTTGGAGATTAGAACATGAAAACATGGATTATAATTACAAAAAACAAACAGTTATTCCATTCCCAACTCTACCATAAGTAAAGATCACCACTAGCTTTATCATGTGTGAGAGAAAATGGGGTGTGGCTGCTTATGTTCTATGCATTCTAATCAATCAAGGTATCAGGTTACAATAATTTGGACTAAGCAGGGCCCTATTCAAACTGTTTGTAAAAGCTATTTTTTTGCATTGAAAAAGGTTACACCCTATAATCAGTTCACAGATACTTGAATACTACACCCCATGTAAAATTAATATTCTTAGTATTTCTTCTTTCCCAAAGGACTTTCAAACAAGACCACAAGAAGTTTTACACATTTTACATTGCAACTACAGAATTGGTGAGACTTTTTTTTACACAGACATCTGAATAAAGAAACTGTGGTTTTATTCTGCTCACACTGCCTACACTTACGTGTATTACAGTTGAATGCCTGGCTACTTTGCAAGACAACTTGAAACTGGGAACTGAATATTATGCAATATGCACAAGGAGACACACTCTTGCAGTGTATATAAATTAATGTATATAGCATTACACTTGCCCCGCAAATGCAGTTGATTGGCATAGATTTCCTGGCCTGTGCTTGTTAACATTCCACAAAATACAACCTTGAGTCCTGATTATTGACAAGGCAAACACTTCAGAAACAAGGATTTGATGACTGCTCTATTTGTGTTTCTAGGGAAATCCCCACTTTCCTTCCATTTACTCACCTTACTTCGAGTCAGGCTGTTGTAGAGGCAGAGCCTGGAATGTTTTGTCCCTTCAGGGGGAGACCAGGGGGGTTGCACACGTTTGCCTTTACCTAGGAGAAAAGGTAGTTTAAAGAAAGTTTAAAAGACACTTTCCTCTAACAGATTTGCAATATAACATTTTCTCCTTATCACATCATTATTTCAGAAGAAAAAAAATCCCACATCTAAATGGAGAAAAGAGCTTCAACCCTAGTAATGCAGCTACTTCTGTTACAGCCTCCTACAAAGTCACCAAAATCAAAGTAAGTTATTGAAATCTAGTTTATTTCTACTCTCTAACTAGCCATTCCTATTAGTTTTTGATCCAAGTAGCAGTAAGGAAGAGGGTACAAAAGCAAGAGTATGCAATTCAGGTAAAGTATTACCATGAGTTTTGAAATTCAATGAATCATTAATGAAGTGTTATGGCAGTCCTGGGCTATTTGCAATACCAGTGATTTTACTGTGATGGCACATCACAGATCTCACACAGAATTTGCAAAATATCTCCAGAGTCCAGAGGTGATCTCTTAGAGCCAATATTGACAGAGTATGTGCACTCGGGGTGAGAGGGAGAGCTGACAGAAAGGCTTAGAAAGAACCACAGCTTTTTATGATGCATTGGTGCTAAGTACACAAGGCATTTCTGAACATGCTCATTTACCACAAATATGTTCCACTTCAGCAAGAGGCTACCTTTTGCCATTAAAGAGAGTAGATAAAACTCAGGGTAATATTAGTGACAATATGCTTGCACTTTTTTTCTCCTAAATTTGTAAGAAGCAACATAGCTGTTAAACTCTTGGGGTTTTTTCAAAGAGAAGTATAGGCATGTGATTTGTCAAAGAGTTGCAGTTTGCTGTGTACTGGGCTGCTTACAGCTGTAATGATGTTAAGCCAATTATCACATTAACTAGGAATGAAAGCAAACCAATAAATTCAAAAATTACAGCAAGTTTGCCAGCCCAATACACACAGCACTATGTTTAGGAATTCTCATGGTATGCATTTTAACTGCAAGTAAAAAATTATACAAACTATTTGTTTTGACAACAAAATTGCCTTTCTTATCCTGTGTCTCAGGGTGCTCTTCATTAACTCTCTTTCTCTCAATATCTTCATATGCATATGAAAACCTTCAAGTAATGTAAACATTCATGGTATAAAAAATGTAATTTCTTCATCTTGCTTTTTTGATTAACTGCCCAAATAAGAAAAAAATACGTTAAGTGTAGTACTCTGCCTCACAAAGGGCCTTCATTTAATTTCCATGCTATGAATCCATGGAAATACGTGTCCATTCTAAACATTTCATTGCATGAGGTAGTCCTGAACAGAACACCTCAAGTTCCAGAGCAGTGTCTCCAAAACACAGGTCATACACCAAGGTATGGATTTGTTTACTCTTTGATTTACAAAGATTACTCTGGCATGCTTAATTGTGGCCAACACTTCCCTCAGGGTAAGAAGCCTGTGTGGGTTAGCCTAATAAAAGATAAATCTGTAAAGCTTTCTTCAGTTACAACCACATGAACATATGGAAAAACCCAGATACTGCACCCCATATTTCTCAGCTTGTGAGTTAGGTGTCACATTTTACCCACTACACACATGCCAAGGGCAAAGTAAAAGGCTGGTAAAATATTGGTTTGTCTGGTCAAACACACCTCTGCCAGCCTACAGCCTTTCCCCTGTTGCAACTGAAGTTCATTTGCTCTAATACACCATGGAGTTTTCTGCTACACCAAAAAAAAAACCAATGAAGTATTCAAGGTCTAAGAAGCATGGCAGATTTGTGTGCTATTTTCATGGTGAACACTGCAGAACACCATTCCAGGATTCCTGAAACACATCATGAAGATATAAACAGGCAGAAAGAGAGATTTAACAGTAAAAATTTCATGGTCAGGAACATCAAAACCTTTTCTCTTTCTGCTCCACCCTGATCTATGGAAGTCCACACACAATCTGCATTTAGTGGACAGATCTGCTATCAAAGCCAGGGGTGCAGCTGAGATCCCTTCTCTGCTGGAAGGAAATAATAACCAGCACAAACACTTGCAGGCACACACAGCACACAGAGTATTTACTCACAACAGTCTGATTTTAACTGCTGCTCTGTTAGGAATTGAGAACACAAATGGTGATGGGTTGTGAGAAGATGGCATTGGAGTAATACTAGTTAACAACCATCAGCAAGAATGACAGACATGCATTCATTTGTAGGTATTGCAAGCACTATACAACAGCTCTGCATTGTTATTTTTCATTATTTCATGACTCCCTGAGCAAGGATCTCACTATAAAGCAATTAAATTAGACTAGGTCATTGGGAAACAACTCAGGAGAGTGATGCAGCTCCCAAAAATGCCAGCCCATGCTTACACAATGACCTAGATTAACCAGTTAATACTTCCTCAAATCATCAGCATGCCTAAATTACCAGGGTTAGAAAAGAACCCCAGACATTCTTTGTGAAGCTCAGTGTTAATAACAATCAGAAGAGGAAGCATTCAGTTTGTTTTATTGTATATTTGTATATTATACAACTATTTGGTTAACCTTGCAAGGAAAAAAGTAGACTGGGCAAATCTTGGTATTTCCAGGAAAAAGCCCAAACCCACACATTCTTTTACAAGCCAGAAGATAGCCAGCTTTTTAAAGAAAATACACATAATCAAATTCCATACACTGAGGAATTTTAACTTAAAAAAAATGGTAACAGCTTTTACATCCTAATAGGTCAGGTTCTATCAATCCCACAGTAACTGTATGCAAGAACAATGTTATGACTTTGAATACAAATTGATACTGTAAATCTTAAGGCGTGCAAGAGAGTATGAAGGGGAATTTCTCAGAATTCTCAGCAATAACAACGAATACAATGTCAGCTAGTCTACAACCTGCCCACCAGTTTCATATTACTCACTTGTTTGAAGTTTACAAGGCTCATTTTTTTCATTGCTGCCATCATAGATTGCTTCTATGTGTCTGTACCACCGGACAACATGGATATACTGGTCCACAGGTGGCCCCGAAAACTTTCTGAACACCTCCACATCTGCATGTGAAAATGTGAACCCCTGGATATAACTACGAGTGCTCAGGTAATCGTTCAGAGCCTCCACCCTGGCTTCCTCTTCACTAATGCTCAGAATAAAACTGTAGCTGGAAGCTGTAAAGAGAGGCACAGGACATTTGGTCAGCATTAAAAGAAGGAGATTTCATGACCAAAATATATCCTTATAATACACATCTCCCCCTGTAAATTAGCTCTGGCAACTGGTAAGAAATTAGAGAAAAATTAGATTTAATACAAGCTACCAAATAACTATGTGTTTCCTGTTAACAGGATTATGTTCATGCTGCCATAAGGTTTTGAAGACATCTTTTAAAGAGTAATAAGGACAAGAACATAGGTCTTTTCCATGAAGAATGTAATCTACCAAAACTGCAGAAAGTCCTTCACACAGAGCAAACCCAATCAGTCACTCTTTTCCATGCTGCTAAAACACTCATCCTGCCAATATTTGAATATGATTCATTTTAGGCACTGCACAAAGGCTGTGAATATTGAACTTAAGCATGTGGTTACAACTTTGCAGGGGTGTTGCCTACACACAGGCTCCCAGCATGATGCTCAGTTCTTCCTACTTGCTCTAGAAACTCAAAACTTCAGCTGCTGCTGTATATTCCCATACTTCTCCCCACATGCCCCCTTCTCTCTTCAGGCACAGGAATAATATTTAAAATGAGTAAAACCTACACAAACAAACAGAAAGGATATCAGATCATGCCCCTCTCTCACAATTTTTTAATTCCATGATTTCTTTGGTGTATAGTTAAAGCAGGTTCAGTTATGTTCCATCTGGACAAATGCAGGGACACGGAGGAAAGCTCTGTGTGTTGGTGGGGATGCTCACTGGAAGAGCAAGCTTTGTGCAAGCCAGGGGGCACAAAGCACTCTGAGGTTATGCTAGCACTGCCATTAGGCAAACCCAGCATTCACATTTTCCTACAATGATTCAATGTTTGTAGCTCTGTTCGTGTTCAAAGTACTGTACAAATACGAAGGCAATATCCTGTCCAGGGAGTCAGCCAGCAGGGTAATTTAAGCCAAGGTCATATGCAGTAAAGTGAGAGAGGCAGCAGGAGAGCACCTGTCCCTGCTCCCAAAGCCCAACAGAGACCACAGCCAGAAGTGTCACTTCTCACACTGGCAGGAATATCTCCTGCATGAGGAGTTCCCAAAGCATGGAGGTGCTCACAGAACACAACTCTTGGAAAGGCAGGAATGAAAGGAGATGGGAAAGTGATGGCTGGGAGAGGATGAGAGGGATGGCACAAAGTTTTTCCAAATATCATCAGTTAAAACTTTATTAACTACTTTCTATATGGAAATCAATTATTAAAATATCCAACAGCAACTCAGGATGACAGGGAAGTGGCACCTAGATATCAAGCATGCTTGTATTCAACTCTTTGGAGCATAAATGACAGAGTGACACATTGGGAGAACTAATAAAAAAGGTCAATTACTTAAAAAAATGTTAAAAACCAAAATTCACAGAAGATATTTAATATCTATGAACAAAAGAAGACAGATCCATGTAAAGTATAAATCCTTCTCAAGGCCTATCCATGTAATTGCTCAGTAGAAATAAGGCATACCAAGAAAATAATGGTTCATAACTCGACCTTATAGGCTTTCCTTACCCAGCTGAATGGGATTCAGCTTTGGCTCACACAGTTCATTTTATTATTATCTTTTCATGCTCCTAAATATTTACTGATGTATATCAGCACAGAACTTCACATGTTTATACACATGAAATAGTTTGAAACAGTTACATTCATTAACAGTGGAAACCTAAGACATAAGTCTTCCTCGAACGTAAATTTTGTAAACATGAAAGATATGAGGGAGAAACCAAAAAAAGGTATTACGAGAATGATCTGGGTAGAAATGAAGCTATATCTCAAAGAAAAGATCTTTTGCAAGGAAAAGCAACACTCAATTTGCAAAGTATTATTATGGTTATTATGACCATTATTCACACATCAGGTTGCTAATGGGAAGCAAGTCAGTGTATCTGAAACAATGTAAGTGCTCTCCAACCACATCTGTAAACCAATCTAAAAGGGAACTTGCCCAAACTTACACACAAATACAACAAATATGACAGCACTCATACAAGTTCATTTTGGCAAGGAGAGGTGGCAAACACTGCCTGTGAATGTCAGTACCAGCTCAGCACTGATAAGCTTAACAACCAAAATTTTTTTTATCAGTCTTGGCATAGACATTAATACTTCAAATTAAAATGTTTGGCAGGCTCACTGTCCCATTCCCAGTGTCCCACATCAGTTTCACAGGCTGTGCTGAGCAGATGACTATGATAACACTGTCTTGGAAGGTAGTGTAGCAGTGGATCACTTTTTTCAAGCAAAAGGTATCAGTGACAGCTGCCTATGTAAAAGTCTGTTCTGGTTTAATTGATACCATGGCTAAAAGAAGAATAGTAAATCTACAGAATCTGGTTTTCTGTGATTTCCATTCTGCATCCTCAGCTCCCCTCATCTTGCAATTCCTTCAATTCATTAAACACTCCCACTGAAATATTTCCTGGTACCTCCTAAGTGTTGCATCCTATTTTCCCATACACTTTAGTATCCCCATCCTCCTGCACAGCTCCAGCCCATCACTGCTAAGTCTGCCAATGGTGTGCAAGAGACAGCTGTCCACTGGCAAATTCATTGATTAATTAATACCCATCAATGGATTCAAAAAGTATTGAGGGAGGAGGGCCAATGGATATATGTACATATGACCTCTTTTCCTTGCTGCTTTAGGAAAACAGGCTAAAGAATTGCCCTTCTCTCTAACTGCAATTTTTTTCCATCCCTCAAACAGAACAGATGCAGGTGTTGATACTCAATTGCATTAGGAAATGTCTCTTTGACAGCAGAAACACCAGAATACTACAGAGCTGTTGCATAACACTGAATTTTAACTCATGTGAACAGAATGACCCATATATATCATATCACACAAGAGGGAACAAGCACTGAGCATGAGTATTGGAGAGGTAGCAAAATAACCTTGAAAAATCAGAAGAATTAATGTTAACAACATAACAGTAAAAAGTTGTTTCAAAAAAATTCCACTGCAGACATAAATCAATGCAGTTCTCACACAATAACCACTGCTGTACAATCTCTTTGGGTGATATAATTGTCACACATTCTTCTTAACATGCATGAAGTGCTTCAGAGACTATTAAAGGACACTGGGAATTTGTCTGAGAGACTGCAGCAACACAGACTCAAAGGCACAGGAGAGGTTCTACATTTTATCTGCACATAAAATAACTTCTGAGGTTTAATCAAGACACATAATCCCTCCAATATCAAATTTCATTGAAAATTTTCAGTTCTATTAACTGGAAAATGAAAACCTCTGCTCCTTGAAGGTGTGGATGTAAATACAGGAAAGTCATAAAGAAGGCAGTAAGCTACCTGACACAAAACCAGGGAGTTACTTCAGAGAAAAATTATGTTTCCTGGGCTTCCCTGAACCTGCTAACCTTGTAAGTCATAATTAGATGACAATATAAATGTTCTGGAAATTCTGCAGAGGCATTCTCCAAAAAGAAATCTTACTCATTTCTGAATATTTTGAAATGTAACTTCTCATCTAACTTGATTTTCACAAATTTAAGACAACCCATGAAAGACAAATGTAGCATTATTAATACAGCTCCAAACTGGTCATTTATCATCCTGGCCGATCACTCTGGTACCTTTGAAAAGAATTCCAACCATCTGCTCAGACAAGATGCATTCTCCTTTTCCATTAACATTTCACAAGAACCAAACCAATATAGTGATTCCAGCTAATGCCAGACACAGCATGCACAGAGACAGAAAACAGAGGACTTATCAAGTCTCAAACATAAGGAGCAAGAGGCTTTTAGATGAGCAGGGTTTTTTTAAGACTGGAGTATCCCACACCAAGGAAGAGACTGACAATCCTAGTCCTTTGAGCCCTGAAAGTTTCACTTCCACTTTTCCTGAACTGAAACTAAATAAAACAATTGCAGATTCAGTGAAAAAAACCCACCCTAAGAAATAGTAACTAGAGTTTCTCGAAGTGCACCTGAACTGAGCCTTCCTTAGGTTTTTTTCTGACCAAGATACTGAAAAAGACTTCTGAAAAAGCCAATCCCTTGATGACAAGAAATGTTTCACTTTAGTGGGAATATTACAGGCGATGAATAAAGATCAAAGTAACTTTCTTTTACTTTGTTAAAGAAAAAGAGGCAAAAATATTTGTATTTACAGATCTTCAACAGGAATGACAGAAATTTCCAACCCTTTACATACCATAATGGTATTTCATACTTGCATGACTGGTATTCCAAGTTTCCATTTGCTACAGTAGTGCCAAAAATTATAGTACCTACCCTAGCCCTCCTTCCATATGGAAGGGAAGAGTACACCCCATCATTAAAACACGACCACAAAAAATGCTCGTAAAAGTCCAAAAGTTCAGGCGTGAGCTGAGGGATGGCTTGGGAGAGGCAGGACGGGAGGCGCCGAGACAGGTGAAAAGCAGGGAGGGCGCGCTGAGCAGCGCCCGGACCGAGCCGCGGGACGGCTGCTCCCGGACAGGGGTGATGAGGAGCTCCGAACCGCCTCCACACACCGCGGACCGCCAGCATCCACCTTCCACCCGCGGCGGGGCACAACGCGGGGCGCGCCCATACGGCGGAGCCCGGGGGAGCCGCGGGGGACGCGACCCCGCCGTGACAGCAGCGCGGCCGCCGCCGCCGAGCCGTGACAGCGCCGGCCGCCCCTCGGCCCGGCCCCGCCGCGCCGCTCGCCCACGTACCGTGCTCGGCGCTGGCGGCTGCGGCCATCCCGGCGCTGCTGCTGCTGCTGCTGCGGCTGCCTGCGCCTGCCCTCGCTCCCGAGCTGATGCAACAGCGCGTCCGGAAGCCTCGCCCCGCCCGCCCTACGCTACTTCCGACGGGCCGCGTCACCCCGGGCAACCGCAGCGCCTCACGGCCCGGCCCGGCCCCGCACGGCCGGGACAGGAGCGCCCGGGGCGCCGCGCCAGCCGAGCCCCGCTCCCAGCACCGCCGCCCGCCGTTCCGCCAACAGCGCCAAGCATGGAGGCGCCGCCGCCAGAACAAAGTCCCAGAGCCAGGGATGTCTCAGCCGGGTTTTTATTGCTGTGCTTCAAACATAGAGGTGCTGAGCAGTCCGATACAAATGAAAATCGTTTCGGGAACTAAAGCATCACAGTACGCAAAAACAGCATCGGACTCTTGGTGCCCGCCCCCAGGCTGGGACAGCGCTGCCACAAAGTAAGGGATGCCCGAGCTCCTGGCTCCGAAGCGGGCATCTGGCACCTGAGTTTCGTATTTTACAGCTCAGAGGTAGGAAGGTCACGTAAATATGAAAACAACAAAGGTATTGCATCCCTTCCAGCTCTCTGCATGAGATAAGGAGGCTAACAACTCCATTTCTACTAGCAGTTTCTGACACCTTCGTTTAAAGGAAGTCTGAAGACACTCATATTTATGCAGGAACATTTTTGCAGTTGCTCATAAACATCAATCTTCAGCTCCTACTTTACTTATAATATTGTTACTTTTTAAAGCGTTTGATACACTGTAATAAGCCTTGTTATCTATGTGCCTCAATGCATCCAGTAAATTAATAATACATTGTTTCTTTCCCAGTCTGTTTTTCCAGATGAGAAGCATCTGATAGGATTGTTCGTCTCTATTATCAGGAAATTTAGAAATAATTTTATCAATATCGTTTTCCTGTAGAAGAGTTCTCATAAGCCGCTTCCACTGTTGTGGTGGTACTTCCTTTGTAAAGACATCAAAGGTCTCTCTCAGTTCTGCAAGAAGAAACAACACACATCAAATTGTTTTAAAAAACAGGGCTTTTTTCCCCACAGCTCACACACATACTTTCCCCTAAATTTTCAGCCAATACCTGCACAGACCAAACAGCAGCAGCAAGGCAGGATTTGACACCTATGAAGCAGCAGGACAGACAGGTTTTCTACTCAGTGGTCTTGAAAGTAGCTAAAGGTATGGGTGTACTTCTCAGAAGTAGGCTCCTAAGGCAGGACACCATCCAGTAAAGGTGGTTTTGAGGAAGGCTTCATTGGCTGGCATGTTCCCTTGGCAGGACTACTGAAGTGGAAGTTTTAACCACTTCACTATGCTGCTGGCATAGGTTTGCCCCACCAAGACCACCATGAGCAAAACCACCCATCCAGCACAACAATTTGCTAGGTACAGGTGAAGTACAGAGGTTTGATGTGCTCTACCACATGAGGGGACATTTGACACTCTGACCTACACCTCGCTCAGTAAAGCAGAGTACACTGCTGCAATGCAGACTTGCTTTAAAACATTTTTCAAAAATTTGTACCATTCCTAAACTCATGACTGCACTATACTCTCATGCAGAAAAGTCATGCTCAAAAGTAGAACAGTTCACCACAGGGATTACAAACACAGCAATAATCCTGTTTCAGCATATTTGACAATAAACTGGAAGCCTTACAGCCCTAAGCAATACTCATTAGCCTCTTTATACTACTCCATAAGTAGATTAAAATCAACAGGAAATAAAACCAAATTCCAAGTACTGCAAATTTATGGAATACTTACCACTTTGAGAGAGATCTTTGACAATTATCTGACTTGGTTCTCGTATCTGTAATACAAAGTTGAACCATTACTGCAACAAATCAAGGTTCTTCATTCACTATTATTTTCTACCTGTCAGCTTGCTTTTACACCACACACAGCAAAAAGGGGAAGGGAGGCAGATTGGGGTAAAGAAAATTGCATGGTGAAACAAACACGCTACTGGCTCCAAGGCAATGTTCACTGCTATCGCAAAATAGTAACTCCTATCAGGGAGATGAAAGAGGCAGAGTAAATTAAATGAGGGATTGAAGTGTTTTTGCCCCAAGCTATCACTTCCCATACTTCCTATAACATCTTTAAGGGAAAGTTTCCTCTATTGTTTTGCCTGGAAGCTCTAGGAATAGTTACAATCTCAACTGAAGGGATACCTACATTAGAGAAAATACAATGATCATTTCACGCATGCACACTTATCTTACAATTTGCTGGAGTTCCACTTGGAACATTAGAGGACAGTCTGCAGAAAAGCAGAATTCTGAACAGGTTTTGCTGCCAATGAAGACTTAACAAGCCCCCTCAACCACACTATCATATGACATGTCCAGCTCCTGCATGGGACAGTGCCCTGCTCAGAAACCACATTATTTTCCACTATTTTCTTCTGGGGGAAGTAAAGGAAATACTTGAAGTAATCAGATATCAGAGACATAAAAGGAGAGCTAATAATCTGGCAAAGTAACAGCCTTACAGAATCAGACTTCAAATGGTTTCAGAGCCTGATTTCTCCACCTCCCTGGGTCTTCTGCACCCACCAGACTACAGGGTAAGGCTCACAAATTGCCTTCACAACAACCACAGGAAACTTTTCCTAATGCTCTTACTGATATGGGTTGCTGCTTGCTCTTCTCTAGGTACAGAAGGTAGATACCCCTCCTAAGACAGGAGGCAATTAAATTGCTTTGCTGCACCTAAGCTGACTTAACAGCAAGCCTATTGCTGTGCAAAGGCTGATGCTCAGAACTGTTGCCAAGCAGCCTCTCAGCTCCATGGCAGACAGCTACCTTGGGCTGTCTGTGCTGGATTAGCTTTCCTGGTGGCCTCACAAACTATAATCAGTTGACAGAAGCCAGTGGGCACCTGTGTACAGTGCATAGCTTGTGTGATGGGACAAAGAGGGAAGCCAGCAAGAAAGGCTCCCTTCATTTTTGGCATTATCAATTCATTAAACAAGCATAGCCAGGGAGTACAGCACCAGCTCTGCATGAACTGTACAAGCACAAAGCAGAGTAGCATGTCTAGCAAAACAGGCAGTGCAAAACCTGGAAAGCTTTAAGAATACTCTTTTATATGTGGAAAATGAGGATGAAGAATTACTGTTCTACCCCTGAGACTTGTGTTTATTAAGGTACAAGCACTTTGTAAGCATAAGCCAGCATGCCTTCTGCTTGCACAGTGACCCACAGGTGACACCACCCCGTGACCAACATGCATAAGTGGGGACAGGAGGGGGAACCCCCCTACATATGACACAGGTAGGTCTACACCATTCTCACTGACACCACTTTCTGTTTAAGGGTACAAACACATTCAAGAAGATAATCTTATTTATACAGAGTAATTCTTAAACAGGAAAACAAATCACAAAGAGCATAGCATGGCTGACACTTCTGCTTCAAAACCCAGCATCAGCTATTCAAGTATCAGCAGTTGTTGGGAGCATGAGAGCAGTATGAATTCACTGGTTCTTTGGAAGGGAAGGTGAGTAGGTGCCAAAACACTCGGTCTCAGGACTGAATCAGTGTGACTCTCCTTAGCAAATAAGCTCTTACAGCAACATGAGCACTCCAAGTGCAGACTTTGCTTCTGCCTGTGACAGCTCTTACATGAGACAAGTGGCACCATGCACCAATTTGTAACTGCATTATTTTGCAACCATTTTATTGAAGTTAAAGACATATTATATTTGCCTATTCCTATGTTACAGCATGTTGACCAGGTTTTTTGCCATGTTTCTTCATCAGCTTCTACAAATAGATGAAGTGCTGCAAATCTGGCCAGGGCACGAGGGGAGACACAGCCCAACAAAAAACCTGGGGTGTTTCACATATCTGAGCCACTTATGGACCTTAAAGAAAAAGCAGAGTTTAGGGTGAGCCTTTGAACATCTCTTTCAATTCTGTTTCTTCAGTCTTCAAGTGTTTTTTACATAATTAAAATACGTTTAATTACTCAAAATGTCTAATTAGCAACATTAGACAAGAGTGAATACACTGGGTGGGTAATGCATTGGTGAGGGACAAGAGAAGCTCCAAGGAGGGAAAAAAGTGGTGGATAACACAAAGAACAGTCTGGATATTTTTCCTAGTCGCTCCTCAAGACCAACATTTGTTGTGTAAAACTAAAGACTGAGCTAATTTTTGCATTGTGATGCTGGTAGGGATGTAGTTTCTAACTAGAGAAGCTAAAGCCAGCTTGTATTTACTTCATCCAGCTTTGTATTTACCTTGCAGAATGCTGGACTAGCAATAGGTTTTAGACTCAAACAGTGAGGTTCTGAAATAGTGTTTGACTACAGGATGCCAGGGTATACCCAGCTTTAAGTCAGAACATATGCCAGCCTCAGCTGGATAAATCTTTTTTAGGGATGTACTTTGAGACTGGCATGCTCTGAAGCCCTCCTCCTTTGGGACTGCTTAGGACCAAGAATTCAGACTGTCAGGTCCTGGTCTGTAGCTTGTGACATGGGTCCAGAAGCAGGAAGACTCAATCACTTCACTGGATCAGGAGTGGTTAAGTCTTATGAACAAATAATTTGTAGTCACAATGCAGTAAGAGCTGGAACACCACCATGGCTGCAACACCAAACAATAGCTGCCATCAGTTGGGCAATATACATGTGAAGCAGAAAAAAATAAATTGATTGGCTCAAGGTATCACTTGGAGACAGTCTGAAGTGAAAACTTGCAGCTAGTCCAAGTTTTCCCCCCACTTCCAAAGCATCCTGGTCACAGGCTCTGAAATGTTTTCAAGTATTGACAAGGCCAACTGCAGCAGACACACTTAGCTATTGAATGCATCAGGCACTTGCTATTTAATTTCTGACCTTGTAGGAATCACAACTTGTTGCATCACAGAACACATCCTACCAGAGAGCTACAGCAAGACAAACATTGAGGGCTGTCTATCAGCTACAATTAGGCTGTGAGCAGTTACACTGAGAAGAAACACTTGGAACATCACATACTTACCAGATATCCCTCTACATCTTTATCAGTTGAGGCAGCTGAAAAACAGAGTAAGTGTCTGAGAAACTTATAGGAATTGTAACAACTTAAACATGGCTGAAATCACACAAGACCTGCATGCAATAGAAACTTTTGTAACACAGCCAAAGCTTTTAAAAGCCTTTTAGTTTCTTTGACCTGTCATATGTTTCACCACAGTACTACCCTTAGCTTCCACCAACAGCACAAACACTGTGCCTTAATCCTGCTTAGCAAAATGCAGACCACAATATGCTGTTTGACTTTTAAGCCACTCTTGCAACCTTCTCTGCTCCAGCTTTTATTTCTCAGCATTCTTGTAGGCTATTGCAATACAGAAGGCCAAAATTGTCTTTACTGCAATATAATCAGTAAGATGTGATTTCAACAAACTTGGCACTTAAAATTCATAATGGCTTTCAGTATTATTTTAACCACACTAGTAGCAAAAATACTTTAAACACAATAGTGGAAATAGAAGTTTCCAAGGAAAACAGCTCAGTTTCCACTAAAAAATAAATTCACACAGGACTTATCAACCTAACATTCACATAAAGATGTTCAAATGACAAAATGGAACCAATTTGTAACAAAAAAAAATATCCACAGCCAAAGGCAGTGAAAGTAATTAGTGATCTAATTAGTCACTACTTTTTGTCCCATGCATCTGAACCCTACACAGGTTTTTCCTCTTTGCCAATACAAGGCAAGTTGATTGGAGAGGTCTTTCTTAAGGACCTGATGATAATCTTGCTTTGAAACAGAGGCATCTGTCAGCAAGATAAGAAAGCTCATAGTTAAGGATTGTGCATTTTATTTACCAAACAAAGCTACTCTTCTTTTTAGTAATTTGCTATTTTCAATCACATGCAAAATTAACTAGAGCTTAAACAGGTCCCCTGTTGGGCAACACAAGAACCAGGGACAGCCCTAGTGCATGCTTTGCCTAACTCTGGAAAGCAAATTTCATGGATAATAATCAAGCAGTTACCTTTATTACACTTCAGCTTTTTAACAACAACAGCAACAACTACTAGCAAACTCAAACCAGACAACAGAAGCACCGGAATAAACCAAACAAGAGCTTCCTTCCCTGCAAAGTAAGAAAAAAAATTAGTACTGAAACAGTCCCCCAAAAAGATATTCCTTATTGTCCTAGAGAAAAATGTAAGCCCAGAACAAATACAACAACCCAGATAGTTTGTCCTGCAAACATGTGAGCTGCCCTAAACATGCAAGCACTCATTTGGACTGCACAGGATGCTACCAAAGGCATCAGGGAATTCTGCAGAGAACTGCAATACAACTTCTACAAGGTTTTATGGAGAGACACTTAAGGGGAAACAAGTATGCAAAATATGACAGCAAGCTTCAGGTGCTGTAGCATGGACCGTGTGCATTCCTGGCAGAAGAGGAAACTACTTCAGGCATAGTAAACATCTTTGCACTACCCATAACTTTCAACTGTGTCACCCTTGGAACTAAGAACCCTGGCAACACATGTAGCTTTTCACCAAGTGAAACTCAAGGTGGTTTGTCCTATCAACCCCTCTGAGAACTTGTCTTTGACAAATAACTCCCAGACTAAAATGCATCTGCTCTTAAATATATTAGTTGAAACCACTGTTTTACAGACTACTCTGGTGTTGCTAGCCTGAAAAGACCCAACAGACCAAGCTGAGTGGGATTTGTGTACCTTGATTGATTAAGCTTGGGTCTGTAGTATCAGTGGAATTCAGTATGATTTCTTTTCCATCCGGATACCTGAAGTGGGTGGTAACACAACATTTCCAGATCAGTACATAGCTCTGTCCAGGCCTGACTCTTTTTCAGACAGAGCTCAGAACCATGAATGGAACATGCATAAACTTTGATAGAGGTGTACCTTTAAACAATCCAAAATACTATACGATAAAATAAAAGCAAAGCAGATAAAATGAACGTATATTAGCGTCTAAATGGAGGGGGAATAGAAAAAAAAAAACCAAGCCACAGAGTACAGGCATTATTCATGCACAGTTAGTTTCCCTTAAGAGGTAGTTCTACAGCCTAGAATTTTAAGCTGGGTGCTAGAAAGTTAATTCAAGTGTTTCTATGGAAATACCAACCTGAAGACATGAAAAATGCAAGTCTACAGCCATAAGCAACAAGCACAATCATACCCAAGTCCATGTCTTACTAGGTCTCAACATCACAGGTTTTTACACTTAAAATTTAAATGAATGAATAATGCCATTTGGCTTCAGGGCAATTATTTACAACCTGATGTGTTAACTATTGGTACAGATTAGGCCCCAGCTCTAACTTTCCCTAGAAGGAAAATAGCGACTTATTCTCAAACTTACTTTTGACTGATTCTCTGACATATTTCACAGCCCTCATCATTGCAGAAATACCCTTGTTTGCACTGGCATTCAGCATTCTGTGTCAGAGTACAGGGTCTCAGAGTTATCTGATCTAAAACCAAAATATAAGTTAGCAAGTGTAAAGATTTTACTCAGGCCATAAAGGCAATTTACTTTTAAGTTCAATATGCTCAATGAAGACCAGGTTTTCCCCATTAAAAAGGGGGAAATTGCTAAGGTTTCATAAGGTTTGGTACCCTCTCTGCACTGTCTGCAAGGCAAGCATCCCTCCAAGCCGTTGGCATGGGCAGTAAAGCCTTTTCCTTCCTTGCAAGGGTCACATTTTCCTTTCAAATGCGAAGCACTGCAGTGATCAGCGACAAAAGTACCTGTGGGAAGAAAAGAACTAGCAGCAGCAGCAATCTCAGGGCATCTTTTAACAGACAAAGGGCTAAACCTACATATTACAACACAAATTTCGAATGCCACACAAATCAAGAGGCACATTTGCAATTTGCCATTCAGACAGGGAGAGGTGCAAAACAAAGTCTCTAGCAAGGCATCTGCTGGAAGGATGGGTCACTGCAGCAGGCAGGGAGCCATGTGGATGGTATCACCGCTGAAGGAATTGGGCAAGCCCAGGGAGAATTGCTTTCAATAAACTTTTTTCTCCTTTGTCTGAATCCCACCTAAATGCACCACTAAGCTTCTGATATTCACAAGATGTTTCTTCTTGATGCAAAACTTGTTAGGCATTGAATACAACGAGCAAGGAGAGGAGAGCAAAACCATACTGAAGCTTTGCCTACAGACACAGAAATACCAGAAATCCCCTAAGCCTGTTCTTTGTGTTAACTAAATCACTTAACTTCAAAAGCTCTATCCTCAACCACAAGCAAAAGCTTCCTGGCTTGATACAAAAGCACCTCTCCCATTCATCATCTGTTGCATTAAGGGGCTTTCACTTCAAAATGGAGCCCAGTCTTTACAGCACCAAAAAGTCCTCACAGCTCCAACCAGGCTTACACTTTCAGGGCATGCAGTGTAAGAAGCAATTGCTATCAGCTGTAACTGCTCAAAGTCTTACCTGCTTCACAAAATACACAGCAGAGACCTTGATGGAAGTACTCTCTCTCCCCACAGTTCGCTCGGGCTCTAGGCATCGTCAGCAGTACAACCTACAGCGGAGACAAACATGCCTCCTGAGTGATTCATCCTCGCTGGACACGATCACTATCTTGGGGAGATTAACTTGTAAAGACTTGGAAATGCGTTCAGAAGCTTATGGGAAGCCACAGAGGAAACCCCAACTAATTTCTGCTAAGTGCTGCTCACAGCAGTAATTGCCATCACAAAGCTGGGGTTAAGGCAGCACCATACAGCGGCTGATGGGCTTTAGACAACTATTACCACACATTCCTGCCTCCACACAAACTTCTCTTTTCTTTCCAGTATCTCACAGCAGTTGAGCTGCAGCCGCCAAAGTCTTTGCGGTGTGCAAGGGATTAATTTCTCCCTTCTCCCGTCCTTTTAATTCATCGGAATCCATGCTAGTCTCACTCCCGCAAATTGAGGAAATGCCCACAGACTCATCCAACATGTCTCGCTGGCTCGAATCTTAGGCAGAAGACAAGTCGAGTCATTAGCAATACTACAGAAGGATTGGGAATGATTTTTTTTTTAAGAGGAAGAAACGTGCAGGCCACGCACTGCTCGGCGGGCCTCCCGCGGAGCCTCCCAGCGCCGGCAGGTCAAGCGCAGGCTCGGTCCCGGACAGCTCACACGAGAGAAACCTCTCGAGCAAAAGCAGGAGGGGAAGGAGCGGCCGCCGACCTCTAATTAGTGTCGCCGGCACTAATTGTCACCAGCGGGCAACTTCTAAATTAAAATCAAGAGGGTCCCGCTCCTTAAACTCTCTCCCCGGTAGCCTGAAAATCTTCCCCGTAACCGTGGGGAGATGAGAAAACTTCCAGTTTCCCACTTAAATAAGTGAACTTAAAGACTATTAAAGAACTTAAGGACTACTAAAGGACTATACGAAAACTATTAAAGAACTCACTCCTGACTTGTAACATTTTTTTTTCTCCGAGGAGAGAAGGAAGGGCGGAAGCGCGTGCCCTAGGAAGGGATGCGTAGGCGCGCGGTATTCCCTGAGGGCGCTGGGCTCACGGCAGCGGCGCTGCCGCAGGTTTCCCGAGACATCAAACACGAACAAAAAGTTCAGGAAAGTTACCAAAGCCTCTTGAAGGAAAAAAAAATGACAAAAAAACCCCAGGCTCTTTCACGCTATAGCCGGAGGAAGACTTTTTCTGCCACACAAGCCACGATTTGGATTCTGGCGGCGGATGGCAGGCAGGTGGAGGGCGAGCCCGTATCCCGCGGACCAAAGAGCCCCACCCAGCACTTACCAGCAGCAGCCCCACTGCCCGGCCGCCTCCCATGACGGCGCCCATCGCTCTGGGTTGCCCCAGCCCGGCCGCGCCGCTTTTATTGCCGGGAGGGGCGGGGGGTGGGTGGGAGGCGGGGCTGTGCCTTCGTCTCCTCTCCTCTCCCTCTCCCGCCCCGCTTCGGCGGGCACCGAAACCGCGCTGAATTACCGCAGGTGCCCGAGGGCTGTCCATCCTGATCACAAAAAGCAGCGGGAAAGGCAGTAAGGAGAAATTTCCCAACATGGCGCAAACGAAGTGCATATTACTGGGTTTTCTAGAGCTCTAAAAGAGTTCTCACGTTTTGTCCTCAGCACTTACTCCTCCCAGAGAAATAACGTTTATGGTTATGATTTTCTTCAAGAATACTTTTCATTTCCTATGTGCATGTAACTGGCATGTAGGAACATTCACCTCCAGATGTTGAAATTGGATTAAAATTAATGGCACAAGGATTCACACACTGTTCCTTTTTGGGCTATTTTTTAATCCTCTGTGGCAGCAGCCCTGAATGTTGAAAACTCTGCTTATGCTGAATTAACTTGTTGATAATTCCTTTCACTGAACTGCTGCTCTTGTGGTAACAGTGTTTGTTTTACTCAACTGCAGTTACAAGTCTTAGTGCAATCCCTGTGGGTGCATAGTTTGGTAAAATCCAAACAATTTCCAGCACTCACATTTATACCTACTGAAGGCTTCCCGCTCAGCGCTGCTTCTCTTTTGTTCAGGGGGGCTTGGGTTGTTTGGATTTTTTTCTGTTGTTGTTTGGTAAACATTTCCCAAAGCTGGGCTACAGTTGTACCCAAGGGAAGTAAACAGCCCTACTGAGGTGGAGAGGCTCATAACTCAAAACACATGCTCCAAAACCAGGATAAGTGTGATGAGGAAGGCTGTGCTGACAGGCCAGAGATGTGCTGACTTGCTGAAGCATTCAAAGGAGATTAGTGGATGCGTTTGCACAGCTTTACATCCAAACACTTGGATACATCCAAACAGGAGCAAACACTTTGAAGCTGCACAGGGAATTTTGCATAGCCTGGAAAGCGGAGGCAGCGCCCTCTCACTGGGTTTTACATCACATGTGGCACACGTCAGACTTCCTCAGAAAGAGTGACTAGGATGACATCCTTCAAAAAGGCACCCAGTCTGGATCACTCTTGTTGATATTCTTCAAGGATGTTTCCTCAAGGATGAAGAATGCTTTGGTTTCCTAGAGACTTTTGCTAATGACAAAGCCACTCTCACCCCTTAGCATTTGTGATCAGCTTCCTGAATGTCAGTGTGCAGATGCTGGCTACCCTGCCTGTTCATAGCAGAGAGCTGCAGTTCTCTCTGTGGAACAATCAATTCACTAGCCTCAACTCCTTGATATAAAGGTTTCCTAAGTCCAAGACAAGTTTGTACATTTCCATGTACAAAAGTGAAAATCAAGGGAACTGCTTTTCTTTCTGTGGAAGTTGCTACGATAAGACCATTTCAAACAATTTCAGCCAGAAATTTCAGATACCAATTTCAGGGTATCAAACTGCTATTGCTGTTCTAACTTATGGCCCAGGTCTGACATTCTTGGGGACAATTTCCCATAGATTTTCCTCTAGAAAGTGATTTACTTTTAAAATACTATCAAACACAAACCCAAAAATAATTTGTCAGATAGACTGCCACTGAAAGTTGTCTGTAGTTTTATTTCAACATATCAAGCACAAACAGATTTCCCCTAACTGGGGAATATGACAAGGAATGTACTTAAAAATTTGGAAACATTTACATTGAAAGATAGCCCAGACTGGCACCACCACTAAGTATTTTAAGGCTGTATATATAGCAGTACTTACCACTTGGAACTACTTCAGGCCAGAAAAGAAAGGCTTAGTATTGTCTGCAGTCTACAGAAAATATTGCAAATCTTTAAAAAATGGTGCAAAATAGGAAGACTATTAACAGGGTTGAACAATGCAGTGGCAAAACCCTCCCTCTTTCCTGACCTTTGACAATAAAAGTGCCTAAGACCGAACACACATACACCTACATCACTCCCATCCTTCTCACCTATGCTGGGGCAGTGGATTTCTCTCTACAATGCTAGTGTGTGATATGAAAAAACAGCCATATAGCAAATAATAACAATAATAGTAAGTGATCAGGTTTTACAAACAGGCGTGCGTGTCTGACGTCACACTCGATGGGCCAGACCCAGAACACCAGTCAGCTCCGTAAACAGACGAGGAGCATTCACTGACTTCCCATTTCCTAAAGAAGAATGGCTCTAGGAAATTGTGTATATTTACAGTTTCAATAGAATGGAAAATAAAACACATCCTGAAGTCCCATTCTGCATGGGCTGACTAAACAGATCACGACTTAATATCCCAAGGCTGGATTTTTTGGACCAAGTGTTCTCCCTCCTGTAATTAAAGGCAGCCGGACAGGCACCATGGACATGAGTTCTTTACAGCTCCCCAACTGCTCTTCCTCACTCCTGGAGCTATGACCCAGGCCACTGTGACTTTTCCAAAATGTTGAGGTGATTACCATTTTGGGGTTACCAATACTGCTGGGTAATTATTAATTGCATCAGAAAATGACAAAACATAGAAAACAAATTGCACAATTAAAGCTACATTTGGCTTCAGCATTAAGGCCCATACAGGTTAAGAGGTCCTTGAAGATGTACATGTAAAAGGCAAAAATGACATAATCTGCAGGAACAACGTTTTGCAGGTTCCTAGGTCCCTTTTTAACCTTGTTTTCCCACTTCCTTCCGCCTCTGCCGTGTTGGTTCTAAAGTGCTTTGGTGCCTCACTGGGCTCCTTGCGCGAGTGGCCCCCTCCTGCAGCCAGTGATCATTATTGCTGCCAAACGTAGTGATTTTATTTGAAGACGTAATTAATGAAGAGTTGACACGTAAGAAAGATGCAGAGGAGAAACCAACAGCGAGAGTCCAGGAGGAAGCTTTCAGAAGAGGCCTTCCTGTGGAAGGACTTTTTGTTCAGAGCACTGAGGTTTCTGCAAAAGAAAGCAATATGATTATTTGTGTGCTGGAGAGACGTGTGCCTTCACACACGTGCATGCCCAGAACTTCCACACCAGCAGGGAACCCTGCACTTTGGTGGCACCCTCAGGGGTATAGCAGTGTGCCCCCCCAGACTTTACCTCCCTCTTTTTAACAAGAAGATTAGTGCTTCTGGCTGCAGGTTGGCATGGGAAGGGCACCAACCCCAAGAAATCTCTTCATCCAGCACTCACTCATAGCCCTGTGAGTTTAACCTGTGCCCTAACCTGCCCTGGACACCCCCAGGAGCAGCAGTGAAGCTAAAACCATATAACCAATGACTCTGGCATCCAGAAAGGGTAGGCCTCATGTGTGATCCCACCTCACTGAGCCTTGGCAAGGCTGGATAATACTCCTCACACAGAGGGGAATCAGCAGTGCTCCCTGGAGCAAAGTAGCAGTTAATACCCTGCCACAGGAGTCTGCAGGGCAAAGCCCTCTGTCAGCAGCAGATGTGGTTACTGCTTCCCTCAGACAGCAACCAGCAATTTGTACAAAAACTGGAGTTTAGTGCTTTTCTCCATGGAGCCCAGTTTTTCAGACCACACCCTTACATCTCTATAACAAACTGAAGAAATTCCTAACATGTTGGACTGGAAGAGAGACCTCACACTTTCTGCCTGGCTGAGATTTATTTTTAGTTGGGGCCTGGCCCATTCCTTCTTGACTTGAGTAACACTCTGAGGTGATGCTTTTTGCCCAGAAAGAGAATGTTAAGAGGAAGTAATGTCCTCCTCACTGTTTCAAGCAGAGCATGGGTTTGTCTTTCTGGTGTGTTAAGTGGTTGCTTTACCTGCAGCAACTTGAACTGCACTCCTGCAGCTCACAGAGACACTCTAAAGACCACAGTAAGGCGTTAAATGCCACATGTTATCTCTAGACCATTAAAATAATTGATTCATGACAGAAAGTGGTTACCTGTGTATGTCCTGTTGGGCTTTCTGTAGGGATAAGACAGCTGAGTGAATTTCCTTCAGGTGATTAATTTCTTTCCCACACTGAGCACACAGGCTTTCAAACCCTGTGGCAAAGTAGAAGGACAATTAGGTTTTGCATCACCATTCTGGTAGTAGTGAAACACAACACAGCAAGTGGGTGGCTGTGATCTAATTGTCACTGCTAGGGGGGACACTTTCAGGAGGAAACATGGGGAGAAGGTGACAGGGAACAGAATCTTCCACCCAGAAGATCCACGTCACTGTAACAGGTTTTGTGACTCTGGCTCAGGGTGCCTCTCAGTCAGCTCTAAGGAAAGAATGCTCCTCAGCTGAGGGGAGGAGAAAGGAGTGCTCACATCTGCCCACTCTCTCAAACATTCAAGGTCACCTCTTACAAAAGCAGAGAAAAGAGAGAGAAACACAGCCTGTTCCCTATGTGTTGATTGGAATGTCATTGTATTTTTATAATTTTGCCAGGAATTGGGAAGTCCTCCTTGTAAGGCAGAAAGAGAAACAGCACATATAGAGAACAGAAAAGCAAAACATTCTCTGTGCTGCCTGTGGCCTGTCGGCCCATGGCATCAACTGGGCTGGGAAATGTCACAGGGCTAGCTCAAGAATTAAAGTACCAAGGCAAGAATATTAAAGCCTATAAACCCAGTGACACCCAAATACTTGCCATCATCATCTGAGAGCTCCTGCACTGACTCTGGCGTTGAACAGCTGCTCTCTGTGTTCTGGCTGTGGTTGGATGGCTGATCACTGGTTTTGCGGCGCCTGCAGTCTTTGGCAGACCTCTGGATAAAACAGGGATTAGAAGTGACTCAATGTCTATCACACCGAAGATGTGTGTGATTGCTTTAAACAAAACAATTTGGGGTACTGGCAAATATGTGTGAAATTGTGAAGTTTGATTGCTTTCTCAGCAATTCCTAGTAATGGATCTTGGCAGCTACTTAAGGATATTACACACATGCCTCATACAGAAGCATTTCCCAAATGACAACATTCTTAAGACACCTATTCAAATTATTCTTTTTGTAGCTTTAACTGACACATACTATGGATGAACCTAGTAGTTCCTTTGCTGAATTGTACCTAACTCAGCCAGGTACATAAGAGAAAGCTAGAAAAGAAGAAAAAATTAGAATCAAATTCCCCAGCAAAGATTTTTCAGAAGGTGCATGAAGGATCTAAACATCACAGAATTTTTATGCCTAGTTTCTTGATGCACTTTGGAAAGTTTCTCCCTCTCTCTCAGATGAGTAAACCAAACACATTGATTCAAACTTCTCACTACAGGGTCTGAAAAGCAGTTATGAACCTCAGCTTCCCCACCAAATCAGAGACATTTAGATGTGGGCTATTACAAAAGAAAAGTCTATGTACATAATAAGATACAAGTTCTTCAGTGTAATATGGGTTATATTTAGCTAGTTTAGCAGCTCTACATTTGTAAAGTGTGTTAGAATGACATGTATTGCTCCAAAGATGGAAGCACTGAAATAGGGGATTATTATCTCTGTTTAAGGGAAAGGATGGAAACACGTTTCCTGTCTTGTCTGAGAGAGAGTAAGTGATAAAGGCTCATGGCAAAGACTGAAACTGAAGTCATGGGGTCTCAGTTGTGTACTCCAAAACCTACAGGAAGTTTTCTGCTTTGGAAACACTAACAGTGAAGTTCAGCTCAGCTGTGTGCAAAATTCAGTGTAAAAGTCACTGTCACTAGCATTGGGGGGAAGAAAAATGCCAAAATTGATAGAATGAATCAATCAGTAATTACAATTATTCAGAGCTTATGATGGTATAATACTGCATGTCTGTAGTCACAAGCTCTATTTACCCAAAACAAAACTTTCAGCTTACGCTGTGCTTACTTGAAAATGCTGTAGAAAAAGGGCTATGTATCTAAACAATCACAAAGAATAATATAATCTCCAAAACAGGCCTTTTACCTTGTGCCGTGCAATTTGATTGTTTATGCATGTTGCTTTGTGGTTTGACATCCTTGTGGATAAGTGTCTTTCCATTGTCTGAAGTATTCCATCCTTCTCAAATTGGGCAATGTCGTTCAAAGGATCCCAGGGCCTTAGACTTTTGAGACCAAATGAAAAACATTCATCAGAAAAGCAAGAATCCCACATTAGCCCAATACACTAATTCCACATGCATCAGGGCAGGCAATCGTCCCTGACAGTAGCCAGACCTTCCAGACGCAGTGACAGGAGTAACAGAAAGTTCCCTGCACATTCACAGCTCCTTGCAATAAGTGAGGGGGTTCAATCTCTAGAGGCTTGCCCTTCTTGCCCAGGGGAGGAGAGCACAGTTGTTAACTCTGCTCTGAACAGTGCAGAAAAGCTCTGCTAAATGACTCTGCACTTGATTGCAGGTATAGGAATTTCCATCAGTGACACAGTGGATTTTCCATTACCACGCCCTCATTTCCAGCTATTCCCAATTAGTAGCATGAATATGTATTCTAGTGATGATGTGGTGCGCAGAAAGGGCAAGCTCTGGACATAGTTTTGGGGAATGGCTGGGCTCCAATGACACGTCTGTAGCCCTGCTTGCTCCCCTGGGAACTCAGGCAGTGAGATGTGTTGGGAACCCAAGCCCAGCACTCACTCCTCATATTTGTAGTGCCACTCATTGGTCCCGGCATCGTGCCGGAACAGCAGCGGTTTCCATTCCACGCCGCTTTCCCTCCGCTCCCGGGCGGCATTCCTCTGCTCCTCTTCCAGCACGAACTTTTCCTGCGTCGCCTTGTGCTGATCACCTTTGTTTATTGCACTGGTAACATGCTGCCAAAGCCTAGCAATAATCAGAGAAGGAAGTTAAACCACCTTAGAACCAGCAATGTATTTTGCCAGAAACTTGTCAAGTCTATTGATAGACCAGCAGAACTGTACCAGGATTGCTCAGCCTCTGTTTTAATTTTAAATTAAAGAAACTGAGAAAGGCAACATTGAATGCTGCATGAATGACCTGCGGAAGGAACTTCCTCTTAGATAACATCACCTACAACAATTACTGAATTCTTCAGTGCTGTCTGGGAGTCATAAGGAAGTTGCATTCCACTCACTGGGATCCATGGCCTCTTTAAAAGTGATGGAGAATCTGTTCTGTTCCTCATCCTTTCAGGCATTTCTATTTAGAAGCCTTTGTGTCAATGTTTATACCCAAAATAAGTCTTTATATTTAAAGTTTAGAAGCACTGGAAAATTAATTTATTTGCACATCTTGTAGCTTCACATGCACCTCCTATACAGCATTTACAACCAGATCTGTAGGAAGCTGATTCAATCCACAAGCAGTAAGCGTGTCCTTGTGCTCACAAGCTGCAGGCATGAACACAGGTTTTCACTCACACTTGTTTGCAGCTGCCAAAGGATAAGTGATCTATCACATTAACTGTTCTCATTGAGCATCTACCCTGGGGAAAGGACCTGCCTTCTACCAGAGAAAAATCAATACCTATTATTTTACTATAGTCAAGCTGTGATCAGCCTCTCCACAGTTCCTCTAATCAGAGCACTTTAATCTTCATTTCATATTGGAAACACTTCTGAGACTAGCAGCTAGCCCTCCCAAAATATTACTGTATGCTTTAGTGTTTAGAATGTGCACAGGAGATCCAAGCTGTTCCATTATTCCAGCTCCACAAAACATCTGCCTGCCATTTAGAAGATTAATTCATTACTGCATTTAATTTGGAGCTTGCTGTGAAGCAAAAGTGATCCTGAAGCTTTCATCATATTTCCATCACTCTACATTAACACAGCACTTATAAAAGTGCAGCCTCTTAGATAAGTAACTGGATGCAGAGCAATGCCTTCCTTTCATTTTTAACAAGTCACTCCCCTATTTCTGTGTATGAATAATTTCTCCCAGAAACAAAGGAGGGAAACTCAGTGATGGGGATGGGGCGGAGGAGTGAAATAACAGCCTGAGAATATACTGTGGTGGTGTAGAGCTTGTCCCAAGGAATGCAGTGGTGTAAAGAGTGAGTCCCCTAATTCTACGAACCTTTGAGGGAGAGTACAAAATTGTTTGACAAGGGCAAATTATTCCATCGAGAGCTGCATGTGTCAGACAATGAGACCCTCCACAGTGAGCTGCATGACAGTATAAGCTTCAGAGATTCCCCCACAATTGTGAAAATAAGTGATTTTCAGCACTGCAGGGAAGACTAAGCAATTTAGGCAAATTATAACCTGGATTAGATGGCAATTTATTCATGCAACTGTCAGCATAATAAGGAGTTTGGTGGAATGTCTGTTAGGGATCTCTGTAACTTTTCCTTTTTCCTCCTTCCCTCGGATGCATGTAACAACATTAATCTGTCATGTAGCAAAGGGAGCCAGCTCTGGCCATAAACTCTGGTAAACAGAGAACTGGAGATTCTCTGCCCACAAGACAAAGATTCTCCTTTAAAAGAATCTTCTTCTGAAGATTAAGAGAAAAATGTGCTGCAGACTGCCTTGCTCTGCAGAGTTAACAAATTTGCTCTGTAAGTTACAAATACAGACTTTATTGTTCATAATGCCCACTGCTGTCCAAACTAAATCTTCATGTGTTTTTTTATTTTCATGCAATTCCTTTCTTTACCTATAAAAAGGGGAATCTTTTTAGAGTGATGTGATGCAACACCAAAATCAGATATCCACAGAGAAGTGGACAATGTAATGCAGAGCCAGGCAGCAACTGCATGTGCTGGCTTGGGATTTTGGCTGGTGCTGGCTGACTGTAGTGGAGAGGAAGCACAACCAATTTGCTTGAAGCCAGCTAGCTCCACTGGCTGGCTTTGCTCAACTCTTGCTCAACAACTGTACAGTGTGCATTATTCACTTCTTCCATTTCCTAAGTGTATTGAGTTTGCATGGCCTGGTTTTTGGCAACAGCAGTGCTACAGTGGTGGCTTCTGTGAAAAGCTCCAGAAGCTTCCTCAACATCTGGCAGAGTCCGGATGGCTCCAAATATGGACATGCTGCTGGCCAATGCTGCAGTGGTGGTAATGTCTCTGTGATGACATACTGAGGAAGAAATCAAAAGAAAGGTTGTGGCACAGTTTTAATTGTGACTTGAGAAGAGTGGGCTGAGAACATGTGAGAGGAACAGCCCTGAAGACACCAAGGTCAGTGCAGAAGGAGGGGGAGGAGGTGCTCCTGGTGCCAGAGCCCAGATGGAGCAGCTTGTGGAGCAGCCTGTCCATGAAGGACCCTGCGGAAGAGTGATCCACACTGCAGCAGTTTGGGCAGGACTGTTGCTCATGGGATAGAATCACACTGCTGCAGTTTGCAGGGAACTGCTGCCCCTGAGACGGAGCCATGCTGGAGAAGTTAATGGAGAACTGCATCCTGTGGGAGGGACTCCACAGTGCAGCAGTGAAGGACTCCTCTCCCTGAGTAGCAGGAGAAGCAATGAGTGATCAACTGACTGAAACCCCCATCCTCCTGTCTCCTTATGCCACTGGGGGAGGAGGTAGAGCTATGAAGGAGGGAGGCATGGGGGGAAGGTGGTTCTAGGGGCTTATTTTACTTCTCATCATCCTGGTCTGATTTTTTCAGCAATAAATTTATTTTACTGTTGAGCCTGTTTTGCCCTCGATGGTAACTGAGAAGTATTTTCTCACAGTCCTTAACTCATGAACCCTTAATTAAATTTTCTCTCCTCTGTCCAGCTGCAGAGAAGAGTGAGTGAGTGACTTTTGTAGGCACTTGGCATCCAGCCAGGGTCAAACTCAACACTAAGTTATGTGCCAGAACACATTTTTAGGTAACCTAGATCACCCTTACAAAGCCTGGTGCAGACTGCATTGGAGATCTCAGCTGAGATTAGGAGGCAGGGTTAAGCATCTGTTTAATTACATTCATTCATAAAATCCTGTTATGTGGTTCAAAGTACTGCTCTGCGGATGCCAGGACTTCCCACAATTCCTACATCTACTTTAAGAGCTTGTGGTTGAAATAACCCTTCTTTAACAAGGTATCCAACCTCAGGATGACATCCTGCCCTTTTATAAAATGCTCCAGCAGTTAGAGAGATTTCTGGAGTCCAGGCAGAATTGTTATTTTAAGCAGATAAAATGTAGCCTCCACTATTTCTCAGCCCAGGTCGATTTCAGAGCTGTACTTCATGGAAACACTCCAGAGTTAATAGTCTGGAAAGAAACAGGTAAATGGCTGGGTAGTATGTGCTGACAAAGCAGGTCACTGCCTTTCCAGGGCTGTGCTGAGGAATTGGAGGAGCCCGGCTGATCAGAAGCCCACTCCCAGGAGAGAACAGCAGTGAGATGTTCCCCAGGCTCCCTACCTCTCTGACTCAAAGTCCGTCTGCTCCTCAAACAGCACAATGTGGCGCTTCAGCCTCTGCCTTCGCACTTCGCTGGTCGGGTTCCAGAACACTTCTGTGTTCCCATTTTTCAGCTCATTTATATGCACTTCTCCATCCTGAGAAGGAAAATTAAATGAATTCATGACAATCTGAAAACCGAAGCAGAAATTAATACTGATAAATTAAAGCTGCTCCTGGATGATAAGGGATACCTGTTAGCTAGGAGGCTTCTTTCCCCCTCTATCCCATAAAATCTCACTGAACACTTCCTGAAAGTTTCTGAAATGAATGAGGCAAGGCATTGCCATAAACAGTGGCTGCATTTATCATTAATCAGAGTAGAAAGGGACCTGGTTCCCGCTCTTAGGTCTTGTCCCTAGACCTGAGTGCCCACAGAAACCCTAAGATATTATTCTTTCACCATTGTTCTTCCGACCTCCCGCCCAGCACATATAAAAAGATCCCTAGCTCCTTTTCACAAAGTCTCCCTCAGGACTTCCTCTCCCATGTTCCAATATGCTAGTTCCAGGACTGATCTCAGGTCCCCAAGAGACTCCCAGTGAGGAAAGGATGAGGTAGGTAGGCATTATCACTACATGCATTTCTAACAAGCACATGTACAAGCATTCAGGTGCTGCTGTGACCCTAGGACTGAGCAGCAGTCCCTTCTTTATTCAGGTGGGTTTTTAGGTCCTGAGGCACAGAATACACCATTCAGATGAAAGGATTTCCGTCAGGAAACTGGGTGGTGTCAGAGAAAAGCCAGGAGAGGAGGCCAGTACTCCCAGTGGGGAGGGAGGAGAACTAACAGTCCCTACCCCACTGCACGCAGCTCCTCTGTTCACAGCACACAGCTGCAAGCAGCAGCTTACAGAGCCATTCCAAAGCCATTTAACTTCTTTTATACACCACTGCAGTTTGTGCACCACAAACAACCAGGACAAAGATCAAGGGAGGAGGGTATAAGCAGAAGGGTGACAGCTGAGGAGCAGGGGCTCAGGAGAGCCCCTGGATGATGGGCTCTCACAGGTGGTGTTGGAAGGACCCACCACAGACAAGGTATTCCACAGTGCAGCACAACTCACCACTGATAGGGCTTATCCTGCAAGACAGGGAGCTCAGGATGGAGCAAATTCCTTGAACATGCTTAGAAAGGGAAAATCTCCCAATTTCAAAATGGTCATTAACTTTTTATGTAAAAAGACAGAATGCCTGACAGGACAAGTCCAGTACCAAAAGTTACACTGTGGTGAGGACCTCACTGTAGTAAGTGCTTTATCCAGGCACATTTCACCTGGCCTACTTTAAATACCTCCTTCAGATGAGACAAATCCTGTATCAGAAGTAGCAATTTCTGTAGACTAGCAAAACAGCACAGACCAACTGTAATGATCATGTAGATGCCCAAATGTTGCTCAGAGAAATACCCAGATGTCCAGCCCAAAGCCAAGGGTCACTGCTTTTGTTTCAGGTACCAGGAGTTCCAATCAAAATTGGACAACATCTTTCACCATGCAACTTTATTGTTGTTGGATTCTGGCTTGAGGCTGGCTCTGAGTGAATCACTTGTGTATACTGGGTGCACAAAGGTACCAGGTGCTCTGCTGGCTGTTCTGAGGTGGCCATAGATATAACACTCTCACTGAATCGACATCTCTGTCCCTCAGCTGGTGAACAGGCTAGTAACTGTCTTCTACCTTAAAGGTTTGTTGTGAAAATAATGAATTCAAACCCTCTAAGTTCTTCCCTGATGCCAGTCTAAATGGGGAAGTACACACCAGACAAAAGACAGCCTCAAGATCTTAGAAATCACACCTAATACACACTATCTCCTGCCATCAGCACTTGCCCTGAGCCTCAGACCCTAAATACAGACCCACTGTCTTTGATGGAGACCCTCCCTACTGTTCCCAGCTTCCTCAGGCTCTGGGAGTGCAGCATTCCTCACACTGCAGATGGATGGGACTACTGAAGTGTACATGACCTCCAGAGGTACCTTGAGAGGTGTGGCCCAGGCTGTGATGGCTGCATGCCCCGGGACTGGTGGGAAGAGGCAGGACAGGGCCCTCCCAGTGCCCACTCCAGTGCAGGGAGCCTGCCAAGGGCTGCCAGCCCTCCCTCAAACCCTGCAGCCACGGGCTCGTAACCTGGCAGCAACTTGGATTATCAAATGTTACCCAGTGTCCAGTGAGAGTCGCCAGCGTTTCTTCTCCACATTTAATCTTCCCCGAGATTTGATTAATGCTCGTGCTGCCACCGAAGAAGGGCTGTCAGGGGAGAAGAGAAACAGCAAACCTGGTCAGTCTAGTGAGGACTGGAAGGGAGGAAAACACAGAGATGCAACAGGAGGGAAGGAAAGAGCAACTGCTTGACTTCCAGTATTTCTGTGGAAAGGCAGAATGAATTCTAACATGGATTCTGACTGTCTCACATTGTCCCCCCCTTCCTTTTGTTTGTAATACCACAAACACTGTAGCTGCAGTTAGGGAGATAAGCTTTAAGCTGCATTAACACTCAACATGTGCAAAGTCTCATCTTTATTGGAAATACACTTATTTATAGAGTGTGGCACTTGTGATGACATCATGTGTGTCAAGTCTCCAGCTCTGGTCAGTAGCAAAAAAAAAAAAAAAAACAAAAAAACAAAAAACCATAAACCAAAGAAAAAGGGTATTTCCACAGTCAAGGAAAAAAAAAAATCCCAGAACAATGGAAATTTCCACCCATCTCCTGGCTGCCAAGTACAGGAAATGACAGTGAGAGTGCAAGCAGCTATTCTATTCACAGAACACACATCTTCAGATATTTCAGCAGGCACTTTCTGAAAACATTTGTTCAGACAAACTTTTGTGTGTGTGTGTATGTGTATGTGTGTTAAATAACAATATAAACCCTAATTTCACACAACACCCATGGATAAAATAACCACATGTATCTTAAACATCAGTCCCTGCAATCCAGGAGAGAACTGGTACATATCCAAATTAAAAATTAAGTTAAGGGGGTTTGGCTGCAACTTCCCACAGTTCTACTAAAATAGACAGCTAGGAAATGGTCAAAGCAGAGTATGTAATTACATCATGAGGACCTTTCTGAAACATGTTTGGATGACTCATACTGTTATCAAGCCAGAAAATAAGCACTTTAGGCTCTAAAGTGTTTGTAAGTTTGGGATGACACTCAAGTCAGGGAAATATCCCACAGGCCTCAACACAGTACACCAGGCCCACGGGGAAAAATAGGCTTTAAAGACAAGTATGTGCAAATGTCAGGGAAGTACAGGAGGCAAGAGTTCCCTTTGTAAGGGAAATAAAGACAGAAAAATATTATTGCCCTCAAGCAACTCACAGTTAACAAAACTGTGATCTCTCACATTTATATTGGCTGAGACTGCAACTCTGAAGTCTTGCAGTCTCTCAATTCTCCTTTCGTTTTATGCTCAGACAAGAAATTGTTTGTTGGAGCAGAAGAGAAAGGGATGCTCCTTAAAAATCAAGTTAACTGCCCAAAAAAAGTTACAGTAATCACTTTCCCTCCTAAATTTTAACCCATGTAATAAAAGGAATGCTCAAAGATGTCTCCATTTTGTCTGCATACCATGAATTTGCGTCACCAGCCTTTCCAGGGGAGGGACTAGCTACATAAAAAAGTCAGTGCAGGACTTGTCAGTGTGCCTGCCACTCAGAATTACCTGCCTGACAACAGACTCTCACCTTGCCATCAGGGCAAAGTCCTGGAGCCCTGAGAAACACAAGGTGCAGCTCACCATAATTCCTGCAAGGTACAAGTAGAGATGTGATGGCTGCTGGAGAGCTACCCCAAAGATCCACATCCTAATTTGCCTCCAAGTTCTTTGCACACTCACTATGTTTTGCAAGCAAAACTAATTATCCCTGCTTAAACAGAAGCCACACTGTTATTGCCAAACTTTTAGAGCAAAATTTGGCCAGTAGCCAGCTGCAGTGAAAAGTCATGTAAAACTAAGGCTTCCTGGGGTCAGTTTGAGTTTCATGAGGCAAAACTGATGGCAGGGTGACACCTTCTCTCCAGGTAGGCTCCATTCTGGTGCTCACATATATTGCTGGTACAGAAAAGATCAAACCCTGCCTGGGGCACAGGGGCAAGCCTAAGACACATTCAAAATGGGGCCACAGTTACCTTTAGCTTGAATTCCAGTTCTGCCTTGTGGTTAGTTTTCTCACAGTCAATGGTAACTTTCCCTCCAAGCTCCATTGTCATGGTACCATATAAAAGTCCTGAAAGGAAAAAAACAGAGGCTTAAGAGAGGCTCCAGGGGAAGCAACCTGCTTTCTCAAGTCAACCTGGCACTTGCTGACACACGGTGAAATTCATCGCTTGGCTTAAAGTTTTGAAAAGACAGAACTAGAGTTTCTAGGAAATGGCTGTTTACTATAAACATGAAGAATCTCCCTCTGAACCTGTATTCCCCACTTCTAACACCAGCCAGGAAATAGCTTGACTCACAGGTGCACCTGTGGCAAGCTGAAAGTGGCTCAGGAAAAATAAAGAAAGATGTGCCAGCAACCTCACTCATACTTGTGCTTAAACAGAAACAGTCAGTTCTCTTAGGTGATTGAAGAAGAGAGAAGCTGTAACAGGATTCACCAGAATCTGGGAGACCAGAGGTCATGTAGGGAATTTTTTACACATTTACCATCTGCTGAAGGTCTTTTGCAGAAAAATTGTCAAGAAGAAGATTTATGCACATGAATACTTCACAGAGAGCATGATATTATGAGGTTACTGTTTTCAGGTACTGAGGCCCTTCTAAATATAAACTTGGAAGTCTGTGTGCCAAATTAAAAAATACTCAACCCCCAAAATTGGATTTGACTGCTGATTTTAACTCTGCAGTGAAAATGATGCAGACAGAGCTTCCTGAGGAGCAGTGAATCAGCAGCCATGCCCCAGCCTCAGCACACACTGGCTCCACAGAGCAAAGCCTCACCAGCAGCAGACGCCAGCCTCACTGAGGCAGCTCATCCTCTGAGAAGTACAATGATTAGAATAACAAAGAAATAGCAAGAGAATGCAGGAACTTCCTTTATCCTCAAAAAGCCAGAAAATATATCAAGCAATTTCAGTGTTAACATAATAAAAACTTTTTATCCTAAGGAGCACAGAAATGTAGTCTTGCTCTTTTTATCTTATCTGCAGTGCATATATGCAGTATTTTTTCTGTTTCTGCACAGTGTGAAAACTAACACTGATGAGCCTAATTCTCTCCTGGGCTGCACAGGTAAATCAGAAAGACTTCAGTGAGGATTAGTGAAAGTCTCCTGCTGAGTGCTGTGACCCTGGAGCTACCAGACCCTGTGGTGTCCACTACTTGAGAGGGGAGAGCCAGTGCGAAGTTAGTCAGTGAGACAGCATTTTGTTACTATTTGCTTCATATTTAAAGGATCATACCTTACCTTTACAGTGGGCATATGGCATAGTGATTATATAGTCTTCCCCTCTGCTCAGAAACATAAGCTTTGCTTTCCCATCCAACAATGCAGAAAGTGAGTTGCCTAGAATTAAAAAAAAAAATACACATTAAAAAATTGATATTATACTTTGTCCCTCCTCCTACTTTAGAAAAAGCATTTCCATTTAAATGTAGGTCACTAATGAAAGAAGAGATGAAATGCTCAAAGTTTAGGACCCTGTAAATCATGCACAGCTGGAGGCAGGCAGCTCTTAACAAACTCAGCTGCTCGAATCCTCCCTGGCATTTAGCCCCTCTTGCAGAAAGAGTAGAAGATTTAACAGGTCATTAGTGGGAGCTTAGATGTTTCTCAGGTCCTCCAGCTCTTAAAACTTTTCTGATTGTGGATTGTAGATGCAGAAGAAGGGATTACAAGTAACCTTGCCCCTGATAAATTGTACTAATGTTGTACAAATTAACAAAGAACAAATGCTGTACTAATTACCAAAGAAGAACAGCCTTGCCCTCAATAGTCACAGCTGTGATTAATAAAGGTAAGTGTGATAAAAGGGTTGAGTTGGCCTATCAAGGGGATCCTTGAGGAAAAAGGCCTAGAGGAAGAAGACCTTGAAGAGATAAGACGAGCCCTGAGGAAGAAGACCAAAACAAGGAAAAGAGTTACTGCTGCAAGGTCGGTCTGGGTCTGATAGAGTTGGAGCCTGCAGTCACAGTCGAGCTAGGTAAAAGCCTGCAGTCAGAGGCAGCAAGGAAATACTTGCAGTCGTGTTCCAGCAGGAATAGCCACCAGTAAGAGTCCGTCAGAGAAGCCAACAGTAGGAACTAGGAGCTGTAGTCAAGAGTCAGGATGGCTAAGTTATAAAGAAGAATAAACAAGGACCCTTTTTACTTCGTTAAGTAGGAGTCTGTGTCTTGGCTCATTGCTACCCATTACGGGAGGTCTGCAGCCACAGGGGATGATCCCAAGTAACAAATGAAACTGCCAGAAGGATAGCAAAGAGTATCTTAAAGTGTTTTGGCAAACACACTCAGCAGAGGACAGTAATTAAGAAATGTTTGTCTAAACAAAAAACTGATCTCAAAGAGCAACAGTGTTTCAGAGCCTGGAGTTGTGCTGTTTCCATTGATATTAAATGACTGGAGGACATTTTGAAGGTCTGGGGTCCAACCCCACAGGAGTCTGGGAACCAGATAAAGGTTCAAATCTATTCAGAGACTTTTGTCTTTGTTGGCCGAGTGCCAGAGAGCTCAAATGTAACTCATCCATGAACACATACCAAGTGCATACAAGCAATCCTATATGTTATTGTGAGCCTTTGCCTTCTGAAAAAAACCCAGATTTTTAAAACTCTCAATCTTTCTCTCTAATTTTTTATTTCTTTTAACATCAGAGTGGTGTCACACTGAAATGGTGGAAATGGGGAAGACACAGAAGAGCCAAGATAAGAACTTAGGCTATCCTGGTGATAGAATTGTCAACCATTTCTTTGTTCCTAACTCTCAATGTGCTCAGGGATGATTGAAAAACAAACCAAAACTTATGCCACAACATTACCTGGGAGAGGCTTAGACTTAATGCCTTACCATAAAACTTGGACCTAGCTAGAATGCTGCCAGAAATACAGAATCCATCCTTCCTATTGCTGACGTGAAAAGCTGACACTGGTGGGTGATGGGACACCTAGGATAAAAACAGGCAGGGGTCATTTAGAGCAGTTTGCACAGGCCAAGCAGAGTGGGGGTGCAGAATAAAGGGGGAACACAATGCATGACACCATTATTTATGAGAACATTATATATCTAATCTTTCCCCCCCACCCTGTATTTTCTTGAGTTGTGCGTGTGAGATCAGTTTCAGACCAACAGGTAGAGTGTAAATTAACAGTGCAGAACTTTAATGCAGCATTTGAATAACCTCCATGAAATGCATGCAGTGGTTGAAATAAAAATTTTAACACCGCTAAAATTATCTAATCAAATAGGGGGGAAAATGTATATGAAAGTGGGAGTCCCTTTATCAAAGACCACACAGTTCTCAGATCCCTTATTAACACTATAAATCCCAAAATCCACTTTGTCAGGCCAGTTAACTTATGAACTCTGTCCTTCATTCAATCACAAAGACAGAGACAAACCCTCGATTTACTCCTATTAAAACCACCATAGAAAGTTCAGAAATAATAAGATGGAAGAATTTGTTTTTGTGTTTTATGACTCTTTTAACAGGGGCAACACAACTCCCATTTTATTAACAATAAGAAAACAGTAGGGCATAATCCCATGGGAAAGGTCTTTATTGAAGAAACTGATGTCATATATGGGAGGTCTGCTGTTATAGTCTTGAGAGCCCACCAAGCCCCACATAATTTCTGTAAATCTGCAAAGAAAATAGATCAGCAGCCAGTTTACCCCAGGTTTTGCTCTGTCTGCTTACACAGAGCTCAAGGTTCCTCTCCTAGGGTGAGACAGGTAGTGTGTTCCTGTGCGTGGAGGTGCAAGCAGGCTGGTGTTTGCAACAGCTGAGCATCCAAACAGCAACTTACCTGTTCTGCTATGTAAAATGTGTGACTGTTCGTCTGGGGGTGAAACCAACAGCAGCGAAATGTCTCTCCCAGAATAGGGTTGTATGGCTTTTTTATTCCCTGAAAAACCAAGTAATCAAAACCTGCTACAAATGAAGATTTGCAATCCCATGCTATAGCTGGCCACAAAACAATACAGTAATTTTTTCCTTGCATGTCTTACACAATGTCAATCATAAGAATAAAAACTAAAGAACTAGTTACATATCCATCTAATCTAATCTTTTCCTCCAAGCCATGGATTAATCTGCTATTCTCACCATTTTAATATTTAATACTGCCCAATCAAAGCCTTAGAAGATGATCAAACTTTATTATTGCTGCTAATATACATAACAAGGGCACACTGATGTGGGAAAGGGCACAGTGGTACTAACTGGACTGAAAAGAGAAAGAAGTCCTGCTTTCAGTAAAGGGAAAAGCCTTGCATCCCTGGGCATGTTACTTGTTGAAGACCGGTTTAATTTCTAACTGTCCAGTGCAAAGGTTCTGAGGTTGATTGTCACTATTTTGCATTCACTGTCTATTCTGAAACCAAATGCAACCCCAGTTTTAAAAGTAATGGTCAAAGTCTTCTGAGCATTAAAAGAGGTAAAGTCTCAAAGGAGAGGCAATAGAGAAATTAAACAAAACCACAGCAGAAGATTTCAGTGCCCATTACAACCCCAATTTCATGCCTCATTTTACCTTTGGCTTCTTATAGAAGCCGGACAGATACCACCTCAACACTTGCTTCATTCGGGTGTATGGATCATCTTCAAGGACGGCCCTGCAGAACAGAACATAAAACATTCTTTATACTGGTCACACATCACATTAGCTTCTCAGCAGTATAATACCATCAATTTCAATCTATTTCCCCACAACTAAAGAGAAGTAACTTCTGTGCTGCTGCCAGTGAAAAAGGTGTCTCCCAGCAGAAATATATGTTTTTTAGTAACGCACGTCACAAAACACAAATTGTTAAGAAGTGGCACTCCTTGCTGCACATTTCTGCAAAAAGACCAATAAAATTTCTGGAGTGTATCAGGTTTGATTGGACATTGGAGTAAGTTAATGTGGGATTGCCTCTCACACTAATATTGAGTCACAGCTAGTAGAACAGTGAGTCATAAAAATAAACCTACGCCATCAAGATCAAAGACTTTTTTTTGGTCTCTTTTTCTTCGTTTTTTTCTTCCATAAAAGATATTTAAAACTGATGTGCTCCATGAACTCTATCAGTATATTGAGACTGCATGCAATACTTCAGCTTGGAAGGGACTTCAAAAAGTCATCTCAGCCAGCACCTCCAAACAATGCTCAAAGATTAAGCAGGAAGTAAACCAAACCAAAGGCATTCCTGGTATTTCCAACCATTTAGTCAGATTTAAAAATCAGTTTGGGTAAATTATTGCAAAATTAATTTAGAAGTATCACCTGAACCACAAATCAAACAATTTTTTAGTGAAACCTCCAAACCTCTTGAAGTCTTCTTACATATCAGCACTGAGAAGAACTATTTCTTTAACTTCAGAGATGATACAAATGCCACAACCAAGGCTTGAAAATACCATGATTCTGTAATTACCCAGAGAGAGTGAAATAAAATGAGCAACTAGTGCTGCTATTAGAATATTGTACATCCTGGCTTTACAATCCACTAGGCATATCTCATTCAGAAGGCAGGTCCTATCTGGAAGCAGAACATTTCCTGTTTTCTACTCTGTTGCTCACAACAGGCCTCTCTCATCTATGTTTTTAAAAGATGTTTCTTATTTGTTTATCAACCGTGATAATTATATTGCTTTGGGGAACAGAAGTGCCTGACAATTTTGCTTGCCCTCTGTCCTAGTCCCTTATCTTGTATGTACATGAGCACACCAGGAGGTGGCACAACTCTGTTGTGCAAAACTCCAAGGCAGCAGCTGAATTCCCATCAATTCCAGCCAACAGCGGCAAACACATCTATATGCACAGGTGGGTTTGTCTGGAGCTTAACTTTTCCTTCCTTGCCCCTCACTGGCAGCAGTCCATCTGTAAAAAGTCACGGCAGCTGGTGCCTGGCTCGATCTATGTCAAAGCCAGTGACCTCAGTATTATCTGGGAGCCTTTCCGGCACACACACAGAGATATTTTCACCAACAAAGGAAAAGTGCCCAGGTCAGGCCCACCCTGTGTGCTGCTTACTGGGAGAGCAGGTCGGCATGGTAGTAGTAGTCGGAGAGTTTGTTAAGGAACGAGCGAGGCTCCAGGATGAAGGTGGGCAGCACCACCCGTGACAGGTCCATGCCAGGCCGCAGCTGCTTCAGCAGGATCCACATCAGGCTCTTGTTCTCCTCAGAGACCGTTTCTGTCTGAGATGACTCCCCTGTCTACAGAGGCAAAGGGAACTTCAGGGCAGGACCAGGAAAACCATTGCTTGTGGGTGCATTTCTCCGGCGTCCAAGCTCACCCATGAACGCCCTGGCACAAGGGTGAATGCTCACCCTACGCCACTGCAGAGAGACGTCAGCCATGCCTCGGGAGAAGGGAATCCCCAAAGCAATGAAGCGAGTGGTGCAGAAAGCCCTGGGTGTCTGGGAAGGCTGGCACGAGGCGGGGAGCACCGCTCTGTTGTGCTCCTTCCTGAGGCACTGCCTCCACACACCTCGGGGCTCTTAGGGGCCAGCGTGGACCAACATTAGGGCATTGTGCACTGCAGGCCCTCAGGAGGGGTGGACGTGCCCAGAGCTCTTACAGCATCCCTGGGGGATGCACAGAAGCAGCTCCTCTCAGTCCCATGCTCCACAAACAAGAGATTGTAAGATTCACGAGGATAGATGTAGAAAAATGTAGGAGGTAAACAAGTAATCAACAGAGAACAGAAGCAGTCCTGCAACTTCTAGACATGACAAACTGGTGTGTCAATATGGCAAGGGCCCCACTGCCAGGTGAGAGGCACAAAAACTTCAGCACCCACCAGTGCTGCTCAGAGCACTTTGCAGCAGAAGTGTAGGTAAAAAAAGCCAGGGGTTATGCTGTGCTTTCTGCCCTGCATATTTCCTATGCATTCAATGGGTCTACAAGATGTGCAACGTGAAGGAATGGGCCTTTCACAGCATTAAAGAAGGCAAATTAAATTTTCAAGCAAAATTCAAATTTAATGGATCCTAGGCATCATAATTTAACAGTGAAAGAGAATACTTAGGCTTCCCACTGATTTTAGGCAGGAGACTTATATGAGAAAAAGGGCACAGATTCACTTTTGGAATGGACTGTGGTTTGGGAGAGGGCATAGCACAGCACAACAGGATTTTCAGGTGGTATAAATCACTAAACATTCTTTTTCACCACCTGAGCATTGTTCCATGTTGCCCCCCAATCAGCCCTAGTGTCACAGCAAGTTTACCAGTCCTGCAGAGCTTGCAGGCTGAGGGAATTTCAAATTGAGGAACAACAAAGCTCTGTTACTCTGCTGCTCTTCAATTTTTGTACCATTCCTCTTTTGACAGTCTGATGCAATGCACACCTTGAAACCTCCAAGGAGAAATGGAATACTACAGCATCACCTAGGGCTCACAATGCAGAGGTCTGTCAGAACTCTCATTATTTATCCAGGTTCTCAACTATGCAGGTACTGTCAATATAA
This sequence comes from Chloebia gouldiae, assembly GCA_003676055.1. Taxonomy (NCBI): domain Eukaryota; kingdom Metazoa; phylum Chordata; class Aves; order Passeriformes; family Passeridae; genus Chloebia; species Chloebia gouldiae. Next base: position 42,130,835 of record QUSF01000004.1, read on the forward strand.
ATTAATGCCATGTTGAAATTGCTGGACAAAGTGTTACTCAGAATGAATCACTGCACACAGGATGGACATAAATAGAAAGAGAAAAAGATGCAGGAAGATGTGAACAACCTCAATTAATAACTCTTTTTATAACTTGTTTAAACTACAAGCTTGGAAAAAAAAAGTGAGTTTTTTCCTGTTACCAATCTACCTACTGAAGTGTCTATTTTGTGTTCTAGACCAACTTTTGCAGTCTCAAAGTTCTTCTGACACCTGTCTCTGCCTTCATATTCCAACTGCAAACAAGGCAAAACTGGAACGCCAAATGCACAAACACCTTCCAAGAGCACAGCGTCACACCTACCCATGTGCACATGTTTCAAATGAGTCCTCAAAGCTGAGCTGAAGATGTAACTGCCAGTCTCTGACCTTTGTCCTGCCACACCTGAATTGCACACACAGGCTGAGGGCAGTTTCAGTTTAAGATGATGACTGACATTACTTTTGGCACGTGTTTACCTTGATACATCTCCACCCAGGGGAGTTACATCATTGCACAAAACCCATTTTTCTCTATATTCCTTTCATCAGTGACTTGAGACTCAACAACCAGTCCTACCTGCATGGCCCAGGTGATGACAGCCTCACCTCTTGAAATCTTACAAAACACCCAGTGGCCAAGGCCACGTGGCAATTCTTTCTGGAAGCCCACAGGATGCTACCCGTGCCTGAGCAGACACACTACAGAGAGACTTATTTAATGCCACACAAAGTGTCACTCTCCAACAGAAATGCAAGTCTTTTTCACTTGCTTTGTAGTGCATTTTTTTCGTATTTTAATGTAAAACTGCAGCAATCTCTCTCTTTCACACACACCCACGTACACACATCAGCGTAGCCTGTACGGTTTGTTCAAACACCAAAATATCAACCTGCCCTACCACCACTTCTAAAACAAGTTTGTCATGTGAAGAAAGGTCATTTCAGAATACGCAGTTGACAGAAATTAAGTTTGCTTTCATTTTGCTCCTGTATAGTTACTCATCTATATTCAAAATCTCCTGCTTGAACTCAGTTACCATTTGCCTATCTGCAAGGGGATTTGAGAGAAAAAATGCATTAAAGAGAAGCTAGGTGCAATTAGAATATATTTGACTATATTTTTTTGTCAATATTAGTAGTACACATTCGGGAAAACATTGAATGAAAAGTCTGGTGAAGTCTGGAGCATGAGTCCTCTGAGGAGCAACTGAGAGAACTTGGGTGGTTTAGCCTGAAGAAAACAAGAAAGACCACATCACTCTCTAGAACTACTTGAAAGAAGGTTGCAGAGAGGTGAGTGCTGGTGTCTTCTCCATGTAACAAGTGATAGGAGTGGAGGAAGTGGCCTCAAGCTATGTCAGGGGAAGTTTAAATTGGATATTAGCAAAATTTTGTCATTAAAAAAGGATTGTCTGGCATTGGAACAGGCCTGGAACAGATGGTGATGGAGTCACCATCTCTGGAGGTACTTAAAAGCTATGTGGTGCCGAGAGACATGGTTTAGTAGTAGATTTGGCAGTGCTGAGTTAATAACTGGACTTGATCTTAAGGGTCTTTTCCAATGTAAATCATTCTATAATTCTGTGACTCTAAGAAAAAAAATAACTTTCCAGCAGTGTGTTTCTTTGAAGCACCAACAAGACATCAGCTTCCTTGTTCAAAGCAGCAGGCAAGTGAGTGCTGAGAGCAGAGCTTCTCCGCTGCCTGCTCAGACCAATTCTCACACAGCACACTTGGCTGCCCCAGCTCTCTACCACTGCCTTCCTCAGAGGTGTCACAGTGACATCAGCTAGCAAGGCTCTTATGTGGAACAGAAATGCAGCCTCCTGCCGTTACATGTCATGAGAATGGTTTTCAGATAAGCAACTGGCATTTAGCAATCAAATGGTTCAAATGCTCCATTCAGACACAAAAAAAAAAAAAAAAAGGATGTTCCATGCATAATAATAAAAAAAGAAGTGTCATATTTTGTATCACACAAGGACTGAGAGCCTTAATTGGCCAGGACACATGCCCAGGATAATAATCCCCGCTCCTGCTGGCTCCATGAATGCGCCAATGCTGTGCAGATCTTTAATGCAATAACGGGTTAAAGCAATCACTCATGCTGGAAACACACCAAAGCACAGTAGCAGAGCTGCTGTTAATAATGCAGAATTATTACAGCACATGATAACACCATGTAATTTAGCAGCAAACTGTGCCTTGCTTTGTCTGCATAACACCAGAACTCAAAGTTGGCTGTTACCTGCCACACAGCTAAAAGGCTGAATGACAAATACTACATTTTAACAGGAACAGGCAGCAATCAAGATTTTTGCTTTCTTACCTCTCCAAATTCTTCATAGACTTGTTCAATATAAGTGGTCCCCTTCCCTCCTGGAGAGACCTCTCCCTGTATTTCTGACTGATCACTCTCGCTTTCATTTGTCTTCCGGCTGTTCTCATGTGCTTCATTCTCTGACTCCTCTATGTTGTCTCTCTCTGACTTGTCCGAAAAAGCATCATTTTCCAAGTGGTGGTTATTCTCCAGGGTTGATTCATTCAACCTGCAACACACAGTTCATTACTTGCTTCAGTTTGATTAACAAAGCCACATTGCTTAAGGCTTTTAAAACACAGTAACAACACCCCCAGGACTCAGAATAGGGTGTGCAGACCACAACAGTCTTGACATTGACTTCTTGAACCACAAGCATTTTACCACAGAAATAGTGAGATATTTTCCATCAAAATTTTCCCCTCCAAACTGCACTTTTCAAAACATGCTAGCTCCATTTACCCACCCTTATACAGCCCTGTTGCTGGCTCCAGGTAGGAGCCCACAGACCAGAGGGATACAGAGCAAAAGCACTCCAACAACTCTACACTGCTGATAAGAGAACTGAAGTATCCATCAGGAGAGATTTTTCCCTTTACAGAAATCAGTGGGTTGCAGCATGTATGAAAAATATGACATTACAGGATACATTTTCTTTTCAGCGCTATTGCTATTTTATTTCAACAGAGGGTGGTCCTAAGTCAGTCCTACACTAGAAAAGACGAATTTAAAAACTAATAGAAGCAAGTATTTTCTCACACACACACCCCTCCCTCATCCATTCCTTCCTTGGGGGAAATGACTTTCCCCAGATGATGCTGTGTGGAAGAACAAAGTTGAAAGCATGGAGTAGACAACTGCATGTGATAAGAACTCCCAAATTATAACAGTATCTAAGGGAAAGCATGGAAGGTGTAGCAAGCTTCATGCTCAGTGATCCAGACTTTACAGAATGCAATAAATTCTCTCTCAAGTAACCTGTAGCATCTCCACTTGAAAAAGCAGATGTAGTTCATATGACAGATGGCAAACATGATTGCACAGGTGCTGAAAAGTACTCACTAAATGCACTTTTTTCAAGTGGAATCTATAATTGGAAACAGTTTTCCTTATTCATACATGTCTGCAGACACATTACCTCTTCCACAGCCTGGGCTAGTTCCCATTTGCTGAACTTCTCAGCTTGTCCTTCCTCTGGAAATTTTGTAACTGAGACCTCATGAAAAATTGCTCTTGCATAGAGCAATAAAAAAAAGATTCCTAACTATACAAAGTGTTTCAGAGTATCTAAACAGGCCCTGGATCTTGAATAGTTTTGTAACTTCCTGTAGTCTATCTTCCTCTCCCAAGATTTCTCAGTACATGGGAATATTCTGTCAAGCTTCTCTATGATGGGCATTTTCTCAGGTCATTCTGGACATATTCAAATTTTTACTAAGGATGAATGCTGAAAGTTCCCAACCTTGCTCTTTTCCCTGCTCTTGCTATTTTCTATTTTAAAAAGATAATTAGGGCATTGCTAGGTAGAGCCAGATTAAATTAAAAAAAAAAAAAGGCAACAAAAGAATCAAAACGCAGAACTGGCATCAGCTTTTCAGAAGATCTCAGCTTCCAACTATGCACTGAAATAAGCTCATGATTTTTAACTTGCCAAGCAAGCCACATTGTGACAGCCACAGCTCAGTTTCTGGCAGAGCTCAGTTTCTAGAGTTCTTTTGGAAGTGTAATCTTACAGCTTTCTGTGCCTTTAGAAAATCTTTCTTCTAATTCCATTTGTAAATATATGCATGTCTGCATATATATATACATATACAGTGTTTATATATACAAACAAAGGTTTTTTAATTGACAGTTGTACTGCACAATAAAACTAAATAAGAGTTATAAATCAGTGTCAATGACCAGCACTAATAATTTGCTATCAGACATGTGCCTTCATTATTCTAGTGCCAGGATGTTAGTTCTCTTTTTCAGCCAGCAAGCAGCAAATGTAATAACTGATAACCAAATACACTGGAGACACAGATTACACACACATGAATTTAAAATAATAAAGCAGAAAAAAGATGAGGAGATAGCTGTCTGAAGACATTATCCCACAATTCCTCACCACAGTTGTTTCCTGGATCATATATCCAGGAAAATATTAGGTTTTGATCATTTAAATACCTAATTTATTTCTTAATTTTTCAGTGGTCAGGTAAACATGTGAGTGTTGTCTGTAGTTGCTCTGCTCCCTAGAACTACTGAAAGTCTTCTCCATTGGGAAAAAAATACTTGAAAGAACAGTTCATTATAATTTAGTTCATGGTTGAGGAGTAGTACTTGTTTCTATTTCACATTTGTAAAAAGAGCAAGTTTTCCAGTGTCACCTGCCTCACATTTGGGAAATATTTGAATTTTAATTGCATAAATAACCCTTTTCTTAGTTTTCTCTCACCACTACCTCCACCCCCCCCGCCTTTAGTATTATTTTAGGATTTCATATTTAGTCCAATAGTCCAGATTCATATGAAATTCCACTCAACTGTGCAGTGATTACCCACCACCACAAACAAGGCAAGACTTAATACATCCAGAGCCACAGAGCCACTCTGGAAAAGCAAAGGGAAAACAGATGCTTCTCCTTCTGAGGATCAAATACGAGATGCTGAAGTGCACCCAGATTCTTCCTCCAAAGAGAATCAGCACTGAATATGTGTGATATGCTAAAAACAAATGCTATGCCATGAGCTTGGCCAACCAATCAATGTAAAGATTTCCCAGGGGCTTCAAATGAGATTTGGACCAGACTACAAAAGCTGAGGGGGGAAATGACTATGCTAAAAGTCAGCACTGGATTTTCACCATGAACATGGGTAACCTGGCACATTTAATTTACTGTTTCAGCATATTACAGTTCTCTTACAGCAGTGCTTTATTCTCTAAGTGGCATTCCTGGAAACATCAGTTGGTGACCAGGACTTCTTTGGGTTTGAAACTGCTCTTCTACACAAAGCAAATAAAAAACTTTGGCTTTTGCAAACAAGTAACCAGCCAGATTCCTGGGGCTGCTGGAGATAAGACATGGAATTCACAAGAAATATAACTTCATATTAAAAAGAAGAGTGACTGGTGCCCTAAAAGTCTTTTGTCTAAAATAACTGATTTACACAGTACTTAAGCCTTTGATTCACTCATACAGTTCTCGCTCTCAGTTTTATATGCTACTAAAGACATAGATCTTGAAATCACTGTATAATCTTGATTTGTTTCCCGGCAGGAAAGGAGCAAAGCAGCCAGCAGACAAATGCAACTTTGGCTCAATAGAAAATCTGTTTTTGCCAGCTCCCAAGGGGTTTTTGTTCTCCCTATAATATCCATCATTTTCCCTTTCTTTTTCTGTTCTTGACAGAGTAGTTTGGCTAATTTGAAGATAGAGTTAAATGTAATTAACTGGCCCCCTAACAACTGCATGCCAATTTAATTGGTAAGATTCCCTGTAGGGAAAGCATTTAATTAGAATGATTGAATCCCTGTGAGGAAGCCACTGTCACTGGCAAACCAAAACAACTTTGTTCAGCACTTGCACAGTTTGGATTTTGCATTCTCCCTTATTTAAATGTTCTTCATTCCTTCAGGGATGACAGCAAGTCATCCTCCTGTCCTCTTCCTCTTCAAACTCTCCAGGGCTTTATGCAGAGGGGAGTTTGGGTACACATTCCCAACAGAGGTAGGACTCAGAAAGGAGAGTGTACTGTCCAGACAACCACATGCTGAACACCCAGCTTGAACCAGACTCGGCTAAAATTTGAGCGTGTAAGAAATATCTGACTGCAATTGTGGGTACCTTGTCCTGCTGAAAACTCTGCCATGTGTGTTGCTGCTAGTGAGTCCCATATTTCAAGGAGGCTTTTAATGTTGGACAACTAAGAGGTGAAATAGAGGCATCACTTAAGCATCATTCACACACCATGTTCTAAAGAAATACTTTACTACAGTTTTAACCCTATCTTCTGCATCAGCTTACAGTAGCCATGGGTTTGCCTGACTGTTCTCAGTGCCACAGGCTCCATTTTAATATTACGTATATTTCTGTACACACATCCATCAGCCAAAAAAACAAGTCCACTGCATTCCTGAATTTATTATCCCAGTGAGCACAGAGACTCCCAGACATAAGGAAAGTATTATGAAAGAAGCCCACAAGCACAAGTACTAGGGTACATGATGAGGTAAAATTCTAGATTTCCTTTTCTTCTCCCACTGCTTTTCAGTAAATCTCTCTTCAAACTCTAGATAAAAACCTGAAGAGCAGGACTGGAGAACACATGCTGGAATTATCAGAACCTATCAGGGCAAAGGACAGACTGAAATGCTGCCACCCCTTTGGTCCCATGGGGCCAGAGATACCTTCACAGTCTGAAGAGGACTCAGACCCCTGTTGTTATAACAGAGACCAAGAAAAGCTCTTAAGGGTGAGGTCCTGCTTTGCAAGGCATCATCTTTGCAGAGTGCAAGAATTGCTGCCCTAGAAACTGCATAACTGATGGTGCATTGCTGTGAGCTCTAAAAGTCAAATTCCAATCAGCAGAACTAGAAAGAGACACTACCTCTCCCAGTTCTCACTCCAAAGGCTAAATGTCTATACCAGGAGGATTTTTGAAGTTGCTTATTCAGCTATAAGCAACAGAAAGGCCTGGGGCTTTTTAATGTGTACAGAGTTTTCATGTTCCAAAATGCTGCACTAATACCATGAATATGAATAGAAAGGAGGCTGTGGGGACTTTTTTCCCCTTATGTAAAAATTTATCTGATTCATCGAAGAAGAAGTTGGACACCCCTCAAAACCCCTGCAGAGAGAGAAATTATAAAACTAAGGATGCAGGGTGTGCACTCTGCTGACTATAACACAGTACTATTAGGGAAGAGTACACATTATTAAAAAATAGATCAGACTCAGAGCCATATGTGCTAGCAACACACAGACATTGTTAGTGACTGTGTCTGTGTAACTACAGTTAGATTGTGCAATCTTTACTCAGGCAAGCCATTTTTCATGCTGCCATCCCCAGATGCATCCTCATTCTGGCCCAAGCAGGGGGGACAGAAGAAAGTCGTTTATGTACAAACAAACACAGGTGAGATTTCCCCCAGCCCATGCATTCAAGCATTAGGTGGCAACACCCAGCCCATGCATTAATGAGGGATGCAGCAGTAGAATACACAGGAATCTGTTTTTAAACAGATTTCCTCAGTGGACTCTGGCTTTATTATGCTCAAGTTTGAGCCATATGCCACCTCCCTGTGCATTAAGGAGTAACAGCCTCATCTTACTGGAAGAACTCCTGGTCTGACATAGCACTGGTGTGCAAGAGGTGGTTGAGCCCTGCATGCGCAGAATCACCCGAGCAGTTCACGTCTCCATCCTTTCCCTGCTTGGAGGCACTGAGCCTGAAGAGGCTGGAGCAACGCAGGGCAAGCTCCAGAGCATCCAGCCAGCATCGGCCTGTGAAAACAAAAGCAGAGCAAATAACACAATTCATTCACTGCTTCTCAAAAGCTTCTTGCCTGGGAGTAAAGCTCATTGTCATTATAATTGAGGAAGTCACTGGGTAGAATATATTTTTCATACATATAATCCCTAGGTTATCTTGCCAGGAATGGTGAGTTTTAGTGGCTGCATGAGTAATACATCTGCATGGGTGATACAGTGGGAAGCTCACCCCAGCTCCCTCTTCCCTAAAAATATCCCCTTCTGATCTCCCAAAACTTCTTCACATCCCATTGCACTTTTGATTTAGTCTGAGATGCAGGGATGCATCTGTGCGGGTATATGGTGCTTCCACACCACCTGGCATCTCATGTCTGCAAGTAATACACTCCCAAAAACACATTCACCACTTGGCATCCCCACCTCAGGCAGTTCCCAATGGCAGGGAGATGCCAGAGCACTGAGCTGTGTGGGAGAGATCCCTGCTTACTCTGGGATCACTGAACCACAGCCTGCTCAGGGGTTCCATGCAGGCTGTAGTGCTGCAGTAATCACCATTCCAATCAAAACCCGAGATGGTCAATATGTGAGAGTGATTGAGACTAGAGAAAGTTGTCAGGCTGTTCTTTTTCCCTCTTTCTCTGCATTTTAATATTTTTTTCCTATTCCTTCTCTCCGCCTTGTCCATCAGATAATCTCTGTAGGGCATCACTTTTTCTTATCTTGCTGCAAAAAAAATATCTTTACCTGAAGGGTCCATTTTGGAGAAATTACAAGCATGGCACAGAGCCAAGACAAACTGCATCTCCTATGCACAACCACACTGGATGTGGCCTGCACAGGTCCCACAGACAGACAGCAAATGAAAAGAACAGGAATCCAAGCTGATCCTCAGCTCCTTTTGCAATGATCCATACAAAGCTACAAAGCTGTGTGCTAAAGCCCAACCACCACAGTGCTGGAGCTGCTGTACTCCTGGAAGCACCTGAAAATAGCCTGCTTCTGTAGTGCAGCCATTAATGAGGCCAGGACACCTGCAAATTAGCTGAACATTCGAGATTTGAAGTATCAAGGGAGTTATCCTCCAATTTCAAGCTTGTAAAACAGAGCTCTTCATTACACTTCTCAGAATACATTTCATAATAATTAGAAATGTGATTGAGAGGTAGCGAAAGAAACAAAGGATTTTGCTCTAGCAATGGCAAGTGCTGCAAACAGGGCTTCCCTGGACCACATTAATTCTTGGTCCCATTTGGCAAAATTTTCATTAAATTCTTTTCTATCACACAGCATCAAGCACGTGCATAAATCTTACTAGAATCCTGCTGCTCTCCTGGGCATAATCTCATCAACTCCAACATTAACAAAATTTGGCTCTACAAGACCAATGACAGCCTAAAAAAAAATCTAGAACATGCATATGAAGAAATGTTTACAAATTTGAGTGGCTTTCAGTGCTTGCTTTGATACAAAGCTGCAACAAGTAAAATAAAAACATCTCAAATCTTTGAAGAATTGCACTTGAACATTTAGCCACAAACACTGCAGAGCCCCAGTCATTCTTCTAATTTTATCCAATAAATTCCTTCTGCTTATGATTTAACAATAACATCACAAATAATGGTTAATAAAAGATTAGACAGGTTGAATGCTGTTGGAATTGATTTCACACTATTTGGTATTTAACAAATATTCTTGCATTAAGGCTTTACAGGCAGAGATTTATGCCATTCTCACTATGTGGAGGATTTGTATGGGTAACCCATTAGAGTGAATGGCTGCACTGAGCACAAATTCACCTCCTCCCACATATTCCTTGTCCCCCAAACCCACCACTACACAAATCTGTTTCAGGCTGTGCCTCACAAGGAAGCACACTCCTGCTTAGGCTTCCTGCCTTGACTCTCCTCTACTTTTAAAATTGCTTTTCTTTTCCAGTTCTGCAGAGTGAGAACTCTGTGATTTGACATTTGGAAATGCTGCATATGGCAAGATATTTTTGTATTAAATAGGCTGTTAAAATCAGGTGCTTTGACAGGTAGGTTGATTTGTAGCAGCATGAGCCCTTTGAGGGCAGCACTGAGGTCATCAGTGCTCTGCAGCTTTCAGGTACACTCATTATCCTATGATGGATGAGGCAAGGGTGGCCCCAAGTCTCCCTCAGACATCCCCCTCCCTGGGGATACAGACAGAGCAGCCCATGCTGGCCATGACCCATGGGCAGCTCTTTTACCCCCACCTCACTGCCACAGGGGTTCACTGGTGCTGACCTGACCTTATAGGTTAGTTCAAAAATTTGGGGTTCAACCACGTCACCAGAGGAAATTCCTACACAATATACTTAGGATTTCCAACTCTTCAGATAACTTCCTGGGAAGTGTTATGAGAAACTTGAATCTTTTCTGAAGCCTTATTCAAGGATCTTAAACTAAAAAAAAACAAAAAAAAAACCAAAAAAAGCCCAAAACATTAAATATTCATTTTAATAGTCCCAGGCAGACACACAAAGTTTTAGAGGAACTTGCTGTGTATCAGCAGTCAGCATTCCTTGTGCCCTGCAGCAAACAGAAATGGCAGTTTCAGTGTACACCCTTGTTTTCATTTCTAACAGAAACTGAACCGAAGGGATGCAGAGCATCCCCAAGCCCAGAAATGGGCCTTCAGCCATCAGGTGGTGCTGTGAATCCAAACAAACATATGTCACTAACCCAGATGGAAAATACAGGCTTACCTCTGCAAATAAAAAGGTTACATTCTCTGCAAGTCAATGGTGTGTTAATTGCAGAATAAAACCATAAAATTATACTCTCTCAATTACAGGGATTGAACACAAGATAAACCTGTTTCCTTGCTAAAGGCCTATATGAAATGTTTTTACATCTGAGTGACCTTTCTATTGAGCTGTATTCTTCTGGATTGTGAAGATGATACAAAAATGCTAGCATTTGGATTCCTTAATTGCTTACCTGACAAGTCTACTCACTCCCTCAGGAACTGCAGAAGGGGAGAAATAAATGTGGTCACATAATTAAAGTCTGTCACCTACAGTAGCAGTACTGCATGAAAGCTTCATGGCTACCTCAATTCTCACATCTTCTAATTTTGAGTGGGTGACTCAAATAGGGTTTTATGTATACAGGGTGATTAGATCAGAAGATAATGTAAGATGTGGGTTCCTTCAGAGAGGAATAGCAGCCCAAAGTAGCATATGAAGAATAGCAAAATAGCATATGAAGAAGCAGAAAAAAAGTTACAATAATATTCTTTTAGGAGGTTTGAAGCTGCAATGTAAAAACTGCAATCAATTATCAGTTATAATTTTTCACAAACTGTGGCTTTAACAGAGCATATGTTTAACTTCTGAAGAAAAACCCAGAAGTGTATCGTCAGCTTGTGGCAGAATCTCCCCACAAGCTTTTAAGCTCTTCTCAAATCCAATTATATAAAAACAGAGAATTATTTACATTGGAAAATACCTCTAAAATAATCAAGTCCAACTGCTAACCCAGGACTGCCAAGTCCACCATTAAACCATGTCCCAAAGTGCCACATCTGCATGTCTTCTGCAGGGATGGTGACTCAGCCACTTTCCTGGGCAGCCTTCTCCAGGGCTCATCCACTAAGCAGGTCACCTTGCCATGGAAGGAGGTCAGGTTGGTCAAGCAGGACCTGCCTTCCCCAAACCCAGGCTGGCTGCTCCTGAACCCTTGGTTGTCCTGTACTGCTTTGAGGTGCAAACAGGAGTCACTTGCAGGACACCTGGGTCAGCAGGGCACTGCTGGCACCATGAAGAAACCTGGAGGCTGCAAGGCTGAATAGCAGCAGGCATGTGCTCGCACCAACTCTTTTTTTTTCCACAGACAAAAGGAACCATTAAAACCAAGAGACAAAAATAATTTCTTCTCCCTCTTGTGGAAAAAAAATCAAAACAACAGAAGGTGCTTATGCTGCTAACCTAGGTTCAGTTCAAAGAAAAACGTGACTCCGTCCTAGTCTTTGAAGAGATCTAAAATTACAAAAATATCTCACAGGACAAAACCAGGCAGCACTGAAAACACTAAGCTATTCAGTTTTGTAATTCTTTGCACTCACCTAGAACAACTCATAATCTGATGTGCCAAGTCTATCTGCCACGTTTTACAGCAGCTGGTCATGGAGGACACAGCCAGTGTTCTCTCACCACTCACCAGAAAAAAAAAAATCTGCTCTAGATGGAATCACACCCTTACACACAGAAATATCAGTCTGGGACTATATTTCTTTTCCACTGCATTTCTGTAGCTACAGAACACCTGGGATGAATCTCTTGCCAATTAAGACTTCAAAAGGCTCACACTGAGCAACCACACATTCCTCTAGAGAGGCATCAGTAAGGGAATATTATTCTTCTTGAATTATTAAAGTCCTTTAGCTTTGGCCTCATGCCTCACACTTACAAGATAGATGCTTTTAAAAATCAACTTGAAGTAGACTGTCACCTGAAAACGATGAATTCTTGCTCAAGTGCACACAAATCACAAATGGTGAGAAGGAGGCTGATTTGGTTCAGCCAGTGAACATTAAGGTCATCGTGTTCAGATGACTGCTTATTTTGCTATACCACTTGGGTGCCTGTGTGCATGATTTCTCCTACTTTGGCTGTCAAGATGCAAGGATGTGAGGTCTCAATTAGCTGCAGGTGCAATTTATGCAGTGAACTTAATGAAATCTTTTTGCAAAAGCCTGGATTTTAAACCACTGTGGAAAGTCTAAGGAATATGAAACACAGACATAAAGCTAAAAAGATATTCTGTTTTCTCCAGAGCTGCCAAGACCCAGTGATGTATTTAATTGTTAAATTGGTTTCAAATTGCAATCTTCCCTGTGGTTTTTTGCTTTTGTGCGTGACCCTTATTTAAATAACCTAATTTCTTTCCCAGATGAGAGCATCAGTTTGGGGGAAGGGCCAGATGCCTTGAAAAGAAACACCACCACTGTAAGCCAGACCATCAAGATTTCCAACTGCACCCACATTGGGCAATGGAGGCTACCCAAAGCATACCTGAAGGAGAGGGCAGACAGAAGGAATAAAATTTAAATGTGGTTTACAATTCCACTGTTAAGATTTCAACCCCTGGTAATCTGCCACTTTGAATTCCATTAGTAGGCATACGCCCTGTGGCAGCAGCGCCCATGGCAAAGTGGAGCCTCACTGTGAGACCTAAGCAGGTGACTTACAATGCTTAGGACACATCAGTTGTATCTCAGGAGCAGCTCCAGAATGGTCTGGGCAGGAAGCTTGGGACAGATTTAAGCTACTAATTCCAAGTCTCTCCTCAACACAAATCTGAAATGTAGACACAGTCCTTGGTTCAGAAAAAGCAGTCTTCTTTTTTCAAACTGCTAAGAAAGAAAGACCTTGCACTTGTACAGGTTGAGCCTGTAGGCTGACATGACCCTTCCAGAGGTTGATATTTAAAACACATCAAAAAGCAGATTGCTGCTCTGGTCTGTGAATGTGAAACCTGCTGTAGCCAGGCAGTGGTTCTGCAGATCATCCAGAAGTCACGGTCTTAAATCCTACCAACAGTCTGTCACAGATGGTACAGCAGAGGGGAAACTGGGGATTCTGAAATGCTGAGAGAAAAAGTAGGCCATGTAGCTGCTGATCATGATATAGCTGCCTGGATGGCTGAACTGTACATCTAACATATGCAACAACTCAGTACTTCCCAGCAAGTCAGAAGCCTCCATGAGTTAGTTATATCTGCCAAATGCTTTGTTGTTCATTTTCCACTACTAACACGGGAGACTGTGTTAAGAAGAAAAGGAAAAGGACACCTCTTCAGAGATGCTATAGATTCATTCAGGATTGCACTGTGGGGGAGATGTGAACACACTTCAAATATACACAAGGGCCCAGATCCCACCTGCCCCATTTGTCTCAGCTGGCTTAGCTCATTTTACCTCAACCTTCTGTCTCTCTTGCATCCTCTTGGTTTGTCCAGAGTGCTAAAGAAATTTAACAGACTCAGGGACACCCTTTTGGAGATGCCTCTTTACAACAGGTGAAGCAATGTAACAGTCTAAAACCATTTCAGTCCTGTCTTCTGAGCTTAAAATCAAACTGTACAAACTGCAAAGCACAAGCCTTAATTTCCTGCAGTTTATACAGAATTCTTTAAATGTAGCAGTTTCTGCTCCTTGTGTCTTTGTCTACATATGTTTTACATGACCTACTGACATTAATACTGTCTCCAAGTCACTCGTTTCCACGTATGACACTCATGTTTGGCCCTTTGTCAGGACATGTGTTTGGGAGGAAGCTGTTCTTCTCTCTTATCTGGAGATTCACATCCTGCCTTTCCTACACAAAGTATGCCCATTTTCCACAGCTCACTGACCTCAGCTGTGAAGTCAAATACTCTCATTCAGCTGAAAATTACACCACTTTTCATGCTAATATTTCTGGTGCAATTCAGAATATTTTTTTTGTGACATCCACTGCTAAATGGACACAACCCAAAGTTATGGCTTTCATGATCACCTCATCAGACTCAGAATCTACCAGGCATAACGTGGGTGCTCCTGGAGCAGGTAGCTCTAGGGCACTGCTGGTGCTGTTCAAGAGCTTGTATTTTGTCTTGAACCAAAGGCCCTAGTTACTTTATACATACACATTTAGGATATTTGATTGAGAAGCACCCCAGTTCCTCCTACTCCTTCCCTTGATCACTTAGCTTTCCATCTAACATTAGGATCCTACTGGAGAGAAGCATCAAAGTAAAGGAAAATCACACTAAACCAAAAGTAACTCTATTTTGATCCGCCTTGCCTCTGCATGCTTTCCAAGAATCTTGACCAACATCTTGGCTTTCAAAATGTGTTCCAGCAAGTCACTATTTTAAGCTCTTTTAACACTGGAGACACATAATAATAATTCACTGGGCAGAAAACTTCCCACAGGCATTTCAACCCTGAAAATTCTCACCAGGTATGGTCCCTTTTGTGCTTTTCCACCACGTGTTGTACAATCCAGACAGAGAGATCACAGCTATAAAAGTCTTACCTCTGATGATCTCTTGGGAGCTTTTTCTACCTCATGAGCAATAACTAACTTAAGGTTAGTTAGAACAAATCTAAAACTCTTCTACTCCGTGTAACTGGCCTGTGGCAGGCATCATAAAAAGAGAGAGCAGAAGCTCAGCCATAGGTCTCTTTGCCAGGCTGCCTCTGTGGTTTAATCATTAATAATTAAAATAGTAGAAAGACAAGTGCATGGGTCTCTAAGGAAATAATATTTTATAAAATCTGGATTGACAGACAGTTGTTGAAGCTATTTGGTTGCCTAAGAAATCCGTGGGACTCTTCTGTATATCTGTTCTGTGGGCTGTTTGTATAACCAGGATTTGAAATGTCTCTAATTTAGCAGCTCTACCCTACAGCACTATTTTCCCCCACAACAGATTATTGCATCAATCTATCTCTTTCTAGGCAGGTGATACTTGGAGGCAGGTTAGAATCCTGTATTCCTTCACACAAATAAGCTACAAAAGCATACTATTTTAGGAAATAGATTTGTTTCTATGTAAGTTCTGCTTATTTTCATACAATTTCACTACACTGACATCTGCAAGCAGTTTTCAGTGTCAAGATGGTGTCCCTCACCATGAACT
Source organism: Chloebia gouldiae (assembly GCA_003676055.1). Lineage (NCBI taxonomy): Eukaryota > Metazoa > Chordata > Aves > Passeriformes > Passeridae > Chloebia > Chloebia gouldiae. The sequence continues at coordinate 42,146,304 of QUSF01000004.1, forward strand.
GTCCTCCTTTCACTGCAGGAGGAAAATAGCACAGAAGTCTGTAATGAAGGAAGATTTCCTCCTATTCTAAGTGTCATGTCAAAGGTGCATTTGCATTGCCTGATTTCCATCCATTAGGAAAATGTAAAACCTAATCACTGGACCAGAAGGACACTACTTTGAAAGCCCATTTCACTCCATAAGAAGTCCTTATGTCCCTGAAGTTATTCTAGATAAGCATATGGGATAGATGAACCCCCTTAGTGGGGTAGGTGAAAATATCTGTAAAATGAACGGCCTGGGTTAATTTGCTATGAAAAAAAAATTAGAGTAGTCTGAAGGTCAAATGGAATGAAAACATGGTTTTAATCCTCTTATCTACTTATAAATCACTGATATTTTATGTCCTCTGAAGTAATTTATAGAGATTTTCAAATAGCAAGCTGGCATGTCTGTTATATACTGACCTAAATTTACCTTCCATAATTTTGCAAATTCCCAGAATGGTATTTTACATGTGGACTTACCAGCATCTGGGCCTGCTACACCACAAAACACAGCACAAATAGTTTACAGCAAAATTCAAATGTCTGAAAGGCATCTACTGACAGCTCTTCAATAGTACCATGCCATTTGCCTCCAAAAGATCCTTCGCCAGAGTAAGATGTAGGCAGATAAGAAAATGAAGTCTGCTGAACTGAGGACACAGAGCCCTTTTCATATCAGGTTTGGGACTGACTCCTTCCATCCTTTAGTTTACACTGACTTAGTATATTTCCCCAATTAGAAGCCTAAGTCCTTCATCCATACACAAGGCCAGAGAGGTGGCTGTTCAGTGAGGGCAATGAAGTGTGCCAGAATTCTGCTTGACTTATTCTGACCATTGCTAACAGCAGATTTCAAGCTGGGTGAGCCGCTTTTTTTTCCTTTATACACTTTTTTAAAAAAAAAAATCAATCTATTTGCTTAACTAGCAGGAGGTATTCTATCTGGAAAAAGCAAACAAACCTTCAGACTTACCATCTGACTCAGAGGCTGCTCTGAAAATCAAGTAGCTGCTGGGAAGAGGCTGAGTGATCGAACCGACATTTTCTCCCTTTGGTCCCTGGAAAGGAACACAGACAGAAAGATGTAAGGCACAGAAATTGCAATGGACTGTTCAATGTCTTTCCACCCTTCCCAAGCAGAGTGTGCACGTTTGTGATAGGAAAGAAGGAAGGAGCAGGTGGAGTAATTTAGAGAGACTCATTAGTAATCACGATATTGCTGCTGCAGCTCCAAGACAGTAATGAGCTCCTATGAAAATGGGGCTTGGTCTAACCTATGCTCACATTCTCATTTTCATATGCTCATATTCTGATATGCAGGAGTGGAAAGATCATATTGCTGTCACTTGGGACAAAATCAGTCAAACCTTTGTGCAACACCAGAAGGAACTGCTCCATGAGGTGCACGTGGAGTCTGCTTGCAGCCAGACACTCCCACTGAAACACCCTGCACGCGCCACCACGAAAGCAGCAGAGCCACACCTTGTGCAGTGAGTGCCTCCAGCAGAGAGGCAACAGCAGCTCTGCTGGAAGCAAACAAAGGGGAAACTCCATCCTGAGTCTGTGGGAAAGGTGAAGATGGGAAAACCACAGACTGAGGACCAAAGGTTCCCCAGCATGGGCACACTCTACTGTGTTGCAATCCTTCACCTTTCAATCTAGAGAACCCTCACGCTGTGGTGCCTGCAGTGACAGCCACTTCAGGCTTTGCTCATTTTATGCTGCCTTTAGTTTAGAAGCTGTGGCAAAAAATATAAAAACTGTCTTGTAAACATCCTGCCACCATGCTTTCAGCATGACCCTCTGGAAATGATGCCCAGGGAAGCAAAGTTCATTCTGGATGAGACACTTCTTTGAGCAGAACCACAGGCTCCCTCCTTGATCTCCTCCCTGCTTCCTTCTCTTCTGAACTCCAGAAGATGCTAAGAAAAAGCAGTTCCTGTATGCAGTGAACACAGCTTCACACTCTTCATGGTATGGACTTTGTGCCATAACCTAACAAAAATAAATAGAAATCTCTCCTCCTCATTGCATTTTCAAAGGGACCCAGCCTCCTCCAGCACCTCCTCTTCCTCCCTTTGTAAAACAAAAGCAGATCTTTTTTCAAATATGGAGACATTATGTCAGAAATAAAAGCAGGGCAGAAAACATCACCAGTATTCAGTGACCACTATGTCACTTGCAGAGGGGAGCAAGAGGATGCTCCAGGATGCTCCAATACAGGTTTCTCAAACTTTCTAAAGAATACCACACAATGCTGAAAAACTGTATGCAGATTTTTGTAGATTGAGTAATACTTTTCCCCCTTAAGATGGGCCTTTATAGTGTCCAACCATATTCCTTGAAAGAAGGATTCCTTCCTCCTAGCTGGTAAGCATGGAACTGTGATTACTACTGAAAACTGCTCCTGTACACAAGTGCTTCACAGTTAAATAGTCATTTTATCTGGATTTTTGTTTTTAAGTTATACTCAGAAAACCAAAATTTGGACAGAATTTAAAGGAGGAAAAGCACCAAAATGTATCTGAGTGTATGAACTTGAAGTGTTAAGAAGACAACACTCTCCAGTCAAGCTTCTTGCCTTGACATCTGCAGGACTCCTCTGCTGCCAAGAGAAACTGGATTCCTTGTTACTTTCTTTTTCCCCTCCCCTCTCCCACAGGAGGTTCACAAAATTAAGACTGTTTAAATGCTTAATAGTCAGGACTAGCGAAATTGAGATTTGATTTGTAAACCAGAGCAGAGCAGCTTAAGACATTACTAGTGACATTAATACAATCAGGCATCATTCCCCTTGGCATTTTTCCTTTCTGCTGCTTGCTGCTGAGCAGGGTATTGGAGAACTATTGATAACACCATATAATTGTGTTTTTAGTGCAGAGGTGGATATTTGCTCTGTTTGAGGAAAAACCCCACAACCTAACAGTACAAATACAGAGAAACAGTATATAAAAAAAAAAAAAACAGGAGAAATGGGAAGTAAGTGATAACACAAGATTCTAACAGGCATTTAGGTACTGTTTATGGATTTATGGATTAATTCAAAAAAGCAGCCAGGTCACCCTGTCAAGGAAACATATTCAACAGTAAGGCATGTTCATGCATGGAGGAAGCCATTTCCAACAGAAAAAGAAAAGAAAGGAGGCCATGAAAATAAAACCAACATCTGCACAGATTAAATGTTGTTCCATATCTGCACAGCAGAGATGCTTTCTGTCTCCCAGCCTTTGAGCACCATGCCAATGACCATCCCTCACTCAAAGTATTATCCCAGCTGCACCAGCACCCAGAACCTGGCTGCAGCCCCTGGGCAGTACAACGAGGAAAGGATCTCCTTCACATCATTCCTATCTTTACATCTGATCTGAGACTCAAAAGGCATTAGGAAATGGGGGCTGATTGGGCTTTGAAAAATGGAGAGAACTGACAGTTTTGGATAGTATGACAAGACATCTCAGAGAATCATAAAACAAAGCTTAAAAAAAGAGGAAAAAAATCTCCTTAACAGTATTGTGGATAACCACAAGGATGAAGATGAAACTCTTGTGTTCTGGAACAGAATAACAACTAGAAAAATGGCAATGCAAGACCATAACTAGAATTTTTTTTTAAAAAGAAAGGAATGACTCAAATTCTTACAAATCAACAAAATTCAAATTACACATTTTCCCAGATGCAGTAGGTCTGACCCCAGCTTACTTACTGTTCTAAATGAATGTCAGAACAGGCTGCAGATAATGAAAGCCTTCCCACATCACACTGTTCAGCAAGTTTGAAGGGAAATACAACCTATTCCAGGACATCTTTTAGGACAGGCAGACAAACCCTGCCAGCTGATAGCTCTACACTCCCTCTGTGCAGCAAGAGGACAAACACCTACAACCTCACATGAAGTACTAGGTTCAAATTCCCCAGTCTCCTGCAGCAACCTCAGCAAAATATCTCATCCCAGGAGCAGTGTGGGATCACACTGCCCTCACACACTGGACAAAGTGCCCCTGCAGCAGCATTTGGGGCATCTGGGAGAAGCTTTTCTTACTGCTGCTTACTGCTGATTTTAGGACCTTGACGGTTTTGGCCTTGCGTTTACAAAGGCCCGGATGGAACAAATAAGTAAGAGGTCTAATCCATGTGCACTGCAAAGGTGTTTCAGGCTGAAACTCTCAAAAAGCCAGGGAACTAGTACAGAATAAGGAACTCTTTCCCTCACCAATATGCTTCTAAGAGAGCTCTAGACCTCAGAGAGCTTTATAGGAAAAACAGTACCCTGGTACATGTATTTAGCTTTCAACTATAAGCCAAGGCCTTTACATCTTATCTTGAAAGGTGCCCCAAAATCTCATCCTGCTCTAACTGAAGTTAAATGCCTGTACATCAAATTTATTTGGCTAGTACTACCATAAAGGTCTATGGCAGTACCTGAACCAGACATTTGTTCCAGGGCTGAACCCCAGAGTTAGCTCCAAACATCTGCTGGCCAGCCAGGCCAATATGTATAAATATGTTTACTCAGTAATTACCCTGAGTAAACTGCAAATCCACTGATGAGAGTGAAAGCTGCACTATCAGCTTTAATCTGGATAACCCCTGAAAATTTCACACGCCATTCTGGCCAAGAATGAAAAGTGTTCATCCACCTCTTATTTCTATTGTGATGGACAGTAACTTAGACTTTTTGCTTAAGCTGGAGTGAATCTGTATTTTATGAGAAACAGACTTTGCATAGTTATACACAGCCAATGTAGATCACTCAATTCTGCTCCAGTTGCTTTAAAAAGAGGCTGTGAAATGACATAAAATAAAATAGTATTTTTAGCAGTTTCAGCCTTAAACTGTTGACAAAGTGCAGACAGCCTCTTTGACATCAAGCAGCTCACGGGTGGATTTCTTCCTGATGTGTATTTTGGTGTTTACCTCGTGGCTGAAAGCATCTATCACACACAACAGTCCAGGCTGAACTCAGGTTTCAGGGGATATCCTACTATGCAGCTCAAATGTGGTTTTCTAAATATGTCTCAAGAGACGCAGAATATTACTTTGCCCTTAAAATTTAAACCTCTTTGGACTTTCTCTAGTCCACAAACATTTTCAGATATACACTCCCTTCACATTTACTAATTCTAATTCTTATTTCTATCTTATTTTTTCTCAAGAGATACAAGAATTAGATAAACATACTGAAATGCACACATTGATAAAACCTCCTGTTTCTTTGATAAAACCTCCTTGCTTCATATCAAAGGAAGGGCATCCTAGTGCAACACTTCAGATCTGTCAGCAACTCTGCCTTTCAGCATCTGACTGCACTTTTGATTCTATTTTTCACTACCTTGTCTGACTGTGCTTCTCAGAAGAATTCAGTTGACCTGTCAAGTCACAAGGAAGTTTTTGCTGACAGACAGTAAATCATCAACAACCTTCTTGGGTGTATGTTCTGAATTTAAAAAGCATCAAAACTCTCAAAATTGAGTAAAAAGCAAGGTAGCAACAAAACTCTTGGAACTTAAAGGAAAAACAATGCATTTAGGCACAAATCAGAGCTGAGCTGCTGGCAGAAATCATCAGCTCTCACCCCTGGCTGCTGAGGTTAATTTTAATTCTCTCCTCCTACCTTATTAAAAATGGAAAGGCTTTTTATAGAGATTGTTTAGCTGTGTTTAAAACTGTTTAATTAACTGCACGGACGAGCAGGAGTGTGTCTGCTTGATCTGCTCCCACAAGGCTTCTCCCTTTTGTTAGAACTCCTGATGCCATGACAAGTGCTTTCACTGCACTCTTGTGAGTCGCTCAGTTTCCATTCCCTCTGCTGACTACCTTGCAGCAAGACATCAGCTTATAATGCCTTATTTACACTTGTGATGTCTCCTAGAGAATTTATATCTGCAGTAACTCTGGTTTTGTCACTGTTATTGACAGGGAAACAAATACAAGAACATTTAAGTTTTGTCTTTGGGGTATCCAAAAGATACCTTTTGGATAGAGGCTCTCAGTGCCTCTCAGGAGGTGCTGGGATCTTTCTCTTTGCTCATACACATCACATAATTTTTTTTCTTTTTTTTTTTTTGCCTATTAAAAGAAAGAAGAAAAAAGAATACAACTCTAAGATTTGCAGGAAGTTATTTCAAGAAGTGTAAAAAAAATTAATCTTTTTTGTTATAGGGAGATTCAGAGGTCACTGCAGGAGCCCTGTGTGTACAGGATGGGATTGTCTCAGCCTGAAGAATAGCTTAAAATGAAGTGGAGAAAATCCTGCTATTTCCATTTCAAAGAAGAGACAAGATAGCCCTTAATCAGCCCTTCTGATTAAGGGCTATCTGAAGTCACACTTTTGTGCAACAGTCAAGGCTCGGGCTGAACACTGAGTTCTAAGTCCATTGCAAACAAATCCAAACCTCAGGGGCATTGGAAAAAAAGAAGTCAAATTATAAACCTGCTTTTTTTGTCAGTTTGCCAACCATCTCCCTGTATTGTATGAAGCACTTGGTGCTTTCTGTGTCCTTGTTTTAGGGACTTAAGTTAACTGTGTCTATGCCCAACTCCTTTTTAAGAGGTATGTTATGTCTTGATATAACTTCTAGGTATTGAACTTCTTTTCCTGTACTAATACATTTCCTTTTTCCTCAGTGTATGCAGGCAGCTGTACACCTAGAATGATACATCTGTGGAACTAATCACAAGGACTATGTCTCTTTGATGTCATTCAATGATCAAGCTTTGGTATCCTTAATCTTTTTATGCAGTCAATTCACTGCTAACAGCAACCGAGGTAATACGTGCTCAGAAACTTTGGTGACCAAGAAGAGGTTGTTTGACCCATCAAGATTGTTACCTTTACAGCCCAGATGGATTGATCCAAAGGATGGAAGAGTTTAAAGCAGAAACCATCCTTTTTGGAGGGTCTCTCAATCAGCTCACAAGAATGGAGCAGAATTGTCCCAACCCACTGTCCGATCTTTGGCGTCTTATAGATGAGCAGCACTCCTGGTTTCAGGACACACCATAGTTTGGTCCAGCTCTTCAGAGTCCCACGAATCTGGAGGAAAACGAAAGTTGCATCTACATTGTTCTTTAGAAGAAACCCAGCATTTATTCAGTATTCATAGAGTATTTCCAGTATATTTATTCCAAGGCTGCACCATGATACACTTCCTAAGGAAAATAGATGGTGTTCCCTGAACAGCCCTAGGGATCTCACAGCAAAATCCCAGAACTTGGAAATCTGGCTATCAGAATCTTGTCTTCATATTTTTATTACTGACTTAGTATTTTTCCTATTTTTACTACTAGCTCAGTGCTAGCAGCTTGATTAATTTTCTAGGCAATCAGCACTGCTGGCCTATGTAGTGTGATCTGTTAATAATCATGGAGGACATACCAATTAGAACATTGCATATAAAAATGTTATAGCTAGTCTAACTCGACTTATAAGTCATTTTAATAGTGTTCTGCAGAACACTACTATTAATGGGTTTTGTCAAATACCCCATTTTTAAAAGCACTGTCTCCAGCTGGTTTATCTCTGTCGAGCTCAATGCAGCTCTCTCTTGTACAGAAAACATTAAATCTGATAAGAGTACATTAAAGATAACAGCTTTAAGAATGAAGAAGTTTCTCAGTAAGGTTAGATTTTGCCTAAGGTCTTCCTGCCTTCAGTATGCATAGGCCAAACCTCAAGTCTTTTCTGTGTTCTGTTTTTGTGGCCCAGCATTATTTGCAGCTCAACCAGAAATTTCCAGCCACAGCAAACATGTAACAGGTACTCAACGTTTTTAAAAGTCTAAATATTTATTTTTTATCAACAGTAAACATAGGAAGACTGTGCTGCCAGTTTAACTTCTCAAATAAACCATAAGCATGTCACTTTTCTGACCTCTAACAATAATTGCAGAGCAATGCTGGAGGTTTTTACCACTAACCAAATGCAACTGTATTGTTCTATGAGATCTTTAAGTTAGTTTGTTTTTCGTAAGAGCTATGTGTCTGGCAAGGCTTGGAAATTAGGTTTTGGTAATATAAAAGGTTCAGCTAATTCACTATTATCTGAGAACACTACATGGCCCCAAAGGAAGAGAAAACCAGTGCTCATCTCTCAGTGTCAATCCAGATTTACTTTGCCACACAGAAGTTTCAGGACTTCAATGAGAAACTGTCACTATTGGAGTGTGTGCACAAAGAGAAATTGCAGTTGTCATCAGGTACAATATGTTTCATTCTGTGCTGTGACAACAGAAAATCCAATTGTCGATAGAACAAGCTGTATCTGCCCGTTTTCAGGCTGTTACTCAGTCTATTCGCTCTTCAGTACAAAACCATATTTATGGGAAGAGGCCAACAGAGTCTTTCAGAGAGGAACAAAGAGAGAAACATCACTTCCCTTTGTACTATGCCCTTTTTGAGACCTTGCTGCTGCTTAAGGACATGGAATAGACCAATTGAGTTAAGGTGGAAAGTAAATACCCACAGTTCCACTTTTATAGCAGTTATTTAAATAAAGCTTGATTTGAAGCTTTGTTGAAACTATCTGGCCTTCTTTCATTTAAAAAAGTGCTAGTGCATACATCTCAGACACATCAACTACTTCACATCTCACTTATTTTTTCCTGCAGCCTCAGAAGAAATGGTCTGTATCAAATACCTTCAGCCAGTCTGCTGTGATCACCACACTGGGATCCTTCAGAGCACTGAAGAGTTGTTTGGTAGCTCTTTTCTTCTCCTGTCTGTAATTTTTTTTTTGTACCTGGTTGGGAACAGAGAAAATATAGTAGCTGTAATCATGGCCTCTTCTGGGAAAGAAAGAACATAATGCATTAAGGACAGTTATGTATAGCACAACAAGAACTTGACCTAGCACAGGTTCCCCAGAAATGAGCACAAGGAGGAATAAAAACATAATGAGAGAACAGGCATTTTCTTTGCTCCTGAAGTTTTACTAAACACAACCTAGTTTGTCTTTTCTTTGGGGGAAATGGCTGGATACCCAGCCTTCCTCACCCCTCAAATTCAAACAACTATATCTAATTTCATTCATTTATGCTTTTGGTTTGGTAGACAAGCAAGTGCTGAAGCTACAATTTGCTCAGATTGCCAGGCAAATCTGTCCTAACAAGAGCAGTGAAGGATTACAATCCTCCTGAGGTGCCTAATGGCTCCAGAACATACAAACACAGTGAAATAATTACACTGATCTGTTCTGCTAGCAGTATATAATCTAATCCTGTATATAAAGTCTGTAAATGTCCTTGGTCTCTAATGACTCCTAGAAGATTCAGAGGCCTCTCTGGGTCTTGGGAAATTACTCTGACTTGTTTCCAGTGGTTTGTTTGGAAGGTACCATTTGGTTTTTACAAGAAAGTCAGCTGATCATGACCTGGCTGCTTTGAACATACCTTCAGTGTTTCCTTCTTCATGAATTTGGCTGTGGGAGACACACTCTCTTTGTCAGACCCATTGCAAAGCTTATATTCGATCTAAAAAAATAAGGAGTGAAGAAAAAAATAATGTGTTAACATGAAGATGTTCAAGTTATGCTCTGATTAAGTGTTTAAACTTTCATCCATGGAAGAGCTGATTGCAGACTTCAGCAGTGGAAGACTAAGCAGGTGCACAGAATGCATATCTACAGTGCAGGTCAAACTTCCTTTTTATACCCATGGCTGGTTGGAAAATTCCCCACCAAATTTTCTTTGTGTTTCTCCCATGCAGACATTAATCTTGGTTAAAAAAATAAACAAAAACAAAACAAAACAAAACAAAAAACCCAACAACAAAAAGTAAAACAAAACAGAAAGCCAAAAAATTATTTATAATTTTGAAGACTGTCTAACTCTGTTCAGATCTGAAAGCATTTCAATTACAAGATTAGAACTTATGGGGAATTTATTATAGACTTTTCAGGATGAGACTTGATACTGGCAATGACTGTTGCACTGACTGAGAGGTCCAAAAACATTGGTGGGCAAGAAATTACCTAATCATGTTACAGATAATACAGGAAATTACCTTCATTTTAGCCTTGCAAAGTGAAGCACAAAATATACACAGTCACTTCAAATAGTGTTTGAGAGTGTCAGTGCTGTTTAAATTCACTTTCAGAAACTACAGACTGATCTCGTGACTGTGCTGATGGGCTGCAGAAATGCTTTATTTCATTAGGCATAGTGACAGCATTACTGTTACCAAAATAAAGTATGCTTAGAAAGTGCAGCTCTCCAGAGCCCAGCTCACAACGAGGACCCCCCATGTGGAAAGGCTCTGTCAGCAAATTGTACCAAACCTGGGCAGGATTAGTGGTGAAAGAATTATGGTACAGTCTGGACTCTGCTGCTTTTTATGTGACCTTGGGGAAGTTACTTTCTGTCTCTGTACCTCTCTTCCTTCCAACCTTTCATGTGTCTGATGCATTCAGACTGTGATCTTTTGGGGTCAGGCACTGTCTCTCCCACGCACACATGACAGTTTTATAAGAAAAGCTCAGCCCTCAGCCACCTTGATTTAATGAGTGTGACACAAAATGAGGTGTACTAAGGAAAATAATGTATCAAATATATTTCCCATTTATAAATTCACTGCTATGATGTGAAATAAACCCACTGGGCTCTCAGAATTTCTCTCCTTTATGTCACAAATGTAATAATTTTACAGCACCTTCCTTTTGCCCTCCCAGTGACACAGAAACCTTGGGCTACTACAGCCACGAACTATGCTGTACATTAGTGTGAGCAGGAAAATCTTTAATGACAGGCAGATCAGTCCTTTTCACCTGACTCAGAGAAACACTGAAGTGCATGACCAGATCACAGCAAACAAGACACCAACTATGCCTTGGAGACTGGGGCAGGAGCAAAATGGAAGATAAGGGTGCCTGCTGAGAAAAACTCCTTGTAGATGATGCAGAATAAGAAATCAGGAGCTGAAGGTGCAATTTGCAACAGAGCCACAGTCACTGTAGAACCTATTACTTGTTCTCACATTCCCTTGTAGTACTCTTTCACTAAAACCAAAACTACACATGATACTTTACGAACAGAGAAATGAAAACTCTGTGATGACACACAAAGGCCAGTGAGAGTCCTGATCTGACTGTTGAGCTCACAAGTCAACTTGGGTCCACTCAAAGAAAAGGCCATCTCCTGGACTCCTGAAAACTATTCAGTGTTGGTTGGTTTTGTTTTCACAGAAAGCTAAGCCTGCCTCCTCTGCCTGCAGTGCAGTCTCTGATATACATTTTGTGCTTTGGACTTTACTGTAAAACCACAAGATTTCTGATGGGGACCACTGCACAGATGTGACGAATGAGCAGAGAGCTGTGCCCACAGGGTCTTTGTCACATTTCAAAGGGCAGTAGCAGACATTTGGGAGATCAAATATAAGCCTATCTCTATAAAGAAACCTTTCTAAGTACCTAAATATCTCTGAGCAAGAATCCTTCAGAATTATTAGGAGATTATGTTTTCATGATTCAAGACGTGTGTCCTCTGAAATCAGTCAAAAGAATTCTCCCCCTTTCTCCCAATTAGTAGCGAGAATGTCCTGTCCTTGAGACATAACTATGAGCCAATTGTTTATTAGTAATTTCACTCCCTCTGGCCTGAGAGATCAGACACAGAGAGAAACACTGTGTACTAGTCCTCATTAGCCAGTGTGAGAGGCAGCAAAAGCACAGATGTTCCCAAGATTCTAGGAAATACTGCTCAGGTTCCTGCAAAGCATCAGGATACGAAGAATGATTTTTGCTTAACTAATTAAAATAAGTCACAGTTGCTTGTTATAGAAAATTACACCTTAGTCCTTAAATAAGGAATGAAATTTTGGCCCCTAAGCTCACTTGGCTTGGGGAGATTTGCTTGCAGCTGAATTCAGAAAGGCTTCCAACAACCACAGCAAACCTGAGCCCAGACCTGCTACTTGTGGTGAACCAGCACTGACAGAGACAGAGGCTCTTCCATTTCTCCACCAGCCCCACCCTGCCTCCTCCTTGGAGTCTCTCTGGGTCACGCTAAAAATAGAGTTGAACAAGCTCAAGGCTTTAAACCTATGATGCTCACACAGACAGACACTGATTCTGACTCTTTGGGAGAGCTGACTCCATGGCCAAGGACACTGGTGCCCAATTCCAGCCAATACTGCTGCGCACACCATCAAACCACAGCACACAACAGCTGATGAAGGGATAATCTCCCCTGACACCACCACAGCCTTCAGGAGCTCAAGAAATACAGAGGAACTGTATGGTCTGGAACCATTTCATACTGGTGCTTCACTTAGTTGAAGCAATTGGATGAAGAGCTTTGGAGGATGCTCTGGTGGTTCCTGAACCACTGTGCTGCTTTCTTCAGGTACTCCCTCCCCCAGTTTTGGACTACACCTGGACATGCTGAATCTGTGATCCTGGCCTGTAAGGGTAAACAAGGATACAGGAGATGGTCGTCTTCGAGACAGGCTTGAGAGTGGATGAGAAAGAAGCAATAACATAGGTGCTCACTGCCCATATAAGAATTTTTAGGCATGGGAAAATAAGATTCTGTGCTTCTATGTCCCAAAAACTGTGATGTACCTACCAGCTGTGTGACCAATACCAGAGATGGTTGCAAAACACTTTATGAAAAGAGAAAAAATGTTACTACAACTAAGCCATGGTTTTAACTAGGAGCCATGGTCAAGTTTTCAGATGCGCCTGACCTGGGACTTTTGACAGTTCCCCAGCTTTTGTCGAGGCAGACTAGATTGCTTCTCCCTCTGACTTTGCCCCTTGTTATGCATATGAGGATGCACCATCACTAATCCTAAACAGCAGCTTGCTGGCAAGGAAACTGGTGATCTCCAGCTCCACAGAGTGAAAAGCATTGTGTTTCTGGGTTTAAAGTTCCTGGTTTCTCACAGGACAGGTGGGATCTAAGTCCCCAGGACAGCATACCGTAGGTTTCCATGCTGCTGATAGTAATAGTTCCCCTAGGATTAAATAATATGATTTCATATTTTTACATTAATCTGTCCTAATGGTTTTGATTGTACCTTGTGGCATACATAAGATTCAGTAAATTTGGGCCATCAGTTCTAAAGATTCCCAAGACACAGCAGGGTTTCACATTGCTAAGACACATCAAGAGCATTTAATGATGTCTTTCTACTGCCCTGCCTTTCTCAGCCTGGCAGAAAACTGAAGAGAAACTAAGAGAAGCCATTTGTCATCACAGTGAGTTTTCCAAGGGCACTGGGATAACGCTTGTGCAGGGTATCAGAATGTGGCCCCCGCTCTTTGCAGCAACATGTGAATAATACTGGCCACAGATGAGACTTTGTACAATGAAAGAGCAAGGAATTTGTGTCCTTTTTAAAGAAAAAAAAAACAACAAAAAACACATTGCACATTGGAGCATTCTAATAAGAAAGCAGTAAGTAGGCTTTCCATATACTGGTTCCCATAAAGAGGGAAGGCTGTTAGTCTGCCAAAAACTTTCACCAGAGCATGCTGCAGCACTCACAGGGAGAAGAAACTGTTGTCCCTTTTCAGTTCTCTAATCAAACCTGTCCTTTTCAGGACTGAGTGATGACCTTGCTGCTGACAATGGGCTGTACTGTACTCAAAAATATACTTTTTATCCCAGTTAAGTTTCTGTTCCCTTTCATCTCAGTCTTGGAGCTCTGGCGATTCACTGCTGATTGTTAGCAGTCATCACAATACCCTGACACTTCTGCCAGGCTTTGTGAGAGAGCATGCAGAGGCCTCACAATAGTGCTATTCTGATCCATGTCTTTTTGGCGACTTCATTTCCAAGAGGAATCAAATCATTTCACAGAAAAGCAGCCTGTGATCAACTCCAGTGTGGGGGATGCCAGCCCATCAGTATGCCAGCTGTGCCTAGGACAACAGCAAGAGGAATATCCTGTTACTTAGCTCAAGCAATCCTTGCTGCACAACAGCCAGGATTATTCCAAATCAGAAACATTTAAATAAAGTCATTCTCAAGCTGTGCTCTGCATGGTAACAGCAGTGACAGTTTACAAGCTGCCCCTTTGTCTTCTTTGCATCCAAGAGAGAGAAAGACAAAATCAGATGGGAATTTGAAGGCAGAACAAAAGCAGCTGGGGTCATAAGTTATGCTTCACAAAATCAGTGACATGTCCTTGGTCAGATGTAATTTCTCCAGTATCTTTTCCACATATAATTGCTACAAATCATGACCACAGAGAAATAAAAGAAATGAAAGAAAAGTTGTTTAGTAGTATAAAAACTATGGGAAAGCTGGTTTGACATTACAACTGAGAAACTCTTTGTTACTTGTGAATATTCACAGATATCTCAACTAAATGTAAGCAATTTTGGTTTAATTATATTATAAGTAGTTCTTTTAGAAAAAAAATTACTTTCATTGTGAATTAACAGCTCATCCAAAGCACAGTAGAGTCAGTGAAACTATTCTTACTGACAAACAACCTTTGCAGTAGGAAAGATTACTTTTCAACTGATATGCTGCTTTACAGTGAGATGAATAATCTTCAACTGAAACTTTCCAGTTCGGAGAAAACCAAACATAATGATCCCTCTTATTTCAACAATGTTACAAAGATACAGCAACTGTGTTTACTACTCTGAAATAGCACAATGATTAGCACAAACTGAAAAGCTTGTACAAATAAACAGTTGAGATGACAGCAGCATCTGGGGAAAATAACTGGTGAAATTCAGCCATTCAAGCAACTTCAAATATCTAGTTATACCAGCATTTAGTGGAATCCTTGGCTCCACTGCATCAAATTATGGTAAATAGAGAAAAACTCACAGACCTCACAGGATTTCTATTTGATCATTTAAGCGTGTCTTGCATGGGAAGCTTGTTCCACAAGGTCAGAATATCTAAAGAACATTTGAGGCCAGATGGGAAGTTGGACACTGAGAAAGATGCTGTTTCACATGACTGTCCTAGACTTAGTGCCAGCAGAAAGCTGAAGCAATTTTGATTCCCCCTCCAGCTATAGGTACGGCTTTTGTCCTTAGGCTGAGTTTAAACAAACAAAGTGAGCAATGAAAAACAATTGGACCTGCAGTTTTGCTAAATTTTTAATAAATAATTTAAATTCCAGCACCTTCATTTGCCCTCACCTTCCTTGTCAGAAACACTAGACTAAGGAATTACAATCACTAGTAACCTATGCTGACATGATTGCACTGATGTGGCTTCCATAAAGTTACTACTGTCCACATTCACCTCTCTGAGGCACCTGGGTATTTTCAGGGCTTGTATGTACCTACAGAAGTTAGGTCTGCTCCATGTTTTCCACTTCACATGCAAAATCCCACCCCTCTTCAACCTGATTTCCCCAGGATACTCCCAAGCTACATCTCTGCTCAGTTGAAATCAGCTGCAAAGCCCTCTGTGGACAACTGTGACTACCCTAAAGTGCTGCACTTGGAATTGAGGAAGCAAAGTGTGCTGAGCCAGGGCACAGGAAATGAGTGTAAGTGATCATAGAGACAACTGGCTCCAAAATAATGCCATCCACAACATGGAGGGTATGAAGTATGGTAAAGAAAAGACAGCAAAGGTTCACTTGAGCATATCCAACACCTGGAAGGGCTAGAATCTCCCATTAAGCTGAGCTTAACACACATAGGGGATGTTTCCTGAGTCTCTCCAAGGTGATTCCTGCAATATCTGGGTCTGTCTGCCAAACAACTCCTTGGTTTGCTGTTAAGGGAGAACAGAGGAAAAGCTACCCTTGTAAACTTCCACATTTGAGAATGATCTTCTATGTTAGTCCTGAGTGTAACCATGACTGGAATTACCTCAGAGGTCAGGAGCATGATTCATAGATCAAGCAGTGTGAGCTTGAGAGAGTATGGGAACTGTAGCTTAAATCTCAAGTGATTAATATGTGCAGTTTCAAACCACTATGCAGCTAAAATAAATTTCTAGCAGTCAGTTATATTTGTAATTCAGATTACAAATCACACAAGAAAGACCTGAACATTTCGGGCATGTGGAAAAACTCATTTACAATGCTTTGCCTTCCAATACATCACATAACTGTGCATGCAACAGCCCCACTCCTACAATTTCATAGACTTCATTGCAGCATTTGCAAGGGACTGGACACAGTGAAGTACCACTGAGTTACAGCTTCAGGATTTTTCTGACTATCCCTTAAAATATACCTCAATTCTTTGTGGTCCTGTCTGCATATCAAGAGACTCCATCTGCCCTTTAACCAGTAGAATTAGTAGGTAAGCACAGGAAAGAAAGAGGACACGCAGCACTGTAATAAAAGGTGCCTCAGAGGACTCTAACAGCATCAAATGAGGCACAAAGCAAAACAAAGGCACCTACTGTCACTATCAGGTGTGTGCTAACTGTACTACATGGCTGCAGAGACAAGCTTGAGGCTTTGAGACAGTTTGGTGATACTTTCACACCCCACCTATGAGCTGTCATCCCAGAAAATATGGATAAAGGACTCTAAAACAGAGAGAAACTAATAGAAGAAACAATCTGAAATAAGTATGCTAATATTTTTTTTTTCTTTTGAAATAGGAGATAAAAGAGACTCCACTTAAAAAGTTAAACAGGAGAAAATGTGCTGCAGAAAGTTACCAATGTAAGATGTAGCTCAACTGTGCCTTAAATGTGTTCCAATAAAATGTGGGTCAAGAAGCCACAGCTGAAATTACAAATATATATATAGTGCCAAGAACCACACAAACATATTGAAAACAAATGTTCCAGTATCAAATATTTGACTGTCTGTACAGACAGGACAACTGGGATGTGTTCACACCTCAGAGAGAGCAGCCCACCCATAAGCACAGGGCAGTGTGGTTGCAGAGAAGTCTTCACAGCTCACAAGTTCACAGACATTTATAGGGGTTTTATGCCACATTCTCTCTGCTAACTTGAGCAACCTGCAGCCTTCTCCATCATGGCAGTGTGGATATGGCCTGGGTGAATGAAATGCAGAACTGTTTCCACCTCACTAATGAAGATGTGAAACAGAAACACAGTTAATGTGCCTTGGCAATGAGAGGAATCCAAGACATAGCTGAGGTTCCCCAAGCCCCAGTCCAGGGACAGAATCACTTGACTGGCTTTCCTTTCCTTCTTATTACTGAGTGAAAGTAATGTGTGGTACCTCAAAATAGTGCCTCTGAAAGGACACTGATTTCCAACAAGGTTTTTATATCTGCTATACCAAAAGAAGGGCAAATATCCATGGCATGGATCTGCAACCTGTAACATTTGCTTTGTAATCCATAATTTAAACTAGCACACCCTACAGTCCAGTCTCTAGCAATTACCCTCCCACCCCCTGCTATCAGAAATATAAATATGACCCAATTGGGGCAGACTTTTCACTCTGGTTCAAGTAGGTGGAATCATTATTTATTTTGAAACTGAAATAGTATGACAGATCCCTACTTACAGTTGTGAAAGCTGACAGTGAGGCTTAATTTTATGGCATTTGAGTTGAGTGGATGTGAAAAACTACATATTAAACAAACTGACCATCAGTTTGCCTGAATTTTTAACAAGACATTTCAAAATGAGGACTCCCTACTCTCACTGCAAAGCATGACAGAAGGCAAGTTACATGGCTGGAGGAGAGCAAGGTACTGCACAACACAGCAAGGTGAAGAAGAGTGAAGGGAGAATGACAGGTGCTACAGCACAGATCCAGGAGATCTGGAGAGTCTCAGAATCAAACATCATGTGTATAAGCAGAATATTCAGGCAGGAAAGAAACACTCAGCTCTGGCCCATTCAGCAGCCAAAGCAATTGCCTGCAACACTGCAAAGGAGTAGGCAAGTTGAGGTTTGGTGTTTGGGAGTCATGTCTGCTTTTAGTGCACTGGTGTTTTAGAGCAATTTTGACTATTGTAAAACCAAAAGCTTGGGTTAGTGAAAACAAAGCTCATGTCCAGGTTCAGAGGTCCATTTCTTTTGATTCACAGATCTGATGCAGTTGTTTCGTGCTGTGCATTTCCTCTTAACTCTTCTTAATGATTGTTCTTGGCACTGTCTAGGGGAAATCCACCAAAGGCTCCCAGGTGCACACAAAGCATGGCAGAAATCAAGATGGGCACCCAAATCTTTCATGGGTGCTTCTCCTTTCAGAAACGTACCTGTAGGAGACTGAATGGCAAGGAAGGCCCAGAGGGTGGGAAAACACAGGTGAACCATGCTCTTACCCAGCAACCTGTCATAAATACAGTGCTATTCCTATGTTCACCCTGCATCTCAGAAATCAAACTCCCAGCTCAGTGCTCTGAGCTGTCCTGTCCAGACTAAGTCCTCCTTCTTTACATTACTAAGTCACTGGAAATTCAACACCACTCCATGTAAGGCATGCAAGACATCTAGCTTTAAAACACAGCCCTGGATGCAGTTACCTGCTCCTTGGGTTTCTCCACTGCCAGGATAAGTGGGAGGCTGATTTTCCTTGAGGAGCCTGCCTGAAAAAGCAAAACTAAGATTGGTTTGCAGCTTGCAAGATTCCAGCAATAGCAGAGGACACGTACACAAGTCCTTGTTGCATACTCCCAAAGCTCCTCTCATCATCATCTCCCTGTGCTGACCTCTGCCAGGGTACCCCAGCAGAACAACCTGCAAGTTCCAGGCAAGCACAGAGCAAAGTAGTGCAAGATGCAGAGATTATTTTCATGTCTCATTAGAAATCACTTGTCTGCAGCTGTTTCTTTCGTGCTATATTTTCATTTCAGCTGGTGCCACTTGCATTTTATAGTTTCATAGTTTAAAATAAATTTAGTTAAAAATTTATTAATTAGTTTCGCTTCTATTTCTAGTTACCCTCCAAAAACATGTTAGAGAGCTGCAGCCAAAAAAGCTGTACATGAATCTCAAAGCCAGATCTCATTTTTAAGGTTGATTCCATCTCTAGAGGAAATTAAACCCTGGCACCCTGTAACTCTTGATCTAGAGGCAGGTTTTGAGCTGTGAGATCCAGGGACTTTCAGTTTTACCTCTCTCTAACAGGCTTGATAGAAAAGTTATGTTCAGGAAATGTTGATTAGTTTGTCTTCCTCTTCTGTTACATAAATTCCCAGAGCTCTCTCCCAGGCTCTCCACTCACTATTTCAGATGCTGTGCACAACACTAAATATTACAGTTTTCTTTTGCAAAACAATTAAGATTTATGATTGCCTTGCTGATCAGGAACAGCAGGAGACACCTATGCTGACAAAATCAACCTTCCAACCCTAATTATTCATATCTAATTACACTGCCAAATGAGGCACAAATAAACCAGGTTCTTCTGTGGGAGGTGAAATCAAGCCAGAGGAAAGTGCAGGCTTCCTTGTCCTCCCAACCATGCAAAAACATTCATTTTCTTTCCCTCAAAATATGCACACACAGTTCCTGCAGAAACAGAGGGAGGGGCTTTCTCGATGACTATTAAAAACTAATGGTAAGAATGATTAATAACATCCTGAGAAGAAATGAAAGCAAGACTGGGAATGGTTCCCTATCCCAAAGTACCTTGCTAATGGAGTTTGGAGTCTGTGGTGTCTCATCCTTCAGTGACGATGGGCTGTTTCCTTCCACATCTTTTCCTGCAACAAAAAATTGTGATTCAAAACCAGAGAAATTCTGTGCAAACCCATGGCTCATCATGGCCTGAGAAGGGCTTCTGCTACTGGCACACAAGGGATGTTATCATGAGCAAGAGCAAGCACACCATGATCCCAGAGAGGGATCGTGTAGAATTTGAAATAGCCTCGATCCTCATGCTTGGGTAACAAGACTGCTCAAAAGTAAGGTCTCAAAACACCATGGAAAACCAGCATGAGGGTTGCAAAGTCCAGCATTTGAAAGCTGGAAAAAAACAGAAATAAGGTTGCTTATGAATCCTTAATCAGCTCCCTTCTGTGTCTGCATTATGATGCAGTCTTTAATTACATTACCACAGTCTGTTCTTTCCTTACATACCCCATGCCTTGTTCAGTGCAAATAATAAATGCAATTCAGTTAATAAGCAGCTATTCAATCCTCCTTGGTCAGTATCTGGCAGCTATACACTGATGCACTTGATAACACGCTTTGTTGGACAAATAATAACCACAATCACAAAATGTTACAGAAGAGTATCTAGGCATAATTAGTAAAACAGAATTAAAAAAAAACCCAACACACTTGAAGAAGATCAGTATCTTCTGACCAAGTTATTTGTTAAAATAAGAAATATTTTAAATTTATGAGCAGTAAATGAGTATTATGACATTTTCCAATAGCTGTAGAACTATATAGTCACTACTCAAATATCCTAAACTTGCATACATTATATACTGGCATGAATGTGTGTAGTCCTAGTCCAAGCAATAAAATGTAATTATTCTTTTGGCCAAATGTAATCATGGCCTTAGAGTAAAAGAAAGCATAGAGCTTCTATTAAAAAAAATCCAAAAAATAGAATCTGATTAGACTAGATTTTTAGTGCCATGACAGTCATTGTTAACCAATTACAATGTCATTTTCTTCTCAGAATCACTGGCAATTGGAGCTTCAGAAAGCAGGATGCAGTAAAGAAACACCAAGACAGTGAAACACAGTGTAGCACACTGCAAACATGGGAACTGTTGAAAATGTGTGTGTGGGCCAGCCTTGGAAACACCACCAAATCCAAAACCAGCAAGGGAAAACCCCGTTTCTCCCAAAGTCAGCAGAAACTGTCACATATGTGTCACAATCATAATTTCTCCTGGAATTATCAGAGCAGCCTTTGACGAAGCCAAGCACTGTTAGGACAGTCAGCCACAGAAGCCCATGATGACACAGGAGGCCTGGGAGAAGAGGGACAGCACATGTGCTGCTCATGTGGGGGAACAGAATGGAGGAGAGACCCATCCAGACACTCGGGAAAGTGATGCCCCAACACAGGACCCATAACTCAACCTACTTTCTTAGCTGGCACTCCTCCCCTGGAAACACTGAGCCCTAAGTAATGCACTCAGAATCCTGATATTTGTGGGCAGGAGGAAATTAAAAATAAAAAAAATCCCCGTTGGCCAGAGATTTGGCAGTGCCTTTGGGATACTCTGACAACTGGGATGGCCATAAGCACTGCTGTGCATGGATTAGAACATGGATCTCCATGCTTTTTCTTTCTCTCATGGCATTTTCATCTCTATAACCCCCATTCTCCCTAAAAGAGGCAGAGGAGGATGGAAAAAATCTCATGAAGCCATGTAGCTGCTGCACTTTTTTCCTCCATGAAGAGTTTTTTTCTGCATATGTATAGGAAAGTTACATATGGTCTAAAAGCTCAAGTAAAGTTAATGGGAATCAGCTGCTGCCTGCTCCAAGGGAATGGTATCTATTAGCACAACAGAATTCACATCCATTCCTTATTATGTCTCATTTCTTAAAGAATGCTTAACTCCAAGCTCGTAGCTGTGCAAAAAGCCTGTATGTGAGACATTTCTGACTTCTCTCAGAAATGCATTTAAAAGGATTGGCACCTGAACAATGAGATTTTCTCTCTTCCTGAGGTTCTGGACAATCCTGCTGAGAGAGCATTATGGGGAAAAAAAGGAACATGCAACTGTCCATTCTTACTGTATCATTTAAAAGGCATCATTAGGAATGTTCATGAAGCAACACCTACTAGTTTCTTATGCCAAATGCATTAAGTCTACTGGAAATTGTGAGGAAAAGGTTATTTCTCAGAGGAGAGAATCCCTCTGAATCCCTCATCTTTCCTGTCTGTCTCAAGGAACCCTGCTGCAGCCATGCAGGAGAGGGCCAGCTCTTGTTTGGAAAGCAAACTTCATAGGAACGATGTAGAAGTTTCTCAAAAACCCACTCACACTGTTGAGTGCACAGAAAGCTCAAAAGTGAGAGTCTCACTCAGAGCACAACAGACACAGCCACCTCGAGAAAATAAATAGGAAACCACAGAAAAACATACAAGGAGCTAAACAAGAACTGGCTATAGAAGGTGAAACACTTATCTCCCTGATCAAGACAACACAATGCCCACAATAGAAAGAGAGATGAACCTTGCAATTTAAAGTGCTGGCTGCCACCAGGGCATGCAAAGAAGGATCCTCCACAAAGTAGCCCAAAAATTCTGCACCAAATAACAAAAAGCATTTTGGGAAGAGAATCAGTAGTGCTTATGGAAACAGCCTTCATCCCATTGTGATAAAAAACTGCCAACACTCCAGTCTTGTGGCTAGAGAGTAGATAGAATTAGTGATACTTTCTTTTTATCCATTATTGTCATGTGCAGGGGAACTAAATACTTAGTGCCTTTTCAGAACAGTAACCATTCCTTTTCTTTGGTTTTCTGCTGGGCATCAGTCCTATAGGTGCATTTGCCTTTCCCCTTTATAAAGAATGATACAGCAAGCATGAATGATAAACTCCAAGAGGAAATACAAGCTCTGATGTGTGACAAAGCTACTGCAAATAAAATCAATTTCTGCTGTAAGTATCAGCCATGTGACCCAATGTGAACACCTGAAATGTAGTTCTGTGTATCCTTCACAGGAAAATTCCCATATTCATGGAAGTACATATCTTAGGATGCAGATAAGGCAATCTAAATTTTTATTTAAAGATTTTGTGTGATCTTGCAGCCTAGTAAAAAAGAGAGATCCTCTGAAAATTCTTATACCAATAAATTTCCTATCCTCTGAAATAGAAAACAGAGAAAGGTTCTCTCTCCTCATGGCTAAGTGAAAGACATCCATGAACAAGGAATAAGAATTCATGTCCCTCTAATTTGTGAGCTCTGTATAAAAAGAAAGTATCTTACACAATTTTCCCTCAGTTACAAGAATCATTAGCACTTTTGTATGCCAGCAAAAAGCAAGAAGTCCAAAGTGTTATTTCACATAGTCCCCTCTGCATTTCTCATACGTTTCCTTTTAAAAAAATTAATTCTCTTGCTGAACTGCATCTCCACAGTGTAGCTTTCCTGAGGTGTAAAGTCTGTCACTCCCTTCTCTCTGAAATATTTATTTACACATCTTCATTGTTGGAGGGTGAATCCCAGGCGATGGTGCAGTGAGAGCTGCAGCTCCAGCACATCACAACCCACTGAATTCCAGACAGGAAATCACTGGGCTTTGCTGACCACTGCATCCACTCAACACAACCAGCCCAGAGCTCATGTAAGGGAAACTTGCTGGGCTCAGGCAGCAAAACACAGACCACTGGAAGAGCCTCAAGAACTGAAAGCTCACATAAAACAACAGAGAAAATAGAGAACAGAGAAATATGTGATGCAGCTTATAGACACAGAACTGTGGTTTATCGATAGTGATGGCAGCATTGTTCAGAGGAACAGGAGAAGGTAGGGAGAAGCACACAAGGCTCAGAGGAAAACAAGGCAGAAGCAGCAGCAAAGGAGTGAAAGCAGAGCCTGCCATAGGAAACGGCAGCTGAACATGAAGAATAACAGGCCTTTCTTGCAGGAAATATGAGAAAAACAGTCAAGGCAGCTCCATGGGGACTGGAAAAGAAATGAAAGAGAAGTAAGGAGGAGGAAATAAAAGAGGAATAAGGATAGACAAAACCCCAGACTCCCTGCAAGAAATCCCCTGACTGAAGCAGTAAATGATGTTTGTTTAAAAGAGATATTCTCTCCTTTACAAATCCTTTAGCCTGTGCTCTTCCTTTGCAATACTGAGGGCTGCAGCCCTCACTGGCACCAGTGCTGAAGGTTTCCTGGGAGAACTGTGCAGCAGAACAGAAGATCCATCATGGCTCAAAGCACTCGTTCTGCTGATCCCAGCAAAGGCTGCTAGAAGGGATCAAGGAGCAACAAGGTGATGGGGGAAGCTGAGGAAGAGAAAAATTCTTCCAGCCACCTCCTCCACACTGAAATCCTCAACTTTCCCTAGTTTCTAAAATATTACAGCACTGAAATATAACTGTGAGGGAGTAAGTAACTTTTCTAACAATGAAAATGCTGGTAAAGACTGAAGAAAGAACTGGGCAAGCTCTAAGATATGGCTTTCCATCACCTCAAACAAGGGGAAGCAAATACAAGCTGGAAAATCAGCCCTTCAGCTCCCAAGGATAGAAGAAGTGAGCAATTTATTTGTCACATGTTTGTACAGACTGCACTTATGGGCAGTCAGCTGGTCAGAAGTTCCTCCAGGTTTGAAATGTAGGAGATTTTAGGTGTCCCATTTTAAATTGTTTTCAATTTGATTACTGAAAGGCTGTTGAAGCTTCCAGCTGCCTCAGTGACAGCCAGGATTAGTCAGCACTGCTGAAAATAGGCTCCCCACTGCCTTACAGCAGACACTCACAAACAAAATACCTGCAAAATCAGAAGCCCTTGAAACCTTTGCACTTAAAGACAATTAGCTCAGGAAGTCCAGACCTGGTTCTGGGCTACATCTGCAGAGCCCAGAGAGGCTGTTGGGTGCTACATCTATATGAGCACTGAAACCTTTTGACAGATGCTGTGTTCATTCTCCAAATATCAGTGTTTTGAGACCTCACAGGTGCTGTGAGATCTGACTATGTACAACTGACATGGCAGCTGCAGATGACAGCTCTACAAACTTGTGACTGCCCCCTGAAGCACTTGCTTACAGACTGGAACAGAAGAATTTTCTGCAGACTGCAGTCAAGGGAAGACTTCAATGTTTACTGTGAGCAACAAATTCTGAAACAATAAAATGAGCTCTTTTTCCTTCAAGAAAGGTGCTAGAAAAATTCAAAGCTAAAAAAAAATGTAAAGAGAATGCTTAAAGGTAGCCTGCCATTCATTGCAAGCTGTCAAGATTCCTAGTACTTGTAGTGCTTGTAGATATTTACAGAACATTAACCACAGAAATTTTGCTCTTGTGATATTTATTTTGGGCTCTAAATCTGAGCAGGGAAACCTGCCATTAAACATCTGCAAATGCGGACAGTAAATTTTAAGTAAGTCCAACGCTTAGTGTGAAACACATCAAGTGACTTGAAAGTGGATGTGCCTGAAAACATTATAGTGATTTTTTTAAATGTAAGGCCATGCAGCAAACAGTTACAAACCCCAATTCTCATGCCCTCCATTCCCACTTAATGCCATGGCAATGGAAAATAGCAGCATCATGGAGGCAGCACTGTCTGGGATCCAGTACTGCTGCGTTGCAGAAGCTTCCTCTCACTTTCTCTTTCACATTCTTGTTTCTCTTGTTTCCTGGCAGCATGCTGAGATATCTACTTGCAGTCAAGCACCTGAGGCACGCTTCTTTCTGCACTGACACAGCAGAAACCAACCTGGGCTGAGTGGGTAGATGTCGTTGTCGGCCCCGAAGAACAGATTGCGCGTCAGCTTGCGAGGATCGACCTTCTGAGGGGTGGAGGAGGCCGGACAGAGGGAGAACCTGCGACGAAGAAAGTTCTCCTCCTTCATGGCATGAGCTGTGGGGGTTTTCTGAAAAAGAAAGATTGGTTACAGTTCATTTCAAGACACAGGAAATCAAAGTTTTCACACCTAGATGGCTCCGCTGCTTCAAAGCCACCTAATCCTATGCAGTGTGCCAGATCTTTTTATAGAGTGCCAGAAGGACATGCAGGAGGAAAAAAACTATATTAGTTTGAAGCTACAATTACTGATTTGCTGACTCTCAGTATTTGTAAACTGTAGGGAAGCAGGACACTGCTCCTCAGTGAATCCAGGCAGTATAACATCTTCCTGCCTGCAAGGATCTATCAGAAGAATAGCTACTCATTAGGTCCATTCAATGCCTAACATTCAGTACACAGTGCCTGAAACTCTTCTTTTTTTCTTTTTTTTTAAAGGCTTTTGAGTGTCATAAATGCAACTCCATTGGTGTCCGCAGAGTTACACCATCTCCACACAAATCAACATGAATCTGAGCTGTGTGGAGGAACACCAGCTGCACTGGCTGCAGGGAACAGCAAGAGATCACACCAGTCACTCCCAGCCTTATTTCCTATTACAGCACATATAAATGATTTTGTTTTTTTAAAATGGCATTAAGATGAGCCTTGCAGTTTGATCAGTAAGATAACCATTGCTGCTCTATGAGGGCAAAGATCAGCATTTTTGTCCCACAAAGCCTCTCTGCATCCCTGTACTGGTGATACTTTGCTCTTTACCACCACTTGGCTAACACATCCTGGCTGGAATAACGGGATTTTTTATACCCATCCAACAAGCAGTTCTTTCTTACCCTTTACAAACAGATACTATGACTGTCTCCTACCCAAGTTACAGGCTTTATTCTGTCCCCATGTGCAGCCAGAGGCAGGGCTCTGGATAGCAGTAAGAAGTGTTAACTCAGCCTTTGGGTGGGCTCACCTCACCACAAGGTTTGCTGCTTCTCTGGTGGACAGTTACTGAGGTAAGGAAAACCCTTTAAGGATAGTACACATTTCCTGAAAAGCACCTCCAAGTTTCCCCATCTCTTTCAGGTTACTGGGAAAACAAAGAGGAAAAGGTTGCCCAGAGTCACAGTGCAGCTTGGAAGGGCAGGACCTACATGCTCCTAAGGTGACCCTCATGGCACAGGTGGGAAATGGGCTGATAACAGGCTAGAGGACCCTGCCCTACCCTTCCTGCTCCCAGGACAACCCCTGTGCTTGCACTGCCCAAATGCCCCAATTTCATGGGGAACCTTCAACAGCCTTTTGGATCTCAGCCTTCACAGCCATGACACCACATGAGGGGATGCCATGAATGTGTCCCAGTGTGAGGAACTCCCCTCCTGTGTTTGATCTGGGCTCTCGACCTCCACCTGTCCTGCCAATCTCAGTAGATGACAGGCCCAATGTTTCAGGCTTTGCAATTTTTCAAAATGTATTTGCCCAGCAGCCTGCATCAGCTTTGTAAACTAGCTGCTGTGTAGAAGGCAAGAGAGAATCTGCTCCTTCTTTCCTGCAGGAGAAGGACTCGGTGCCCTAGAGCTTAATTTGATCTACACCAGGCTGGACACCAGCAATGCACATGGGTTACCAAAAACACTTTGAGCAGCAGGTCTTTCTGAGCCCAGCTCACCATGGGATGTGTGAGACATCAGGGTCTGTAACATTCAGCAACAGGCTGATGGGTAGCAGGTGGGGCTAGCCCAAAAACGGGACTCCCCTGGGCTACGCAGCTGCCATTTGAAGGGGATGCGTGTCCCCTGCTGGACCTGCATCACCCGCGGAGGATGGGACAAGGTCTGAGCAGTGACTGCAGAGAACTCCAAAAGCCCTGTGTGTCAGCATGGCCCCCACCGTGCAGTGGGGTAAGACAGCTCACAGTCAGCAGCAGAACTGCCCCACAAGCCCTTCACACAGCTCTTGGTGAAAGGCTTTCAGCTTGAGCTCCAGGACACACAGCGTGCACGGGGCTGCCACGGGCCGAGCTTTGCCTGGCACCCCATGCAGGGCTGTGTTTCAGGCTGATGATGTCTGATGGCAGCCAGGTGAAGTGAGCTGGCTGCACTTGCCCCTGCCTTCTGCCAATTCAATGGGCCAGGAAACTGCCCTGCAAACATATCCAGACTCAAAATATCCTCAGGTTGCCACTGTGGCCAAAAGCATCTCCAAGGCAGCAGGTAACATAGCTAATTTAGCAATGTAAATAAATCTCTGTTTGCTTAGAAACTCTTGGTTGCATACAGCTGGGTGGGGAAAAGGTGCAAAACTTGACTGCTAACTTTAAAAAAAGAAAGGAGAGGGGGGAGGAAAACAAAGCCAGCTATGTGTCTGAAAGCAAAGTATTTAAAAATAATCCAGGTCTAAATAGCTGGGTTTGGAATGCTAACAGTGAGCTATTTTTTGTCCTTGTTCCCAGAAAGGCAATCTCAACTCTCTACCTCTAGAACTGCTCGTAACAAAAGCAGATGAGTGGGATATTTTCCCCAAAAAGAAGGGACCTGGTGAGGCTGTGCCAATCATATGGAAAGTGTTCAGAAATCCCAGACCCACCCAGTGGAAGCAGGCTGGAGAACAGGTTGCAAACGTAAAACATCCATCCATCAGCTATTACGCCCTGACAGGGCAACAGAAAGGCTGTGTCCATCATCATTTGGCCTCAGCAACACCACGAGCTTTGTCAGTGAAGAACTGTCAGCCAGCTCACACTGATGTCAGCAGCAAAACCCCAAAACACATTTTTTTTTTCAACTGTTGCTCTATTTACTATGCAGAGAAACCAATACACTGATGTTTTGCTCACTTACTGTTTCACACTATTTAACCACGGGATAATTGTCAGAATTACTGTGCTGATGCTCTCTCATTCCCACAGTTATTTAAGCCACCAGCTTGATGGCAGAAAAAAAAATCTGGATGTCTTATTCAACTGGCCAGTAAAAAAGGAAAAAAAAACTTTTCTTAGTTCTGGCTTTTGTCTTACATATCTTCTGGCAGTAGCTCATCTCTTTTTGACCACACAAATCAATTTGAGTAAGTTTCTCTTAACTGGTGCTTTTTGGCAGAAGACCCCAGTGACTGAAGCTCCCTGAGAAGCAGCAGCAGAGGCATGTCTGTCTGTCAGTCACACACACACAACCATGCAACACACCATGCTACCAGTATGGTGTTTTCTGGCTTGTTCTTTAAAGATATCTACATAAGAGATATATGACCCTCATCCAGACAGGCTCTTATGTAGCACAAAATCACAAAACCAGACTTTTTTTCTGTTGTATTTTGGGTTTTATTAATACATCAGACCCTTTTTTCTTGTCTGGAGAAAATGTAGTTTGCATTATTAAGATTCTACAATAAACCTAAAATATTTGGTTTGGTTTCCAAAAGACATCACTGTGTGTGTCTGCATCTGTACCTACTCCGGTTTCATCCTCCCCTCCCAACCCCTTTAGTACCATTTGAAAATGTCACAGAACTCCAGCAGACATTGGAAAAGTTGTAAATATTAGTTTCTTAAAAGTTGTATCTTCTTAAAAAATCAATGGCTAAAGAAAGGAGGGAAACTGTAAAGCTGTCCTCTGAACCCAGCTGTTGCCAAATATCAGTGAACCCAACATAAGCCACAAATCCATAAGAAATTGAGGCCTCATTAGCTCACTTACTCAGAGAACTATTTATATCTATCCATAAAGGTCTGACTGCTCAAGCTGGCTTCAAATAACATAAAGCTCATGAGACCTGTAGGGGAAGATGAACAGCAGATGCCAGGAACAATTTTCCAAAGGGATATAACAGGAAAGTGGGAGCTGTGTTCATTGCTTTTCACAAGAGGGCTCTTTAGGCACCTAAATAATCCAGAAAACATACAAAAATTCAGTGTTGATGAA
Organism: Chloebia gouldiae; assembly: GCA_003676055.1. Classification (NCBI taxonomy): domain Eukaryota; kingdom Metazoa; phylum Chordata; class Aves; order Passeriformes; family Passeridae; genus Chloebia; species Chloebia gouldiae. The sequence continues at coordinate 42,175,560 of QUSF01000004.1, forward strand.
GTATCTGGTAAGAAATAAGCAACAATAGAAGATGGGCTTCTAGACATGAGTGATTTAGAGGCTCAGATCTTTCATGGTTGATTTGAAGAAAACACTGCTGTTCTGAAACCCAAATCTACTTCTAAGTTAGTATTTTGGAAACTGCTTCAGGATATGGCAGATGCTTCAGGGAAACCAGTTCTGTGGGGGCTTATGGATTAGAGAGAAGGTAAAGATCAAAATTAGGCCAGAATAGCAGAAGGCAAAAAATTGCCTTTCTGTTGCCAAACCACTTATGTAATACACGGCAAGAAATGTCACCCACAGCTACAGCATTCCCTCCCAATCCATCAGATGAGATGAAGAATTGTCCTAGAAAGACAACATGTCTTAATTTGAAGATACCAACTAGTACAGAATCTATATACTCACTTAGGAAAATAGTCTCATAATGAAAAACCTTCATTCTAGCTCCTGCATGAATTTACCTGGTTGTTAGTCTTGGTAGATTAAAGTGCCCTGAAGTTTGCAGCTCAGGTCATATCTGTCCTTCCATTCTGTGCTCTTGATCATAAAAATGAAGGAAAGGTAGTACAGAGAGTATTGACAGAGCCACTAAACACAGTCCTTTTCAGGATTGCTCCTTTTATGTTGACAGCTCTCTAAGCAGTAATGGGCTATTAAATATGAGCTGTTCACCAGAGCTTAAAAAGGAATAAATAATTCAGCAGGAAGAAATAAATTTCTTACTAACCCTGTCTTTGAGACCTCCTTATCCTTTAAAAATGCAAAATACAGCTGAAGAGAAGTCTATGGCAAACTCCCATGAAGCACAGGACAAATGAAAGTAGTGAACATAATGGGGTGCAACAGCACTTTCCCTCCCAGGTGGCTTCAGGAACAGCCAGTGAAGAGCAATGGGGCAAGAATAAAAGTTACTTTATCAGCAAACCTCGTGGCTTCTGCTAAAGGAAATGGGAATTGCCAGTGCTTTCCTCTTCTGGGACTGGACCCATTTCAGATGAAGGCAGTGACTACAACACCTAAAGATGATCACTGTTGGTGCAGAGATGCCTTTCACACACACCTGTTCTGCATCCTGGCCCTTTTGTGTTTGCTGGGAAGATAGTGGAAGCTTTCAGCATCAGGCTTGAAGCTTCTGGGAAAGGAATTTTCCTGGCTCCTTCTTTAAATTTTCAAAGTTCCTGATATATAATTACCACACAGCTAAACACTGTGCAGATATTACGTTGTTCGTACCCTCTGCAAACTTGTGGGTAGGTTGGTTTGCTTACTCTCATTTCCAGCATTTTAAAATAGATTGGAAATATGTACTTCTCTATAAATAGTTAATTAGGGGTTTTATATAGTCAGGAAGGCTGTGCTAGTTAGAGGGGGCTCTTAATTATTCAAAGCTTGTTTCCAACAACCTTCTCTTTTTCTGGTCACTAAGTATTTCCCAGAAATTAAATAAAATTGTATTTTGTATTCAAAGCAGCCATTCACTCCAAAACCTGCATCAATAGGGAAAATTAGATCTAAAGATACTGACATTTCCTGATCCAATTAACCCCGAGGAGGTAAAAATTTCATTAATGAAATGAGAAGGAAAATTGTTAGCAGATACATATCTAGTGATTACAGTTCTAAGTATTAATAAGGAAAAACAGCAGCACAGATCCTCAGTAAGGGTAAATTATTAGTTCAGTGGTGTGCTGGTGATTTACAACAGCTGAAGAACCACAATCAGTTCAGGAAGTCTGTGAAATCTGTTTTTGAAAGCTATTCCCAAAAATGCCTATTAATAAGATAGATAATTGGACAACCAACCCCTAGTAACAGTTAAATAAAACCTGATACAATGGAAAGTGACTGTGCAGGCAATGTTTTTCTCTACCTCATTCATGTTTGTTGATTACAGAAATGGCAAAACACACATTTTGCAGCTGACACTGAATGTTTTGGGCTCTTGGGCTGTTAGTTGGAACCTGAAGCAATGGAGCTTCAGAGCAGGTGTCAGCTATTCTTTATTTCCTTGATTATTCAGGGTCAGCTATTTCTCTGTGGTGCAGGCAAGAGCACCTTTCCTCACCAGTGGTACTGCAGGAGTGCTCTGATTTTATGCATTGCCATATCCTCTGCTGCATGCCACACTACTCAGCTTGACAATCAGCCCAGGCTGGAAAATCAAGTAACGTGGGTTGCTGAAGACACCCATCTGCAACCAAGGGATGGGCTTTATTAAGATTATATGCAACAGATTTCTCTCAGCTGCTTTGGCAAGCTCAGGAGCATGGCTGGTTTGTCCCTACAATCTAAATCAAAGCTCACATGTCCTGCAGAGTCCTTAGAGCTGCCTCCCTCGTGCTGTTTTTGTGGAAGTTGCCTGCCACAGCCACCCCAGCAATCTGCCTTTGCTTTCTCTGAGAACAGAAGAACAACCTCTTTCTATCACTCCCTGCCTTTTCCTGCACTGGGCAGTGAAATTCACATAGCAATCAGGAGACAGAACTATTTCCTCCCTTAATTCTCTGTAAGACGTCTTGATTAATGTTTTCTTTGTATACACCAGAACATTTCCAGCTTCAGGCACACCAGCAGCTCTCAGAGGCATAATCTGCTTACAACTAATCTCTTTCTACGGTGAGCATTATGTACAAAGACTACAAACAGGACAACTGCAGGCAAAACCAGGCCCTGAATGCCTACACTAATTAAAAAGCATCCCAGGTCGTTCCTCTGGGGATCCCTATCTAATACAGGACTTAGAAATTTCAAGGTAGGGTCACACAGGGCAGAACATTTTTATTTGACATGTAGGAAAGCTTCATCTTCAGAATCATCTCTGCTTTGGATAAACATCTGTGAGCAAACACCAGCCCATCACTAAAGCCACGTTGTGTTGGGGAAAGGGATCCTTGCACCCTTATGGCTTAGAAAAGGGCACTGCAATAAGCACTACCTACACAATCCTTGTGTGGTTTGCTTTTTTTCTTAAACAGCTGCAACTGATTCAGTAAATATTGCACTGGCGAGCTCTTCTTGCTAAAAATATCGACTGGGTTGCTGAAATGAATGCTTAATGATTTTTACATCCACCTCCTCTGCCCTTTAAACTGTAAATTGATTGTTATGCAAAGGCTATTAATTTAACAAAGCATATTAAATTTCCCACTAGCACTGAGGAGCTTCTCCTGACTTAGCATTTCACTGGTCTTTCCCCTTGTTAACTGCATAGATCATACCTCACTTGCTGTAATTACAACTAGTACATCAACATTAATTATTTCCTTGGTAATGGCAGGTGCATGCAGAATTGAAGGTCTCACCCACACTATCAGAAGGATGAGAAAGTCTCCAGCACTCAGTGAAAAACAGGGGGAGAACCTTTCCTGCAGATCTTTTTATCCCAATCCCTCACTTTATTTTCAGTAAATCATATTTTGCATAATCTCCTTTAGCCCCCAGTTCCTGAATGCTTCTCAATTCAATATAGCTCATGCAAAGGCATTTTCTTGAAGTACCAATCTATGCAGGAAGGTGAGATGCTTGCTTGGAATCCTCTTCAGCACTTTAATCCCATGTTCTAATATATTCAACTGAAGAGATAAATCACACCTGTTAAGTATATCCAAGCACCTTATCTATTTTACTGAACTTTTATTTAAAGCTTACCATTATTTGTTACCGATATCTCTCATCAGCATTCTTCTAAGCAGGAAAAGAAAGTCAAAACTCAGCTTAGCAAAGACTCCTCACCAAAATATAATGTACAGCCAAGCATGTGTGCAGCATATAGGAAGAAATGTGCAATCCCAGATCACAGCTCATCTCCTGATGCACTTTTCATAACAAACTAGCCAAAAACTTCCAGTAAGGATCCACTTTGAGATAAACTCAGGAAACCAGATTTCTGCCTCTAAATTTCAGTTCATCTAGAAATATTTCCATACATCTTTAATTGAAAGTTTCACAGAGATGACACAAGCATTCCCAGCTGCTTCTCAGCAATGAACTCAAGAGGCTCTTAGAGATACAGTTAACACAAAATCAAGGCAAAAGCACAACTTGGGCACATACATACAAGCTAGATAGCTGGAGTAGGGCTAACAGCATGGGCTACAAGGAAGTCATGCAAGGCAGGCTAGAAATGATATCTGAGAAATCAACCAACCACCACATGGCCCATTCATTCTGAAATCTGTGCTGGTGCCTGCTACTTGTTCAAGCTTGTTCAGATAAGCAGATATAAGGCACCACTACACCTCACTTGTAGTACAGATGACCCTTGAATCCCTGCTGCTCATGCTGGAAGTGTGGGCACAGCTCCTGGGCAGCACACAGTGGCTTGGCAGTGCATGTTCAGGTCAAAAGGCAAAATTCCCTTTGACTTCCACGGGCATGAGACTCAGGCACAGAGACATGGCATGAGGTTAGGGACTAAAAAACAGTGTTGAAAGCTTTGTACTAGTTAAGGAAATAAGCATTCACTTATTAATTTCAATATAAATATTAGGCCTAAAGATGAAAATATTGGACATATAACTCCAAAGCAGATTTTAAGTGCTTTGCTTCCTTTTTGTTGTTTATTGATATTGACAGCTCATCTACTAGTGACAGTTTGCATTTGAAGCCTGCTGTGAACACATCACCAAGCCCAGGCGTTTCAGGGAGTGAGTCTCTGAGTCCCATGAACAATATTAATGAATTACATAATGATGAACCACATATACCTTTGACACATTGAGCTTTCCAGTAATTATCTGTAACTCACACGGTACATGTTGCTTGAGGAATGGCTGTCCCACATCCTCCCATACCCTGAAGTTTTCATGTGTGCTGTTAGCAATGCCCTCCAACGACCTCCCACACAATCCTTTTAAACTATCCTTTTAAATTATCCTTTCTAATAGCCCATTTTTTGTAGAGCTACATCAGGGGTGAGAGACCTCAGGCTGTGGTAAGGGCCACCCTGATGGATTCACCACAACAGCCTTTGGGAAGAGGGAGCTCAGTCCCACACAGGACCTGCTGTCCCCACTCATGCAGGGGCTGACAGCATTTGGGATAAACTCAGGGCAGTGAGATATGATATCAGGTACACAGAAACACAAATAAGACAGTAACTTAGTTGCTTTAGCTAAAGCTATTGGAAATTTAAAGCCATGACAAAACCACTTTGGTTTGGATAGGGGCACAGTTACATCATTTGCAAAAGGCCACATCTTCAAGGTCAGTTCTTGCCTTGATATTTTTCATTGAAAAGAACATCTTAAAGAGCATCATTACTGCCTCATCCTGCTAAATCACATAATGAGAACATATTCCCTTTTAATGGAAGGATCCTACTTTTAATGACTTTTAAAAAACCCAGATGACTTCAAGCCTTACTGATGGCTTTCTGTGATATCCACCTCAGCCTTTATACAATTAAGTCTAGAAAAGATTGTGCCTTTGGGCTACATTCCCACCACACAACTGCTAGGAAATACCAAGTTAATTTGAAGACCTGCTTTCATGCTTGAGAAGGTCCTTCTGACATTTTTCCCTTCTTTGTGAAATATTGCCCCCATGTAACAAAGGAAACCAGAATCAATATGTACCTCAAGTCTGTTGAGACATTCCCAGATTTGGGCTCCAAGGGGAACTTTGACACAGCATTAAGGCAAAGGTAATGGCAGCAAAGGATGTTTACAGACCATCTTGCAAGACAGAAAACAAGTACTGTTCAATACCACAAAGATTCAGTTCCAGATTCGGTTCCATGAGCATCCACTGTCCCAAAGAATTTTAGATTAGAAGTGTATTTCTACCTTGATATATTGTTTGAGCACAAATTATATTCCCACCCAATGGCTCTAACCCCAAGCCTACTAAATTATAGCTGACCCGGCTCACCTACTTCTGAAGGACAGGTAAATGATGGGGAAATGACAACATGCTGTGGGGGTCTAATCATGCTGAATTTTCCACTCCTCTATTTTCTTGTTTCTCCTATCAGATTCAGACAGGATCTGTAAATCTCAGGGGCCTTCATAAGGATGGCTGAATAAACATGACCAAATAAATTTTAAGGAAGCACATCTATTTTTGAAGAGATCCTTATATGCCCCTGTTCAGCTTCTCAGACTTTTGGGCACTGTAATATACCAAGATCTGTTGTACAGTGGTTTAAATTTAGAATCCACCTATACTTCCTCTGATATAGCCAGTCTCCCTGAAATTCCTCAGGAAATTAATATACTGAGTATCTTTGCATAAACCTCACTATTTCTCAGAAATGAGAGCATCTATCTCTTCCTTCAACAATCATTAAAAGTCAGTACTGCAGTTATTTTGGTCCTAGATTTTTAATTAAAAATCTCTGCAGGAGGAGGGGAACTAGACAACTCACAAAGAGTGTGCAGGGTGGGATTTATGCTGTGTTAAATGGGCCCAAAGGACTCAAACTGTGCAAAGGCTGATTGAGCATGCACGATGAAACCCACTCTCGGCCTCAGTTCTCAAGATGAAAACCCTTCTGTGCCCACCCGAGCCTCTCCTCTCCCAGTTTACCTCACACAGTGAAAACAAGCAGACAGGATAAACTCTTTGACTGGTGGCTTTCCTTCAATTCAGACACAGGGAGTTTTAGGCACACAGGTGGATGAGCACACCCATGTCATACATATTTAACTGTGTATTTGTCTTTGCCCATCTCCTTCTACCTGGTCAACTAAAACCATCCCAGTATTTTTGCCAGTGACTACTCTGCTACTCATACAATTTCCACTACCAGTTGCAGCATGCTGGACATAACCAAGACTGAAACTGTGTTATCAGCCATAAGCTAAAGCCCTGGAGAATCAGGACTCACAGGCTGTGGGCAGCAGACCTAACAATAGAGCTCTTGATACAGACAACAAACCTGAAAGCTGTGGAATTCAGGAACAGGACTCTTCTCATCACTTTAAAGCTAACCTATACTGACACCAGCTTTTTTTTGTCACTGAATGGAAAGATCCAGGAAAAAATTCCAAATTGAAGCAATAGGATAGCTCGGCTACAAACCCTCCTGGCTATGAGCACTGGCAACTGGAAATACAAGGGAGGTCAAAATCAGCCCTGCCTGGAGAGCTGGGAGCTCCCAGCTGGGGAGGGTAAGGGAAGCACTCACCATGCAGCACAACACCAACACAAGGATGTCCGTGCCACGGGGGAGGGAGGAGAGCTCCAAGGAGGATATGGAGAACAAGAAGACCCCGCTTCTGTAGATTTATAGATCACACTGACCTTCAATGGCTCCATGCCAAAAGCAAAAATGTGGCTTTAAGCAAACATAAATCCCTGCCTCCCACACAAATGTGAGCTGAGGTCTGACCCAAAAGGAAGATGGGATCCTCAGTGTCCAGACTGGCCTCGTCTGAAAGGAAGCCAAACACAATGCAGCCAGTTCACAGCATTTGCTTTATCTCAGTGCTAAGAGCAGCTATACAATGCTTTCCAATAAAGGACACAGAAGTTTATCACAGAGACAGGAGCTAGCAGGAAACACTTCCATTATCTCTGCTACGGAAAGGAAGTGACAAAGAGAACGGCTAAAAGGTGACAGACAGTTTTTATGAGGCCAGACTTCAGACCCTCTCAGGGCTGACCAGCTCTTCATTTCCATACCAGGAAAAAAGGGATGGGCTACAGTTGTGTGGGTCTCCTACAACAGGAGGGAGGTGCCACACTGACTTCTCAAGACAAACAAACCAAAACGAATTAAAGTATCTGTGCTCTGTCAGATCCTCAGGCTATGTAAATCAGGAAAGTTTTGTGGCTTCCTTAGCAGGGAGATGCTGACTGACAGTGGATAGTGCATGGCTGAGCACCCAACTGGTAGAACAGAGGCAATCTCAGAGACATGCAGTGCTGTAAAGAGAGGACAGAGGAGGGCAAGAGCCCATGATGCTTCCTGGCAACTATTTGGTTTGTATTAGAAAAGCAAGCTTCAAAGTGGTTGCTGCCTACCAGCTCCAAACACAGAAGAATTTATAAACAAAAGAGCCCTGATGGGAAAGATTTGAAAAGTTTGGGAGGGCAACAGAGGAAAGAATAAACAAACATCTCTTAAATGAAGTAAGGAAGCACTTAAAATGGCAGAAGGCTAGATGGTCTGTGCAGACTTTGTGGTGCCTCTAAAAGGTACGAAATCTTTAACATCCCATGGCTGTGCACATGTACCAAATTCCCCTACAGGGCACAAGCACAGGCTGCTATTACTGCCAGTAACAAACACTATTGCTCAGCCATTAGCAATCAGGAGGCACAGCAACCCACAGTGTTAGGAGCTGTACAGACACATAACAAATAATTGCCTCTGCCTCTAAAAGCATATTGGGTTTCTATCATCTTAAGCAGCACTTGGACCCAAATGCATTTGCTAAACTGCAACAGACCACAGCAGCTAATGTCTGAGTGAAGCAGAGAAAACTAAAGAGTGTAACATTTTAATGTCTTCCCTTTGATCAGGTCAGCTCATTCAGTGCCTTTTGCAGCAAAACTAATCTCCCACTGCACTCATCTCTTCATCTTTAGAGAAATGTATAAACACAGCTATTAACAGCTTCACTCCTCAGACACCAGTGATGAGACCGCTGTAAGGACAACTGGGCCTTTCATAATGAACAATTTCCTATCTGGTTAAAAGTGGAGGTGAGCAGACTAATAAAAGGAGCTTTCCAAAACTGCTCAGGAGTGGATTCTGCAGACTCCTGTAGGAGTGGAGCCAAACTGAGACTGGCTCTGTCTGTCAATCTCACATAAACTGTCCTGACAGCAAACCATGCTGCCAAGATATGCAGGCAAGGACCTGTCTGATGTCTCTGCCTCTCCTTGCAGGACTGCTAATGTTGCTGGACTCTTTTAGGTGAAAGTTCAGCTGTTGACAGCTTGCAATTCCCACCCGATGCAAACAGAACAGACAAAACTCATGAGTCAGCTCAGGGAAAGAAGTAATGTAAGCCAGCAAAAGGACTCCCACCCATCACTTTCCTCCTAGAAAGAGGCAGCAAAGACCAGGGCAAGCTGGACACTCGGCTGGGTTACAACCCAGCTGCAGATTTGCTCAAGGTCAGCTGCTTTCAGGGAAATAGATATTTTAGCAATGTCACGAAAATGGTTCCTGAAAATCCACTTGCACCAGGGAAATGTGAGTGCTTGGTGGGTGTGAAACACTTATCTGTGGTCATCTACCTCAGTCATCAGTAGGGCAGGGCAGTCTAGAGACCAACAGTACATAGTGAAACTTTGAAAAATTCCAATCAGACACTATAATCCTAAACATTATATTCTATTGGTAGAGTTAATCTAGATGATCAGTATCTAGATGACCATACAGCAGTTTTACCACCTGCTGTCTGCCTGTGCCACCCCAGCAGCCCCAGCTGCAGCCCCAGCCTTCTCATGGTAGTCCCCTCCGTCACCATCACTGCAGTTGTGGGGAGTCAGTGAGGTCAGGAAAAAAACAGCAAAGAAGATTTGCACCTTGCTCTGCAAAACAAGCCCCTTGCAGCTTGGAAAGCTGCTCCCGAAGTCTGGAGGTAATGAAGTTGAGAAACACAGCATGGAAATGGCACTCACAACAAGCAAAGGTGGGAATTAAATGAGACAGAGGTGACACTAACTCATAGGAGGAAACTATTAGGTTCTGTGAAAATTTACTTCCCTCAACAACCTGTCAAGGTAACTGTGCCAACAAGCAGTACAACAAAGCACTAACAAAGCTTTGCAGTCCCCTAATGGCACCAGTTTCTCCCCCCTCCATCAATTCCTTCATGTCACTATCACCTTGAAATAACTTAGAATATCTTAAAATAATCTTGTAGAAGAAAGGGAGCCTATCCCGCTTATTTTCTCTGGTAGAAGAGAACCTAAAAGCTTTAGTTAGGTCCCATGTTTCCAGACACCTGTCATCAGTCATGTACAATTAAGACAGTTCTTTCCCAAAAAAACCACTTCTGCTGGTGGCACTGCCTTCCCAAAAAGCTCTGAATATAAAGTGATTTCTATACCAAATGTCTTTCTCCTTTGCCTGCAAACATCAAGAGTCTTCCCTTACAAATTCCTTGCTACAAGACACATACTGATCATCTAGATTAACCCTCCTGATAAACCATGATGTTTAGGATTATAGTGTCTGATTGGAATTTTTCAAAGTTTCACTATGTACTGTTGGTCTCTAGACTGCCCTGCCCTACTGATGACTGAGGTAGATGACCACAGATAAGTGTTTCACACCCACCAGGCACTCACATTTCCCTGGTGCAAGTGGACTTTCAGCAACCATTTTCGTGATGTTGCTAAAATATCTATTTCCCTGAAAGCTCAAAGGCACTTCCAAGTAAACATTACTGGAATTTACATCTCTGCCACTACATTGCCAATTGGCTTCACATAAAAGCAATGGTCAGTAATCAGTCTGAAAGTGAATAAAATCTTTTATAAATAAACAACAACCACGACTCATATGACTCACAGTCATGACTTTATTGCCAACACACTGGCCAGTTCTTAGTTTCTTAACTGTGAATTCATAATGGCACTAACAACACCAAGTCCTTCCACTGTACCTCCAGTCACAAAGACAAGATTATAAATACGCAGCATATTCAACACTTGCTTGTCAAAGAGTTATTGAGGCAGTCTGCAGACCAAGACTTGTTCTATACATGATTTTGTACCAGTTCACCCTTGTTAAATTACAAGTATTATTTGCTGCTATATTTCTGATGATACAACAAAAGTGTGGATGTAATCAGAGCCAAAAAAAGTGCTTTATACTGGAAGAGCTGGTTCTTCTTTCCCACAGGGGAACCCGCCTCACTGGTATAAGCATGTTCATACTGGCATAGCTGAATTTGCACTAGGGGAGGGTTGTATCAATATTACAGAACAGCAGTAAAGTAGTGCAAGTTGTTTACATAGGCAAGACCTAATTTTGAGAGGATTTGCTCCTGATCTCAAAAACACTGCTAAAACTCCTAATTCTACAAGCAATCTAGACACAGAGAAGGATTGGGCTGATCGTGGGTTTAGCTGAATAAAATATACCACAAATCAATACAGACCTCTGGTATTATTACGGTAAGAATGACAAAAACCTATGGAAGGGGCACAGTTTAATGCGGGCTCTCACTAATAAAGCCAGTTATACCTACCCTTCATGCAGGTGACAAGGTACCCAAGGGGTTTAGCAGCAGAGGGCAGTAAGATGGCCAACCCTGTTCTATCAGTCCAAATTTCCTGAAATGTCAACTGATGAAGCAAATCACAGGATGCCACAGCCACAGCTGCTGCTATCAGAATTCAAACCTCAAGGGAGCTGAGTGTGGTGTTGAGCAGACAGGCAGAAATGCAGATAGGGTGTTCAGATACTTTAAAATCCATAAGATACAATTCCTGCCAGTAAAAGGTTCCCAAAACATAAGGCTACATATGTTCAAAGAACCCATTGCAATTGCTTAAGACTGTCCAGCTTCTGAGGCATGGGATTGAAACAAAGAAGAGGAGACTGAAAGGAGGGGAATAAGAGATGAGGGGAGAAGAGGAGGTCAGGTAAAAAAAAAAAAAAAAAAAAAAAAAAAAAAGGAGAGACTGAAAGGCATAAAGAGCGAGCCTACACAAAGGGAGGATTTTTGAGAGTGTTAAGTAGGAAGCTTGGGATCAGTCTTGGGGAAGGGGAAAGGGACACTCACCGCAGCGCCTGCAGCCTCAGACGGCAGTCACTCTTCTCTCCCACACGACACCTGCATTCAGAGCCACCATCCCTTCCCCAGTTCCTCTACAAGCACGGAGAGCTCGCTACATGCGTGCTACCTGCGCGGGGAGTTTCTGCTCCCTGCCGGGGATGCCGCACACCTCGGGCTGCAGCCGAGCGCAGCAGCCGGAGCGGGCACGGCGCGCACGGCCGCCGCTCCGGGGGCCGCTCCCGGGCACACCTCCCACGCTGCCAGCGCCCTGCCTGCCAGCCCGCCTGGCTCACCAAACCAGCGCCACTCTGGCCACGCGGTGACCGTGGAACAAAACCCCAAGAAGAAGCACAACGTGATGCAGCCCAGCGTTACGTCCAAAGAAAGCCCTGAACAATAGCCCGGACCGGGTGTGATCTGCCACTGTTCGGCAGGGGAAGTTCAAGCTGCAATGCCCATCGACAATAATTAATTGTCAGCGCTGTTAACAGTTTCACTGCTGATCAAAGCAGCTGGGCAGCACCGGGAGAATTACAGCCAGTTGCTGTCACTTATCAAAGCACGGCAGCAATAAACAACCTGCAACTCTGTGACAAACTATTCCTGTCCTGAATAATACCTCACTCTCATTCTGTTCCTTTTTAGTGGTTTCTTAGCTCATAGAATCCCTGTGCAATCAAAAGCAAAAAAAAAAAACAAAAAAAACAAAAACAAAAACAAAAACAAAACCAAAACTAAACAAAAAAAAACCCAAACCGAAACTAACAACCCTCCCCAATTTACTCTTTTCTGTAATGAAACTGAAAGGAATAAAGTAAATCCTTGCAACTCTGGAATCACTCAGTGCACTCTGCACAGGACTCAGATACAAATGAGTTGGACAAAGACTTCTCAGTTGATGCAGATGCAGCTGAGCAGTGAAAGCATCATTTCTTAACCTGTACAGAACCTAAACCTGCCATGCAGAGGCAGGTTTGCCAAGCACTGGTGTGGACTTCAGGTAGCACAATATTACTGCTTTAGATTTAAAAGCAATCCAATGAATGTTGCTAGTTACAGTATCCCATGGCAATTGTACAAATATTTCAGTAGGCGAGCATTTGTAATTACAGTCCTGAATCACTCTGCATCTGGAAAATATCCACATTTTTTCCTTCGTGGGTTTTCCCGATACTGCTAAATTAAGAGACAAACACAGAACATGCACCTCAGCCAAATCTCTCTCCCAAGGCTATTTGTGTTGCTGTTGTTCTCTGCAAGATGTGCTCTTCCCCGGCCCTCATCATGCAGAAAGAGTTTTGCAAAAATATCTTTATCTGCTGGCATCACCCACTGCAGTGGATCAATCAGTATCTTTTTGCACACAGTTTTACACTCACTCCATAGAATCAGAATCATGCAATGCCTTGGATTGGAAGATACCTTAAAGATCATCTTCTTCTGAACCCACTGATACAGCTTCCATTAGATCAGGCTGCCTAGAGCCCCATCCCACCTGGCCATGAGCACTTTCAGGGATGGGGCATCCACAGCTTCTCTAGGCAACCTGTTCCAGTGCTTTATCATCCTCACAGTAAAGAATTTCTTTCTAATGTCTAATCTAAATCTGCCCTCTTTTGGTTTAAAACCATTCTCCCTTGTCCCATCACTATCTGCCCATATAAAAAGTTGCTCTCCCTCTTTTTTGTAACCCCATTTAAGTACTGGAAGGCCACAATGAAATCTCCCTGAAGCCTTCTCTTCTCCAGGCTAAACAATTCCAGCTCTTTCAGACTGTCCTCATAGGAGAGGTTCTCAATGCCTCTGACCATGTTCATGGCTCTCCTTTGGACTCATTCCAACAGATCCACCTCTTTCTTGTGTTGAGAGCCCCAGAGCTGGATGCAGCACTCCAGGTGGGGTCTCATGAGAGAAGAAGGGCAGGATCCCCTCCTATGACACCAGCTCTCCCTTCTGCTTTATGGGAGGGGGTGGGGGGGTACACTCTCTTTGGCCTTTTCTGACCACTGTACTTGCAGAATCCCTCCTAATTATTCTCCACATCCCTTGCCAAGTCCCACTTTATGTGTGCCTTACCCTTCCTGATCCCATCCCAACCCATCCAAATGTATCCCTGTACATTTTCCAGTCAGCTGACCCTGGTTCCACTAGCTGTGCATTTTCTTCTTGCTAATCAGCTTGAGAGGAAGGTCCCTGCTCAGCCTTGCTGGTTTCTGGCCTGCCTTACTTGATTTCTTATACATTGGGAGGGAGAGGTCATGTGCTCTAAGAAAAGTGGCCTTAAAGAGTTGCCAGCTCTGGTCAGCTAAGGACAGGATTTGGGATAAACTCAGGGCAGTGAGTTTCCCAGGGAATCTCATCCACTAATTCTTTAAACAGCTGGGAGTTTAATGTTTTAAAGTTCAGGGTCCTGACTTTGCTCTTTGCCACACCCATATTCTTGAGATCACAAACCCAGCCAGGGCATGCTCACTACAGCCCAGGCCGCCTCCAATCTTAACCCCTGTAGTGAGTCCATTTGCATTGGTGAGCACCAGGTCCACTAATGCATCAAACCATTGGTTTGGGTAACACTTGAATCTGAAATTTACCCTTGATGCTCTCCAGGAGTCTCCTGGATTGCTTACAGCTGCATTGCTTTTCCAGCAGATACATGGATGGTTGAAATCCCCCATCAGGATTAGAGCTTGTGAGCACGATGCTTCCTGTAGCTGAGCCAAGAGGCCCCGGTCACAGGTTCCCCCTGGTGAGACCCTGTAGTAGATCCCACCCATGAGGTGTCCTTTGTTGGTGTGATCCTTGACTTTTACCCACAAGCTCAGCCTGTTTGTAGCTGTTTCTCAGAGACAGCCCTTCACAATCCACCCATTCCTTAACAGGGAGTGCAACGCTCCTGCTCCTTCCCAGTCTATCTCTTCTGAAAAGTTTGTAGCCCTCCACTGCAGTGTTCCAGTTGTGTGACTCATTCCAACATGCTTCCACGAGAACAATTCTAACTGAAACATGGTTTCCAACTCCTCACGCTGCATGCACTGGGGTCTTGGGGGAGACTTGTGTCAGACCAGATTCCTCCAAGACATCTGGAATGGTGTGAATACAGAATTCCAGAAGAATTCCCATTTGTTGCACTAATTTCTCATGAATAAAGGAAGATGCAGTGGTAATAATAAGAATGTCAAGCCATCATTTTAGAGGTATTTTACACCTTAAAAGCACTGAGCAAACAAGGATTAAAATGTATGCATAAACACCACATTCTACACTTGACAGACCTTTGTTTGTTGAAGCTGAAGCACCTGCTGAGATATGATCTTTTATTGGATCAGATACTTCAGCTATCAGAGGCACTGCAGCAGGAGGAAACTATTGAAATCCTTGTGGGAGGCAATGCTCATGTGTCAGCCAGCACAAACACTGCCAGGATTCTAAATCTGCCACCTTGGAGGAAGTGATAAATCCCAGTGGGTTGTCAGGCAAGGAGTGATGCCAAGGCCAGGGTCCACAGACCCTCTCCTGCAAGGGGCTGGGAGAACCAGGGCACCCACAGAAACTGGGGTAACCAGCAGGGGAGGAACCATGCACAGTACACAGTACTCCAAAAAATATCCAGCCTTAAGAGGGCAGAGGACCTCTGCAGTAAATTCTGGAAGTAATTAACAGCAAGAGTGGAAAGTAAATTTTTTTTTTACTGCATGTCCCAGAGTCTCAGGGACTCTTCAGGCAAAAGGGTTTCTCTTGCCTTCAGACAGTTTTTAAAGGAGCCCTCTGTGGCTGAGTGTTATGAGCCAAAATTAAAATCTAAGATGAATTTAAAGAGAAGAGTTCACAAGCAACTAGCATTGGGAAGGACCCGAGATGCCCACTGAGATGAGGGGATAGATGCAGAGCTTCTCTCCTTCTGAGAAGGACACCCTAGCTGTGAAAACAAAGGGTTTTTTTCAGGGCACATGGACAAGGAGGTGCTAGGAGTAGTTTTGTCCGGGAAAAAGATTTTATGGTTTCTGTATCACCTATGTTTCCCTTGGCTCATAATTTCACCATTTTCATTGCCTATTAAAGAGCAGAGAATTTTTGAATGGGTACATGCAGAGGCAACAATCTGTAATGAATTATGAAATATCACAACAACCTGGTGGCTCCTCACAAACAGTTTTAGATTTTGGTCTGCCCTTGGCAACCTTGAGATTGACTGGCTCCAAGCAAGGCATGACCATCCAGAGCAGGGAACTGTCACAGCATCATTTGTGAACAATGGCATAGCTACCTCTACCATCCATCTCAGCCACAGAAAACCAATGACAAATCATCAAATTTCTTCCCAGAAGGAAGCTATTATAACTGCTTCCAAGATGTCCTACCTCTTCTTTACACTAGTTCAGGATGAATGCCATAACAAAACTAATTTTTGCAAACTGATATGTGTTTGCCCTCTTGCCAGCTCATACCCTCAGCTGGGCTTGGGTCAGTGGTGACCTGCCTGGGGTCAGTATGGACAGGATCTGTCTTAACACTTCTTGATCTCAAAGAGACTTGCTTGAAAGTAATTTTCCACATGCCTGGTAATCACATTCTCACTGTTTCTTTCTTTGTTTATGCTCCATTTCTGCCAAGGAACAGTGTCCTTCCTGTAAGTGGAAAAGCATGTCTGGGTCCTCAGGTTTATATCACCAGGCGATTTTCTCTATAAGTTTGGCTGAATTGGTTGCTTTCTTAAAAAGCAGGCAAAACACTTTGGTCTTCAAAAAAGAGGACAACATTCAGAAAGACCACTATTAAATGCTGCTAGAGAAAGGCCAAGAGCACATGCAGCTTTGTATTACAAAATTAACAATGCAAAACCAGACTTTAGAACAGACTTTAAATACTTCCAAATTCTGGTGTTTGTAAAAAAATCGACGACTTGATCAATTCACAAGAAAACAACTGAGCTGGCACATGGATTATGCAAGTAGGTTCAACTCCCACACAGGAACTCATGGTCCAGTAGCAAAACTGCTTCCAGAGACACTATAACTTTGGAAAAGTTTGTTAATCTCTCTAGGGAAATCTCAGCATGCTCCTGCCTCAAAGTCTACACTGGCCCTTTTCCTCTGGGCATTCCTTAGTCAGTCAAAGACAATGCCCGAGTAAAAACAAAACACAGCTTCTTCCTACAGTTGAAGTAGCAAAGGCATCTCCCTTTGTGTCTTCTGATTTCCTGCAAGAAAAGGCACACTTTCTTCCTTGGAATCTCTCTGAATCATGGAGCAGGCAGGCAGCCCTTAAATCCCTTCTGGCCAGGCAGTAGGACACAGGCATTGCTGAGGAAGACTCCCTACAACCCTGCTCATCCCTCCAGCCCCAGGAGCCTTTGGCCATCCCAGCATGGAGATGAGGACTCCAGTGGTTCTGGCAAGGAGGGCTTAGCACAGCTGATGTTTCCAGGCCTTTCCTTAATCGTACATCTTCACAGTGTATTTCTAGCTTTAAAAGAAAACAACAAAACAAAGCAAATAAATAAAAAACAACTTGTTTTTCTTTCTTCTTTTAGACCTGGAATCCTCTTGAAATATCATTGACATGAAAGAGATTTGTGCTTTGCATTTTTTGTGATTGCAGAGCGACAGAAAAGAAACATACCAGGCTGTACAGTGCTGCTTTTCCATCAAGCAAAAGGAGGAGGAGATGGAGGAAGAGTTGCTTTCTGATGTACGCCTGGCCATGATTTCTCACCATTTCCAGACTCCCCATTAACTACTCATTTCCACAACTGCACATTTTGGAACAATGCAGGCAAGCCTTTCCTTTCTACTAAGCAGCAGATTAAACCATTTTATATCCAGAATTTTGATAAAGGAATATTTTTCAGCTCTAAATTGCTGTAAGACTGTTCTCAAACAGTCCTACATCATCCTTCTTGCTACACCTTCTCATGCTATTTACAAACTAAACTTTCTTCTTTTTTAAGCAAATAGAATTAATTCATCTGTTTTCTTAAACTGCTTCCAAGATGCTCTGTGAACACGGCCAAGTCTTTCCAGCTCCCTACATTGCTGTATTAAAAAAAAAAAAAAGGGAAAAAGATAAAGGTGTAGAAACTAACATTTTGATTTTTCAGAAAAGATGTGCTTTATTTCCATGATTTAACCAATTCTATAGGTTGTGCCACTGGCTTTACCAGTACAGCAACCAAACTAATTTCCTGCCTTTTTCTTAATTCCACTCATCTCAAGCATCTGCTATATTTAAAATGACTGCTACAGGTTTTTTTTTGACATTCATATATATCAAGACAACATTTAATACTGAGGCCATTGGAAACAAATAAAGTTCTGCCAGTCCTATCCGCTAAAAAGCATCTTTTGCCTAAATCAGTCTTTTCTGTCTGCAAACTAACAGGGCCATAGGAAGAGGGTTACTGATCATACTGAGGCATTCTTGCTTTTTTATGCAAAGTACAGCTTTGACAAGATGCTGCTTTTCCCCAGCAGTGCTGCCACTGACAGCAATCCAGCTCATTGCTTAAAGAAAGTAACTTTTCTAAATCACAGCACTTTAATTCCTGAAGAATAATAGATTCAGCACTGATCCCATAGCCTGGCCTGCAGGCATTTCTGTGCTGGCAGTCCCCTGAAAGAAAACAAATTCAGAACTTGTCCAATTCATATCATTAACATCTATGAACCAAAACAGATCTTCCCTGCTACTACCACCATCAAAGAATGTGATGCTGTGTAGCTACAGAGCTGATTTTCAGAAGAGCTGAATCTTCCTGCCTTCACAGGGGCTCCACTGTACCTGATCAGTAAAATACTGTAGTAACAAGGTAGAAGAATGAAAAAAATGCAAGGCATTACAGGCTCAGATTAAAGAGGTACCATTTTGGACATTTGCACAGAGACACTTAAATGAGTTACAGCCAGTTTGCCTTGCAGTTCAGAGAACCCACAATCCCAAGTATCAAAGAGATGTGTAAGAAAAGCATCAGAAAATAAAAGCTGTTGGAAACTAATAAAGAAGCCTCAAATGGCAGGAAGGAGGAGCCACCAACTGCAGCAAGAGTGTGTTCAGCATCCATTCCTCTGGGCAGATTACTCAGGATGTTTCTGGCTAGCAGGCTGATCTTGGGAATACTTTTGTTACATTCCCTGTGCCTGTTTCTGGGAACACAGCTATGAGAAATAAGTATGGGTAGGTCTGGCCTTTGAGCCCTAGTTAAGAGAAAATGTAAACCTTTCTCCAAATATATGATTAGGTCTGGTGATTCAGGCAGAAGTAAGAAGATAGCTAATACATGTTTATAAATCTTGCCACATCTGCTTCCAAACTTTCCATTAACAACTTGGTGAGTATCCAGTAACAGGAGGTTTTCCAGGGCCAGGACACTGAGGAAATACTGCTGTGTGAAACGTGCACTATTGTAATGAAATTCCCAAATGACACAGTAAGGTGGTGACAGGATTTGTGCTTGCCTGAATCACTGCCATGCTGCCAATAAATGCCAGGACTCTGGGTTCGGGGCGTTGTTCTTTTTCTCAATTTAATAAACAAACGCTGCAAAGTGAAGTCTTTTTCTTGAAGGCAGACTGCAAATGTGCAGAGGAGAAGAACAGGAGAGAGTTTGTCTTGCTGCTGCCAGAAGGTCAGAGACAAGGACTGGCAGCCTAAAGAGCTGCCCAGTTGAGCTGGAAGAAAAAGGCCATGGCTGAGTGAGTTCAGCAAGCCATGGGCAAACGGGTCAGTGCACCAGGCAAACTGGGTGCTCTGTCTGTTGAAAATCAGGACAAAGGCTGCTGGGACCAGTCTTGGAGCCCACTTATCCCAGTACAGAGTGAAGGCAGGGCAAGGTTGCTCCTCACCCACCCAAGTGTCCTCCGCTCCCAGCAGCTACAGAGCACAAGAGACTGAAAAAACTTCCATATGGAAAAACATGTGCTGGCTGCTACACGGCAAAGTAAACTTTCTAAACAGACTGAGCCATCATGATTATGTGCAATCCTGAATTGTTTGCTGTGACTTTAGTTACTAAAACTGGTAGGAAGAAAAAATCACCCTTTGCTTTCATACATACAGTGAGAAAAAGCCAGCATAAGGGATGAAGAGGAAGCTGTTCTTCCTTGTGGCCCAACGTGCAGGAGATGAACTCTGACTGACTTCTGCAATTAAAAAGGGAAAATGAAAAAGTATTGTTTGTTAAATCATGAACTTGACTTCTCAGCAGTGGCAGCCAGCATGTCACTCCACCTCTGGAAGGATTTTTTGCCAAATCAAATCATTCATCTGCAAAAATTGCAACTGCAACCACAGGTCTGGTCCATTTTCAGAGTCACACATTTTCATATCCCCACTTAGTGCTTGGTCCCAATATGTTTTATCCTAAGTATTTCTTTATATTAACGCATGGCAGACAACCTCTGATAAGAAACACAGCCACTGAGGATGAAGTGGCACAAAAAAGGCTTTTCTTGGTAAGAATTATTCAGATTTTAGAAATTCCAGCAAAAGGCAAATTTATCCAAACCTTCAGAAACCCAGATTTCAAAATGTTCAAAAGCTTGTGCTTTTGTGTCAAGAATTAGGCAATCTGAAGAAATTTTGATGCCTCCTAACATGACTTTGATACTACTTTATACAGTAAAACCCACAT
Organism: Chloebia gouldiae; assembly: GCA_003676055.1. Classification (NCBI taxonomy): domain Eukaryota; kingdom Metazoa; phylum Chordata; class Aves; order Passeriformes; family Passeridae; genus Chloebia; species Chloebia gouldiae. The sequence continues at coordinate 42,195,879 of QUSF01000004.1, forward strand.
ACTTCAGACTATGCCAGTAACTTGTTCAGTGGTCATTTTCTTCTGCAGTCTGTGCTGATAAATTTAATGTATGGTGCACTTACATTAAACTGCTCATTAGGCTTAATTTACATTAACTGCAACTACTTATTGTCTGGAGCTACATAAACCAGGAAGGAAGGAACACCCATAAAAACTAAATTACCTTATTTCTTCCAACACTCTTGTTTTCATTATGGCCTTTTACACAAACAAACATTGTGTACTCTAGCTTAAAATTAAGGTAGAACCATGGACTGGATATGAGGTGACTGGGGTGTCAGCTTCCTTTGAATCCAGCTATGAGCAACCAGAGTCAGAATCAGCCTGTTCTGCACCCTCTTCATGAACCTTTTGGCTTTAATGCTTTCAGATGTACAAGATTCTGGTTTTACAATAGCTCCCAAAAAGAAAAAGATGTTATGGGAATGGTAAGAAAGCCAGTAATGGAGCCAGATGCAGTAAAAACCACCAAAGAGTCAAAAACCTCAGTAAAAGTCTCTTTAAAAACCATTATCTCTGCTGGTAAAGAACACACCAGACACGTGGAGCCAGATCCACAGCTGGTGACCTGACTTTGATGCAAGTGAGCCTATTTACACTATGTCTTTTTATGTTTAGCAGAGAGCAGGGTCTGTTTGAGAGGACAACCACGAGGCTCTGGGCTGCCTTTGAAGTGGTAACACACCATTTCATGCCACAGATAGCTGGGTATCATGTGTTGCATTGGCCTCTGGTTTAAACCGTGCTGCACAGCAGCTGCACAGCAAGGAGGGAACGACTCGCAATCCAGCAGAACAGCCAGTGCCTGCACTCCACCCAGGAGGGGCTGTACGTGCTGGAGGCACAGGAGGACATGCAGCAGCTAACTCTGATAAAGACAGTCAGACTTGAGTCCTGTGATCTAGAAAACAGCCTTTGCCTTGAAGGGGTGGACACCCAACGGAAGGACAGAAGGCCCCAAGTCTGCTTTCCCCATCCTTTGATGTGTGTTTCTAAATCCAAAGCAAGCAAGAAGGGTTGGAAGCAGAGTTTATGACAGAACATGCCATTTTGAAAATGGCAACATAAAGTAGCTGCCAAAGGATTTTTTTTCTCTGAAACCACGCCTGTTTTAGTCTCTTCTGCCAAGAAAATCCATTACTGCAGCTGTGTCATCAGTGAGTCAGAGATTCCCTGATGCTGAGTCTCCAGACTTGTACCACTGGTGGTTCAGTGGCAGCATGGGCAAGAAGAGATCAGTGCAAGAGGACAGGGAACCAAGACTAACATGTCAGAGCCAGGTTTGCTTCTGGAATATTTTTGCTTGTATTAAACAGAGTGAATACAGCAGTAATGGAAAACCAGATAAAAACAGACTTTCAGGTGTGATCCCATATCTGGAACATGGCAGTAGAGGAATGGCCACACAACTGTCCTTTCTCTGCAGCTCCCTGCACTGAACAGCAGGTGACCACAACAAGCAGAGTACAAGACCTCAAGCCTGCTACTTCTGCTCTGGCATTTTACAGCTTTTCCAGTAAGACTGAGGTGACAGACTGCCATTATTCAGTTTAGGAGAGAGAAGCAAAGTACCTCCCTGTGGGGACAGGCAAGAAGGTGGGTAACTGAAGACCTGATGGTGAAAAAAGTAAATAAAACAAGCCAAGTGGATGTTTAATCCCTTGAAATCTGGCTTCAAATATTGAGTTCAAAGCTGGTCAACTCCAGGATTTCCAGGGATGTTAGATGGGCTTGGGATAGCTAAACATGACCTAGGAGGGTCACAGCTCCCTCCTGAGCACTGTGGGTAACAGCTGACACCGACAGACTGTTACAGTATGGGTGAAGTTGGAGAAAAGAGAAGGCAGAGATTGTTTTTTGCTTAGATCTCTACACAGCACCATCCATCTCACCCAGGGACAGAAGGATCCACCAGCATTAAATATCCACAGCTGCAGACACAGTACACACGTGTACATACACACACACATGTATGGGTTCAATACAGCACTCACCCTCACAAAAAGGCAGCAAAATCTATCTGCAATATAACACTGCAGTGATGATATCTTGACTGATTGCTATTTCAAGACACTGTCACTGGAAGGGATTTATATCTTTATCACTGTGCCCGCCCATGCAATTAGTCTATCTTTGTGCCAAATTATATTAATGGACAATGAGTGGAAAATTTCTATTTAAAAAAACATTCACTGGGAAAAAGAAATATCTATTTAGATGCATTGCCTTTAACAAAAGAGAAAGTTCAAGACTGAGAAAGCTTAGTGCTACAGTTCCCTGCTGAAAAAGTACTGGAAAATTCCAATTACTGCCTTTCAACTATTACATATCACATTTTTGTTGCTTATAAACAAAAGAGATTACTGCAATTTAATCAGCAAGATAATAGTGCGGATTAGCTTATAGTGTGTGGAGAGACATAATTAAACTTGTGAACCCTAACTTTAAACCTAACCCTGACTAAGTCTAACGCAACCCTTAATCCTAACTCCTAGCCTTAACTATTAATCCTAAAATAGACTTAAACCTTGGCAATGAACAATGCCACCCAGAGCAGCCAGGATTGAGGAAACAACACGCACATGGGGAGAAAAAAATCCCCCAGCTGTTTATTTTTTTTCTAATTGTAAGTTGAAAAACAATAATTAACAATTATCCATCAAAGGCAACCTGCAAGACTAAATGCACATGTACATGGTTAGACGCATTCAGTCCCTAACACTCACTCAACATCCACTCAATTCCACTCCTCACTTGAACACTCAGCTGAAGAATACCACTTCCTTCATCTGTCCTAGTCTTAAATTCTTTCCAAGGATTTCCATCATGAGAAAAGGGCTCCCCTCTTCTTCCTTGAACTCATCTCACAGTCCTTACATCACATTCACACAAAACACCGCTTAGGCTTCAGAAAAACACGTCTCTTTGGCACCTCGCCAGCTCTGTGTACCAAACTGACTTTTACCAAAGCAGAAGAAAATTTCACAGCAATTTTCCTTGATCAGACCACTCAGCTCAAACTCTGCAGGACTTAACAAGCCCAGGCATCTCCATCAAAGCAAATAAAACAGTAATTATAAATGGAGCTTTTTCCAAAGAGAGACAGATTGGCAGGTAGCATTTATATCTTTATCAAATGTAAGGTAGGTACAGCATTTCAACAGAAGCAGCAAAACATCTCACAATGAATATACCAATGTCTTCACAAAGTAACAGGGTTTAGATCCTGCCTTGGTGAAAGCTGGAATCACACTGCACTGTCAAATCTACCCAGTTTCCTTTCCCAGGGCACCCTGCGTCCATGCACATGAGTTTAGAGTAGAACTGTTCCTAAATTGCCACAACTGCTCCACTGAAATCACAATTCATTTCAGCAGAGAATAATTTCTAGAAATTTTCCCAGAGTAAATGAGGTGATCCCATTGGAAGCATTCTAGTGCATGAGAAAACTGGTTGTTCTTTTTGATAGAGACCAGCCTCTGATAATCTCCTACACAGAGAAGAACCCTGTACTGCACAAATAGCCTGACTGATCCCCATGGGTGGTTATCATGAGTAAGGCACTACTCACAGTGACCAAAGGTGATAAAAACCTCTGTTCCTTCCTGGTTACCACAAAGAGGTGGCCTTCTACTATGGTATGTATGAGACTAATGGCATGTAGGAAACTGACTCATGTATTAGGTGTGTCCTATCTTTAGAAATAATGTTACACCAAAGAAAATGAAAAACTGGATATCTACCTTGTGTACAGCATGGATTTGGTGTCTTAAGGTAAGCAAGGAATAGAATTCCTGTGTCCTCTCCTTTACACAATTTAAATGACACAAATACACACAAGCAGGTTGAAGAATGTCGTGTTTGTGGTGAACATACTAAGTCACTTTCAAACATCTGAGATGGGCACTAAGCATGGTAATAACCCATCCTGGAGCTGATACTTCTGCTGTCCTCATATCAAACAACAGCCTGGGTCCTGCCCTAAGCAGCCACTTTACCCATTCCCAACACAGTACCCTAAAATGTCTGAGAGAAGAGAGCAGGCCCACAAAAGCTTTTGGAGGACACCGAGGTGTGGAACACCTCACTTTGCAGAAAAAGCAAAGTTTTTGCACATATTGTCCTAAATATATCTACTACAAACCACTTACTATACAATAGAAAAGTATGGATTTGAATTAAATGAACTCCTGCAACACTCCCTGAATTTCTCACCAGCATGATAGTACTGATGTTTCCAGAATCTTCATGAAGTAGAAAAATGAAACCAAACATTTTGGTTTAACTTTCTAATACAAGGAAAATAATCTCCCCTACTTTTGCTTCTCTCACATGTCAATTCTGAGCACTTCATCTTTATTTGCTCCAGAACAGTTTAAGTGTAATGACACTTGGGACAGATCAGCTCTCCACTAATGCTGAATATTCCCATGACCATGAAGCACCTTGTCACAAAGATCTGGTGGTCTTGTGGATATAACATGGGATTGAAAGTTAAAAATAAAACCCCAAACCATCTGCATGTCTGTTTTCTAGTCCATGTTTAACTGTACAAACATGTAGGGTGCAGACTTTCACTCTTCCTGTTGGGCAATGCATGAACACATTTGCTTTCTGATCTCATCCAGGAAAGAGAAAAACCTTTAAACTGGAAAGAGAGTGGGAACTATTTGCAGGTGGAATAGAGAGACTCAGGATGTACCTTATACCTGGAGGAATAACATTATAACTGAAGGAAGACATGCAGCAGCCCAAATCCTGCCCCACTTTTCTTTTTTGGCTCTCTGCTCTGCAAATCCCTGACATTCAGCTCCAGCAGCAGGGAAGCTGGGGAGTAAAAAAGACTACTGTTCTGGCCTGCAGAGAGACCACAGTATCAACAAAAATTACACCCAGGCTTTCTAAGCAGACATCTGCTAGAAGGACCTTGGAAAGATAAGCAGTACTAATAAACAGAGACTGATAGTAACAGTTATACAAAATATAGATAATAAGTATATACCAGAACACAGGAGTCTATTTTTGATAATAGGTAACAGCAAATTCAACTCCAGAGTAACTTTAGCAGCTTTCTGCTTGCCACAAGTCATGCCCCACTTACAGCAGACTCCAGGGAACTGTACATGCAGCAGGTAGGTATCCCAGCAGTGCTCTGCTTTTTCAGGAGGGTCTTTGCTGCTGATATTTACATTGCCCAATTTCTCATAACAAATTGTGTCTCCTAAATCAGGAAATCAGTCTCTGTTTTCAGTTGAAGGGGAGAGGCTCCTGCCAAGAGTGACTCAAAGCAGCAGCCTCTCAGCAGGAGCCTGTATTCCTATGCTCTTAGGGCAGACATTGAAGTCAGGTAGCTCCAAGTAGCAAGTCAAAATACCTACTGAAGGTCCTTTCCATTCTTCATATGTCCTCATATATCTTTGATATCACAAGGCTATGTGATAACTCCAACCCTAACCCTAACCCAACTAACCTATATAGCTCACATAGAGGTTATGTATAATATATGTCCCTAAACAAATATGTCCCTAAACAACTATTCAAATTACCCTTGTAACTTTTTTCTAGCACTGAATACCTTATAGGGATACACCTGGGCCAAGGCTGAATTACTCTCCTCCCCAAGTCTGGCTACAGCCTCAAGTGCAAATGATAATTAGGAAGAAAGGGGAGAATTCCAAGTTTGATGTTTTCATGATTTACAATTCATTACCTGGATCAGATTTTGGAGCAGCAGGCAACACTGTAACACTTATGAAATGACACTGCATCCACTCTTGATACATTGCTTGCAGCATAATTAACTACAGCTATGGTGTCTTTTTGATAAGAGGCAAAAGAGAGCCAAGTACCCCTTGAGGCCACATTCAGCATGGAGAAAGGAGAGCTGCATACAAAAATGATGTGAAATGGTTAACTCATGAATGTGTTAGCCTTCCAACCAGGCTGAAAGAGACCTCGAACAGTCCTGTACCATATTCCTTCCCCCTGCCTCTGCCTGCAGCAAGTCTGAGTGCATTCAGGTCTTGCACTAACAGGAATTTCTCTGCTCTGCTCTCAATAACTTCCAGTGAGGAAAACTCCACAGCTTTTCCTCTGCAGCCTCTTCCAACAATCCATCATCTTTACAGTGCATGGGTTTTCCTAATGCTTGATCTGACTAATTTATTTACACCAAGAATGAGAGTACCATAGGCACTGTTAGACACACATTATCATCACTGCGGTGGCTTGTAATTAAACTTACTCAACACTTCCCAGTAGAGGACTTATACTCAATTGAATTTAGGCTATTTGTGTTGAAATTCAGCATCTCAGTCAACTGCCTCAGGGCTGGTTTGAAGAACATTTCAACCACAGATAATCAGTGAGTTCTAGGAATGAATGGAGATACAATGTAAATTGCATGCTAGCCAGAGACCTTCCCTTGGAAAAACTCAGTATTCAAACCTTCCTGAGACCCCCTCCCACACACACATACACCCTTGGAACTTGCAAATACATCCTAGCAACACTTCTATGGAAAAGTACTGGAATTTGGCCAAGCTGTGTGATTTCATTCTAGCCTTTCATACCACCGCTGCTGCTGCAGCCACTTCACACGTGAAGACAAAATCCACGGCAGCTAAACCCAGCTCCCATAGCAGCAGATCCTCAGAAGGCACAAACAGCTCAGAAACACACACAGGTCAGAGCAGGGACATATGGTCCAACCCTGAGCCTTTCCAGCTGCCAGCCAGGTCTTGGAACACTGAGAACTGACAATGGAGTGAGATGCAGGGGAAGATGCAACCAGAACAGTCTCCAAGATCACAGTTCACTGTGAGCAAACCCCCTAGTATTTCAGTGGAACACAGCTGGTTCCTGGTACCTGACTCACAATCTGCCCTTCCACCTCTCCTGTGATGCCTCCAGTTCAAGGACAAGGTACAGTGGCAAGGCAAGGCAGTGAAAAACCCCATATCCCTGCTATGAGTATGGGAATCTACCTACAAATAAATGGGGGACTGAGTCCAGAGTGCTGTCTCTTCATGGGTGTAAAGGTTCTTAAATTAATAGATAATCAACCTGAAGGCACAGCACTCCAATCTGAAGTTAAAAAGTCAGTCTCACAGATGCCTGATATAACACCTTAAACTCTAATTACCTTTTCCCATTGCTTCCATCACAATGTATAGAATGGACTCTCACTGGCACGGTGCCTATAGAGTGATCCCACAAGCAGCAGCAAGCTTTTCATAGTTGGAGCATGGGTAGGGCAAGAATCACATCAGCATTTTTCAGAGGGAAAGAAGAACTTCTTCCACTTAGGAAGAAGTCCTCAATTTGAAGTCACCCATTGAAAGGGAAACAAAACCTTAAATGGGCTAGCAGCAGCCTTGGGAACAAATAAAAAGATTTAGGAAAAAACACACCTGTGATCTCTTGTGGTGTAATTAACCATTATATAACATCATTCAAGTAAAGAGATGGAGATAAGCAAGGGCAGAACCCCTACAAAAACCCAGTATCTGGAGATACCATGATCTGTCTTGCCTATATGAAATGATGTATGACAGTTTGCACCTTAGGGGGGTTCTAGCAAGAGTACAGCATTTCAAGAGAGCATGAAGCAATGATTTGATTAAGTCTGGATTAATCTTCAAATATTTTCTTCATTCCTGGTTTTACACTGCTGAGTAATTTCATTTTTATGATCATACCTCTTAGTTCCATCTACACCTATCTCTGAATCTAACACCTTATTTATATATACAGGTCTCTGCATGTATTAAACTCTCATTTTTCACCTCACTCTTGCCAGAATAGTATTAAATAACAGCAAAAGATCTTATTCAGGCTGTGTCCAAGATAAAGGAGGGACTCCCCTCAGTCTGTTTTTCAAACCCCAAGTTAAAAAAATAAAAAACTTTTAGTGCTTTCCTGCCTAACAGGCCTCTTTACACCAGTGAAATTATTCAATTGTGCAAATGTTTGCAAAAGAGGGGCCTATGACTGTAAGCTTCCCTCATGCATCTGATTCCACAGTATGATCCAATGAGTGTATCTAGCAGCTCTCACATTCACACAAAAGCACGTCCAGGGGCATTTGAGTGTGTGAGGGCTGAAATAAGCACAGCTGTGTTTGGACTTTGGCATTTTCCTGGAGAAACTGGCTGCTCATGGTTTGGACAGGTGAACTCTTCACTGTGTAAAAAAAACTGGCTGGGTGTCTGGGCCCAAAGAGTGTTGGTGAATAGAGTGAATAGACTGGCAGCCTGTCCAAAGTGATGTTGTGCAGGGCTCAGTACTGGGGCCAGTCCTGTTTAGTACCTTTATGGACAATCTGGACAAGAGGATTGAGGGCTCCCTCAGTCAGGCAAGTGTAGGAGGCTCAACAGGGCTCAGTGCTGGGTCCTGCCCTTGGGTCACAACAACCCCAGACAGTGCTACAGGCTGGGTTAACTCAGATGGGTTGGGGAGCTGCCCAGTGGAAAAGGAGCTGGGGTGCTGCTGGCAGCAGCTGAACGTGAGCCAGCAGCGCCGGGCGGCCAAGAAGGCCAAGGGCATCGTGGCCTGGATCAGCAGAGGTGGCCAGCAGCACCAGGACAGGGATTGTCCCTCGGTACTGCTCAGGGCACACCTCGAGTGCTGTGTCCAGTTCTGGGTCCCTCAGGACAAGCAGGACACTGAGATGCTGGAGCGTGTCCAGAGAAGGGCAGCAGAGATGAGGAAGGGGCTGGGACACAAGTCCTGTGAGGAGCAGCTGGCAGAGCTGGAGTTGTTTGACCTGGAGAAAAGGAGGCTCAGGGGGTCCTCAGCACTCTCTACAGGTACCTGAAAGGAGGCTGTAGCCAGGTGGGGGCTGGCCTCTTCTCTCAAGTAACAAGGGATAGAACCAGGAGGCAACTGCCTCAAGTTGTATCAGGGGAGGTTTAGATTGGATATTAGGAAAAAAAATATTCTCCAAAAGGGTTGTTAAGCACTGGAACAGGCTATCCAGGGTAGTGGTTGAATCATCACCCCTGGAGTTACTTAAATGCCATGTAAGATGTTGCACTTTGGGACATGGTTGAGTGGTGGACTTGGCAGTGCTGGGTTAATGGTTGTATTTGATGATGTTAAAAGTTTTTTCCAACCTACAGGGTTTGAGAAATCTGCTATGTGCATGTTCCTGTTCATACCGTGCAGGATTCAAACATCTGCCACTTGCAACACCCTTGTCAATGTGCAGAGAGCAAGAATGTGCTTCACTCCTGAGGATGTAGCTCAGTTTTAAAATTCACACTTGAACAGCTTTCTACCAAACAGTTCCAGCAACCTTATCCTTACTAAAGACCATGAAAATTTTTACAGACAGGGGTTCTGTATTACTCTTTTACTTAATTATTCTAAACAAGAGCAGGGGAAAAGCATCATTTGGTCACTTCAAAAATCCCCAAATGATTAATCACTTTACTTATTTCATAATGTCTTCTTCAATACCAAAATTATTTGTGACTAAGCATGTGAAAATCTGGAAGAGAAGCTTTTTGGTTCTAATCACTGCAATGTCACTTTAATGGTGGGGAACAACCTTTATTGAAATCTGTCATATCTTTGTAAGGAAATGGACTTAATAATGTAAAAGTTCTTACATTTTTCAACTCTTTTATCATATGCTCCCTATTATAGCGCTGGCATTTTGAACAGCCAGATATTCAAGCTCCCAGTTTCACAAACAAGCACCTTGTCAGCTTGGAACTACACAGAGAGGAAGCTGCAAAACCAAAACCACACTATGTACTATGTTATTTTAAGGCTCAAAATTCAGAAACCAACATTTCTTCATGAGAGGAATTTCTCTGTGTTCAGAAGACACCAGGACTGACCACAGAAACACCTTTTACAGAGAAGCACAGAGCTATATTCTACAATTTTGACATACTTAGGCAAACATGAATTGTACCTTTCATGTAGATAATAAAAGTTGGTCTTTAATAAGTGAGACAAAAAATATACAAAAAATATGCAAAGTAGCATTTTTTTTTTGTAAACAGCTGTTAGGTAGGCATTTATGCAAAAATAATCCAAGCTAGGAGGCATCCCTCAGATCCATCAGCAGCTCTGAATGTACAGCAAAGGGAGAGCTCTTGGCTGGAAAGGCTGGCATTTCAGAAAACAAGCTGACATTCCCTCAGCCTTGCCTCCCATAGAATGACTAAGCTAAATAAACAGTATCTGTGTGCTGTCAATGTGAAAAATCACTGCTGGTTTATGCACTGTGGCTCACCCAGAACGGCAACATGAAATCAAAAGCCTAAACTTTTCCAATGTACTGCCTCAGACAGAAGTTCCTGGCAGTGATAGGAGACATTGAGAAGAGCAGCTGAAACAAAAGTTAATCGACTTCATATTGTGCTTGTTGGTTTGTTTTTTCTTCCCCAGTGACTGCTGTGTAGCAGAAATAGCCCTAAAAATAAAATGGTGATATGTATCTGAGGGCTGTAACTTACACACAACAATGCCAGTTTGGGCAGGACCAGCCAAGCAAAACTTCCTTGGATTCCTCTGGCTTTCAAACCACTCTTCTCAGGAAACAGCACAAAGAACAACCAGCCAAGAGGCTCAGTGCAGAACACAAAGTGGCTGATCACATAAACAAATTTCATAAATATGTACCAGATAGGGAAGATACACATAATCCTGTGTCTTGTACCTTTTGGTATCTTGAGTCAGGCCTAAGGAGGTTGTTACCAAGCAGAGGAAAATACTAAATTTCCTTTGTGTTTCAAATGACAAAAAAAAACCTCTGCTGGGACTGGTGCAAAAAATGTCATTTGCTAACAAAAACCCACTACCAAGTGACCTGCAGCCTAGGAGTGGTTTTGCTGCCACACAGCTGGGAAAATCAGTCTGTGAGCTGACAAAGGAGAAACGTGAACAGCAGACATCCACAGCAGTATGTGGTACATATTACATTCTAAAATAGTCATGGGATGTTCAAAACTCCCAATATACTTCAAACGTAAGATCCAGTCCAGGATTTCTACATTTCCATCACAGACACTGTTATGAGGGCAGTCGTTGGCTATGGAGCTCTCCAGGTGACTAACTGATTTTATGAACCAGTTATCTTCAGCAGTCTGACACGGCTCTTTAGATATATCTGGCTGCAAGATGTGATTGTTCCCTCCCTACTGTCACCCCCAAGTCTCCAGATTGTATTTTCTGCTTTCTGTCCTTTTAACCTTCTGCTGCCTATGTTATATTAAGTCCAGACTATGACATGAAACTCCCCGTGGCAAGAGCTCTCACTACATCTCTCAGGCACAGGCTGCAATTTCTCTGCAGGACAGTCACCAGTAAAAGTTATGACACCAATTACTGGGCAATAATACTCACACAGCATTAAAAAACCCTTAAGTCTTAAAAGTGCCTGCTACAGCTTTATGTATTTTCCCATTAGCAACACATGAAATGATTAAACAGACCCCTTTTGGTGCCCTGCTTGCTTTGTGGCTGCAAGCATTTTCTTTCCAGTGGATGATGTGGCTTTTTTATTTGATTTGGATGATGTGCCAAAGGAAGGCATCATTCATTCAGGATAACAGAATATTTGTTTCACACGTCTCATGCCAAATGGAAAGCAACTTCATTTTGGTCCTGCATCAGGACCAGCTTTCCACTTGCCAACAGCGATGAACTGACAGTGTTCTGGGATTGCTTTTCTCTACCTGTTCATCTTCTGCAAGAAAAAAGTCTAAAACTAGTAAGAGCACTCACCAGCAATCTCATGGAGTCTGCTGTTAAGGCATACAATGAGAAGATAGTCAAATCCAATGATCTTCCTGGAAGTATTAAAATTAGGTTTGACAATTGTCAACAGCCTGAAATTGTTTGCATCTAATAAGCAACTGTGCATACCCCTAGCTCCAGGTGCTACCAGCTCTAACCTGTCCTCCTGTTCCTTCTAACATGCAACTCTTTCAAAAACATTCAAATATGAGCTATCCTAATTGACATATACTGCATCCCTTCCCTTTATTCATGCATAAACACATAGATACATGTCCACATATGTATCTGGCTAGACACACATTCAAATAGAAGACATGAAGATAGGTACCAGCACTTATTCAAGTTCAGGAGGGTGCATTGTCCCACAACAGCTTTGTTTCCAAGGTAGGTATGAGTACATGCCCTCAGGATTTGTGAGTACCAGCTTTAGCGAGCCAGACCTCCAGCTTACATCATTTGGCATGGCTCACAATGCCTCACAAACCCTCACAATGGGTTTTTTTTTATTAATGTGTTATTTATAAAACTGTACTTAGCACTGCATCAAAACTGCCCTCCATCAACACCAGCTGAGCAGTTTTAAGCACCTTAGAGAAGCTTACAGAGATAAATGTCAAATATTTTTCAACTTCGGTTTGGTCTGTGTCTTATGTCTTCCACTCAATTTCTCATTCCACAGGAATTAAGCTGAATTCAAGTATCCATGGAGCTGAGCTATCTACAGGCATTCCAAGAGGTGGCTTACATTCCAGATGAGCAGAACTGACAAAGAAAAACCTGATTTGCTGAGTAGTTGTACTTATTTTATGACAGGTCTTGTCCATTAAAACCAGGAACAGTGAGCAAAGTAAACGTGTTTGAGGAGCTGCTTTTGCAACAGCCCCATCAATTAAACTGATGTAAATTATTTATGTAATCCTTGCAAAGACTGATGGATAGTTTCAATGCAGGACACCCACTCCTCAAAAGGAGCACAAATATACACGTGCACTTCTCAACAAATGCAAAGATACTCAAAGTAGCAGGACTCTCAAATTTGCAACAAAATGTCAAGCACATCATCTTCACCAATCCTCAGAAGCCGAAGCAATGCTGCAAGCACCAAGAGACAGCTGCCTATTAGGCTGCAACCAGAAATACCTTCTGCTAAAGCTCAAAATGTACTGTTTATATTTATCTTTGGCTGAAATTCATCTTCTCTCCCATTGCTCACGCTGTATTTCAATGTACATGAAGATGTTTGCCTCAGTGAAGATCAGACCCACATAAATTTTGAGACAAGCTATTTACATAAAAAGAAGGCCTTTTAGCATTCTCCTGGTTACAACTATTTGGAAAGACCAAAACGGCTTTGGCAGTTAACTTTAAACTAATATTTCCTAAAAGTGGCTCAGTGTCAGAGAGATGCACATCTTTGGAGGTCTCCTCATTTTTGTGAATGTGGTTCAAGATTTAATATCCCTGCTTCTGCCAGTTGTAGTTCATCTAATGCAGACCACTGGGACTGGTTTAAGCATATTAGAGTTTGGGGTTTTTTTATTAATGTGTTATTTATAAAACTGTACTTAGCACTGCATCAGCATTTCACTGCTAAGGACTCCTTTTCTGGATTCTAGAATGTGTTTTTATCTGGTGCAAATAATATTCTTCCCTGCCTGAAACTTAGCAAATACATTTCCATAACAAAAATACAGTTTGTGTCCTGTTTGCTTTTGCTCAGAAGAGAAACTAATTTTTTGCTTCTGATTTGTTCAGTTCATTTTCACATATTTATTTTTGCTACCACAATAAGGACATGTTTTGACAGAAGAATTTTGTCTTTTGTTTTCTTTGTGTACCACAGTAGGGACCATATTCAACAAGCTATTTACATTCCTTATTTACCATTGGTTTCATTAGATAGGTCTGTGTTTTATTGGCTTTCCCATTTATTCCACCAAAAATTAAGAACCAAAATAGTCTCTTGTATCTAGCCTGAACTATCTGCTCCAGTACCCCTTCTTAAATCAAAGCCAGAAAATTCTTCTCCCAGCTCTTAATTGTTCTCCTCTCCTATTCCCAGTTAGCAAATTGAACTCAACATGGTTGTTTCTGTGAAGAGAAGGAGAGATCGATCTACAGTAACCATGTTTTACAAGCACATTTGGAGATTCTTCTCTTGGGATATGCCAGTGTAAGACAAAGAGTTAATTTGAAACACATTATCTCATTATTCATGGCAGAGGAATGGGAGCTACTGGCTAGATGCCAAGTCATTACCTATTTTGTGTCTGGATTGACAAACAGGCAGCTGTTTTAAACCTTAAACTGGTCTTTCCATGGGGGGTTTTAGGTTTGTTTCTCTAAAAAATAGGTATTCTGAGAGTGAAACTCCTTGGCTGGTATGTGAAAGGGGATTCCGGCAAGCAAAATAATACAAACAATACATAAAAATGTGACTGGCAGATTATTAGCATAATAGAGGGTTAGCATAGGTGTCAGACAAAAGCCATGTCTGTGACATGGAGAATGCTGCTGATAGAAGCAATAAGGGAATAATTTAGCTACAATTACTGTCCTCGAGGTCATGATTTGTGCTGCTCTCATGGTCTGCACAGGCCACAGAGAGCGCAGCTCATCTGCAAACACTGCCCTGAAAAGACAGCAGTGAGACAATTGGTCCTGATTTAAAAGGAGAGATGATGCCTGGTTTATTACATTACAAATTCTTAGCATGGAGCCCTGAAACCACTCTTCACCACCAGAACTATAGGTAGCAAATGATAAAAGCAAATTATAGGTGTTGCTACTGACCTCCCCCTCAGAGAGCCAGTCTGGGTAAAACCCACAGAAGAGAGAAAGCTTGTCAAGATCAAGCCAAGGAAGGGAGCCCCCCAACCTGAGGTACAGCACATGAGGGAAGTCTGCAGGAGAGCTGCCCTGTGTCAGGAAACTCCAGATCACTTCACACAGGTTTGACAATTCTTAGTTGAGATCCTTGGCCACAACTCTGCCTTCTGAAGTAACAAGAATTTGTGGGATCAAGCTAAGTATCCTATTCTAGATGAGCAAAATTGTTCAGAACTCTGTGCTAAAAACAAAGCTCCCATTTCCTCTACAAGTTCTTCCTCAAGAGAAGTTTTTCCTAGCTTGAAGCACCAGCAGAATGCTGAGGACAAAGGACACGTGTGTCAGCAGTGCTTTTGAAACAGATACCACGGTACCAGAGCAGTAAGCAAGAGCAATGTAGCTGATTGGCCAACATAGTTTTCTGTGTTCCTGCTGGAGAAGTCACAAGACAGGAGGAGTATCTTAGAAGCTTAGAAACTATGCTGTGTCTGACACTAAGGCATTTTTCTTGTTCAGAGGGACTAGAATAACTATGAGGCTGTATTTGTCCTTCATCATGACTCCCTGTGATTGCCAAGACTACTGCATGTTCACAGAACTGCTGCATACTCAGGAGTCAAACCCTGAAACTCATGAAGGCAACTTGAAAAAAATGACCAAACAAAAACCAACAAAACACCACACCATGGCATTTTAAAATATAACTTTTCTGTTCTTTGATTTCCGTCCTGGTTCTCAAATAGGAGATGGAAGATGTTTCAGCACTTTCAGGTCACATTTCTGGGGAATTTTCTGGTTCCCAGAACTGGGGCCTAAAAGAAAGTATCACCTACCCCAGGTCTAACATGACAGAGAAAGGAAAGCAACAACTCAGCAAGACAACAGCATGAGGCTGGTTCTGGGTCTGTTTAAATCAGCTGGAATTGTACTGCGGATTGCAAGAGAAGCCTCCAGATCCTGTGCTCCCAAAAACCCTAGGGAGGGAAAGCCTGAGCAGATACCACTTTGGCTTTTCTCCAATCCTTGTCAAAACAGAAAAAAAGCATCTTAAGAAAAATCCATCAGCTTTACAGTGGTATATCTGAGAATGTCACACTAAGAGACGAATTGTGCCCCTGTCTTAAACAGTGGCCCTGACTGTGCCCTGGCTTTGAAGAATTTCCTTGGAGCAGCTTAAGAAGTATTTTTAGGCTGAGATACTGGATTTTTTTACTGTAGCTACCAATGCATGCTACCTTCTGCTGTTTCTGTTATGGGTCCATTACCCCCAGGAAAATACAGGGCAGGGAGTAGCAACTTCTACAACTGCAGCAGCAAGATTGTCCAGAGCTCATCCATCAATGCCCAGAATATACAGCTCCGTAAAACACTCAGGAAGATGACTGGACTGTGTAAGAGAAGACACCAGTCACTATTTTAAACACCCCAGGGGAGTTCAAAGGGTCAAAGGTGGTTCATTCTTGCACACATCCTTCTTTAATAGTATTTTCAAGGGCTCATTTCAGAACAACCTACACTGCAATTCCAAACTATATGCAGAATGATTTCCAGCAATGACTGAACTTATATGAAGAGAAGCTGGGGTGGATTTTTTACCTCTAAATATCAAATGCAAAACAGCTAGGATGGTCTGAAAGGCTTGTGGTTCAGCCAGCAAGATTTAGGAGCATACTTCCAAAAACTGGCTTTATACATTCTTTATATGGAAATATACTTACCTTGGTCCATTCTATCTGAATCAGCAATCACTTCCTGCAGATACCTGATTTTCAAATAGGAGATGGAAGATGTTTCAGCACTTTCAGGTCACATTTCTGGGGAAGCTCAGAAGCACCTGCCAGTCACTGATCTGAACTACCTTCTACCCAACTGAGTGCAGAGGTTGTTAGAGTGCACCTGATGCACCCTCCCCAGCTTTCAGCCATCCATGGAGCCCCTATCCAAAGCACCCCAAGGTGGGAATGCAAGCCCAGGACACAGACTTTGGCACTGGGATGCAGGCATCCTCACCCAAAGCAAAGCTTCAACAGTCAGATTCTCCCAAGAGCGGAAATGTTTGCTTATCCCTGGTGGGGAACACAGCTCTGACCTCTTGTGTCATCATTGACAGGCACAGTGTGCTGATCCAGGAGGTTTAACCTTCCCAAAATAAATAGATGGTTTTGTAGGAGCTGTTTTAATGGGCATGGGCACCAGTTCAGAAAAGTTCAACAGAGAAGCAACTGGGCTTCAGATCATTTGAGTGTGGTATGAACCTACACCCCAAGTATTGAAGCTATTTGGCATCTCTCCACAACAGATAGCATGGATACATGTACAATAGACAGTTTTATTTCTTTGTCTACAAGTAACAGCTCTGCTACACATCCACCAGTGCAATGCACCAATGATTCCTTCTTTAGATATGGGTAAGACAGATCCCACAGGCAACTGAACTTACAGACATACAGAAGTGATCAGGGGTTTCAATAATTAGTTTTAAATAAACCAAACATTTGAAAGAGAAACAGACCTCACACTACTCAGAGTACAGCTAACAGCTTTTCCTAGTATTTAAGAGCCAAGTACACTCCTCAGTTTGAGGAAAAAAAGAAGAGGTCATTTTTGTTGGAAAAGTGATGAAAAACACCTAGCAACTTGGATGTCCCAGTGAAGAGAATGGAAGAGATTCCACTTTCAAAGAGCTCAGCAGACACATTTTGCAAGCCAGGATCTTCTCCAGCACTTTCAAGTGGCACATCAAAGATATAACCTGAAATCAGGATTGACATTTGAAAAACTCTGACCACTCCACATCTCTGAAATCTTTTCAACTCATGCCCTGAAATCAATTTACTTGTTGGATTTCCTAGGAGAATATACTCAGTGAAAGCAAGCCATATATCTGGAGGTGGATTACAAGGCAGTATTCCTGATATAGCTGTGATTAAACTGAAACCAAGAAGAGGGAACATTGAAGGCTTGGGACTAACGATCATGACTGCATTTAAACCTGATGAAATGGGGAAAATAAATCTTGAGACCAATTGTTCAAAACAAAATGTCCTCAGCTGAAAATAGAGATGTAATTGCCAGAAATGTCTAAGGATAGTTTTGCTTTATTTAACAGAAGAATGCAGTATCCAAAAATGTGTTTGAATTAAAAACTAAAATAATTAAGGATATATGTTAATAATACATAGGCAATTAATATGTTGGAATATTCAACATATGATTCATATTCTTTTATTAAGAATGTAAGAATAACAAGCCTCTTCCTCGGAAGCATTCATTGCAGTGTTTTAGAATTACATGGACTCAATTTATACTGCCTTTCTAGGACAGCAGTTCAGTGATGCCAATCCAGCCTACAGAGACTAAACTGTACACCAGGGGTTTGTAGAGCAGGGCTTTGTAGATCAGGGTTGCTTGCTTGAATCAGGATGTAAAACTGACAGCAGCCATAGCCTTTGGCATGTGAAGAGTTCTGGGATATCATTATTGGTACACACATAGTCTGGGGCTCTTTTATTCAGTGTATTCTGTCATGAGGTATAAAACACTTCATCAACCAGGAAACTTGCAGAATTTAAATTAGCTTTGATTTTCTTTCTGTTCATATGCACAAGTCAGAACACCTACCTTTCTTCCTACTACCACCTGCCAAATTTTAAAAACACAAGCATGTAACATAAAAAGCACTTTAGTAACCCTTGCTGCACTAATCAACATCAAAGCTAATAACTCTCAGCTAATACCACACTTATATTGGTGTTGGCCTGATTACTACAATGTGATGATATTTAAAAGCAAAAGGGATTTCAGGAAAGTTATCAGGAATTGCCTTTTCATATAATTTCCCCCAGGTGATAAGAGAGAATCATGCAAGGATCTGGCACAGCTCAATCACACAACATAGAAAAATAAAAGGAAGTTTTGTCAGTGGCTTCAGCAGCTGTGAGACCGAGGTGCAGCAAATAATGTAGAAAGGCAGCTGGGCAGTAAAGATGACGCTGCACCTAAACCCAGAATGGGATGGTCAGATATCCATTTCCAACTCCACAGCTGCAAACCTGAACAAAACCAGCCTGGCTTTCCAGGGTCTGAGCAGCCACAGGTTTCACCAGCTCCAACAGCAATTGCAACAGTCCTCACTTCTGAAAGCCAGCAGCTTTCACACACATGTCTAAAGGACATCTCAGCTCAGGCACTGAGCAACCTGAATTTCTTTTTTCTTACTGAAAAGTTCAGAGACTGGAGTTATTATATAACAAATATATTCATAAAATAATAAGGTGTCTCTGTTGTACTATTTACTTCATTGTGAAAACTTGCCTTTTCATTTTCCATTTAAAGGGTTTCAGTGTATTTTGTCATGTGAAACATGAACACGAGTCATATCAGCTTTTATTTAAGAAAATATAGGCTTCTAGCTCTCATAATAACAAAAACATGAGAAATGAACATTTATGAAAAAGCCCAACAAAAAATTAGGAGAGCTGATTGACAAAGCAGTTCAGGTGCTGAGGAAGCCTTGAGCATGCTTTTTCCACTAGTGCTGGCAATTCAATATGTATACTGCTGGAACCTGTAAAAAATACCAACCAAAATGTTGCAACTAGAAATAAGAACAGAGGCAAAAAAATTGTCCTGTGTGCTGAAATGCCATTTACCCGCCTGCTAACTGCCCAATTTGGGTACCATTTCAAAGACTCCATGTTACAACAGTGGAGATGAAAAGATATTTAGTTCCTTACAGCATTCATTGGTTTCAGATACTTCTAGAATTTGAGAGAACTAGGTTAGCATTTGCATTTCTGCATACCTCCAAGGGATGAGAACAAGCTGATAAATGGTAACAGCACAGAGAAATCGATGTGAAAAGCCATAAACTGTCCTCACAGTGCCAATGTGAGCTCTGCAGAAAGTTCAAGCCCATCACGACCAAAAAACAGATGGTCTTATCAGATGGAACTGGGTAAACACAGGAAAGAAATAAGTCATACCTAGAAGAGCTGACTTGAATGAGGAAACTGCAGCACTGAATTTTTCTTTAAATGTGACCACTCAGATTTAGAGCAATGAAGAGACTTTTATGAAAATTTTAAGTTCTCCATAAAGTATTTTAGTCTTGCTAGAAGAAAACTTTGGGGTGTAATTCTTGTTTACAGCAGCAACTGCTTTCCATTGATCTGTGTAAAGAGACAGAAATGTAATTTTCCAAATATGAAGATCCTTTTGCCTTGCCAGAACAACAAAAAACATTACAAGTGTGAGAAGTTTGTCTGAGTGTTTTTTCTTCTTTTAAATACAATTGATGTTAAAATAAAATGTGCAAATAGGGGAAAGACACATAGCTAGTCTCTTGATATTCTTTATAGCAGGAATTAATCTGAAAGCTGTTTCAAGTAACTAACAAAACCCATACCCATTGAAACCTACATAGATCTCATTGCAAGAGAAACACAAACAGAAACTGGGGAGGTTCTCACAGCAGAGTCTTTTCAGAATCGATGTGAAATTTCAATGATCACAGGAGGATTTCTGGTACAAATGGGAAAAAAAGACCAATAACAAATCAAGATTAGATGGTGTTCATTCCCAGATTTAAGGACACAGAGTTGAGATAGCCTGGTCACTGAAAAATTAAAAATATACAGACTTTAGAAAATATTTTGCAAGAATATGGGGAGCCACAGGTCTCTATGACTAATGCTTATTTCTGGCAACTTTGTGAAGCCTTTAATAAAGGTCAGCAGATACCCAGATAAATACAAGCCTCTTGCAGAGTCAATACAGCTGCTGTAAGGAGACCCCTGACTTTCCAGACTCTTGGAGTTCACACAAAATGTCAGCAGCCAGGTGAATAAAAAGGAATTATCTGGATTATCTGGAACAATCTGGATTTCAAAAAGAGTTGTGATAAAGATCTTCATTGTAAGTTCTTGAAAGCTAAAAGCTTCAGGATAAGAAGGGATGTTTCTGAATGGAAAAAGAATCATTTAAAAGTTAGGAAACATAGGATAGAACTAAGGACTCAGCTCCCAGTGAAAGGCTATCAGTGAAGTTCATTAGGAACCCACACTGGAGTAGGGAAGACAGCATTATAAATCCATAGCTAATTCACACATTAAATTCTACATGACACCCTGGCCCTCTCACCTTAGGCAAGATAAATTAGAACTGGAATATGCCCATGGAAAGGCAGCAAGATGATTAAAAGTCAGTCTAAGGAATGACTGAATAGTCTAGGGCCCATTAGTCTGGAAAACACCTGACTTAAGGGGAAAAGGTCTGTAAAAGGATGCCTGGCATCAGTGTGGATAGTGACGGATTGCTTGGTGTCTTCTCCAAAGCAGGACATTGAATCTAGTAAATGAGCTAACAGCACTTCTGGTCTTCATTCAGGCAGGGGCCCTGTGAAAGGACACTGTGAGTTAAAGGAGTTTATATAGGCTCAGGAGGAGACTGAATCAGAAAATGGAGTTTTCTTGTTAAGCAGAACACTGGATACAAAATCTGGTCCCTGAGTTTCAGTCAAAGGCTTTAAATTTTATCATCTTGCAGCTGGGCAGGTGAAGCTGTTCAAGGGTTACTGCAATATACAGACATGCCAATAATGTCTCCTGCAGCAAACTAAAAAGACCCCTACACTGAAGCTTCTGCATTCATTTTCACCTTCAATTTAAATCTCTTCCTTGCATCTGTGAATATACAATCAGAATGTACACAGAATCCAATTGGAAATCTTTCTACAACATTGCATTAGGGAACCACCTGATGTTCATCTTGCAGTCACTACCTGCAAGATGAGCAAACAGCTCAACAGAACAGCAGATGTTGCAGAATTATTGCTCATCTCCTGGTTTATCACATTTCCACTATGAGGAAATCACAGCTTTGCCCAGTGTCATTTGAAAGCTGAAGTAGGCACTTGCCATAAATGCTGGTCACATTTCTCCAGCTTCATTACAGGCTCCTTGCTGGGCTGGAAGCAGAGAGTGCATTAAACATGACTTGTAGGTCTAATAGTTAGCTTACAGACCAATGAGAGAAGTCCACATTAGCTCAGTCCAGAAGGTGGCTGCACTTAATTGCTTCTTTCAAAGACCTGTTCCTTTGTGAAGAATGGTGGAGAATTGCTGATCATTATTACCAATTTGCTGGGACACTTAAAACATCAATCTCCTTACACAGAAAGCATTTACTGAAATTATCACCATTTACATTGCCTGATGAGCTTTTGCTCCTCTTTGCAATCTAGAAGCAGGCCACCCCATTAATAGATTCTCAGACAGGTTTAAGCAGGAAGGCATTAGTATTTCCCTGCTAGTAATAACAGTGTCATGGCAGAAGTACCAGTGAGCCTGCTGAAAAGCAATCACAGAAGTATCTATAATCTTTGTGCAAAATTAAACTGCAGCCATGGAAATTAAAATTAGCACTGGTTTGTTGGTTAATGAATGGCTGAGGTCTTACAGTGTAGTTCTAATTTTAATGAATTGAGAATAGAAATGCCAGTCGTAGATATTTAACCCTAAAATAGAAAAAAATATGGTTCCTCTGATTGCTGCTGAATTAGGCTGGGGATGGAGCTAATGGCATAAAGATGACATATTTTGGTCCAGATCTATGCAATCTTATGCCAAGTACCGCTGCATAGAACTACCCTTAAGGGATGCTTGGAGAACAACAACAGCCCCCTCCCTGCCCTTCACACCTCACTAAAATCCTGAGGTTTAGGGGAAGAGCTCTGGTCCTCTGTTCCTTTACCTGACCTACTCCCAGTCCCCCCTCATCACAGCACTTGGTGATAACAATAAACCAGCCACACTCCCAGCTCCTCCTCACAGCTGCATCCTCAACAGCAATCATTGCAGCACAGAGCCACTGGTGTCAAACAAAGGGGAGAGATTCTTCATGAAGGGCAGTTCAGGAGTCGCTTCTGCCATTTATCCCTGCACTGAAAAGCCTCAAGAGTCCTAAAGGCAATCTTAGCTCCTTCCCATGTCCCAGTTACTGATGTTAAGGCTGTAAGCAGGAATGTCAAGATACAGAAACAAGGATGTAATGGTTTGGGTGGCTATTCTCCCAAATCCTGACTAAGCATTCTTTGGCACCTTCAAATCATTAGTACCTTGTTCCCATGGCAGCAGCTCATTTTAGAGCAGTTTAATTCCACCCAAGACTAACATGCAATGTTGCAAATTATTCAGATACCTATTACCAACTTCCTCCCACAGATCCACAGCACGTGAGGCAAGACTCAAAGCTTATTCCACTGGGTTTTTTTAGCTAAACTTTTGCGTTCAAAAGCAACATAAAACCCCATCACAAGACCTGTATCAGGTCAAAATGAAGACAATTCCATTTAAATGAAGACTATTTTGGAAGGAAAGGAAGGTGCAGCTTGCAGCTGGCAGGTGTGGCACAGGATGCTGCTCACCTGGCAGAGCTCTTGCACAACACAGCAGATTGCGAGGGCTCAAAACCTTTTAATGAGAGATTGAAGGAGGCTTGAGTAATCAATAAAGGACCAGTGATAATGCAATACCTTTGATCTGCTTTTGCTTATTCAAAATTCCAGCTCCTTAAAAATCTAGGAATAAAGAAATACAGTAAGCAGACACACCTACAAGTAGACTCCTGGAGTTATACATTTACTACTGCTCTACTACTGAACAACATAGGGCAAATTAAGTAACTGCTAAGTTGCAGGCACCTTTTAAAATGTGCTTCTAGCCAGCTGTAGAGAGCTATGAATTCCCTTACAGTTTCGATGTTAAACCTGAAGACATAAAGGACTTCAAATACTAAGTAGTTAACTGCCAGCCAATTTTAAAACAAAATAATTAATACACATACAAGACAAATATTGTCTTGCAATTAGTTATATGCCACACTGTTTCTCATCAGCCTGTTCATTTCCAACCCCCTCTTACCCAAACAAGCCAGAAATAGCTCTCCGATTCCAAAAATGTCCCAGCTCCAACCATTCAGTAAGTCAAAGCTAGCTCTAGTCTAAGAGCTAAAACAGTCCTGCCAGCTACAGTTTTTACAAAGGTATACACTAATCCAGTTTGCATCAGGGAAATTATCTCTGCTCCACCCTTTTTTGCCATCTTCTGCTCAGGAAATGTCTCCCTGACAGGCAGCACCAGCATGTCACTAGAAACATGAAGAAGAGACAAAATGAATCAGGAAACCATTAAGCAAGGAAACAGGCTTGGGGGGATGCAGTGACACAGGCCTGAGAAATAAAATTAAGTCTAGTCCCATATCAAGTGTGGCTGGAGGCTTGTGTTCCCAACTTTTCCCTGGGACTGCTGTCACCTAGGGCCATCACCATGGCAAGTAATGAGGTATAAAAGAAGAAAAGTCAAGTGCCCAGCACGGCTGGGTCCAAGGATGCTGTGCAGTCTCATGCAGAGCCAACAAGCCAATTAGCTATTCTGAACAGTCACACTAAAAAATTACTTCTGTAGACCCTCTGTTCTGTTTGAAGGCAGAGAGACCTAAATTTGGATCTGCATGCTAAGCCTGGCACATCTCTGAAACAGTCTCAGCAGCAGCAGCAACAACAGAAAGCCAAGCGTAGGAGCCAGCAAAAAAACCAGAAGTGCAAGCTGTACAGTTCCAAGGTGGAAGAGACATCTTGCTGGCAGGAGAAATACACTGTTGTTCCAAAAAAAAAAGGAAAAAATACATCCCAAAGCAAGACAACAAACAAAACAAACCCGACCTTGCAAGCTTTGGGTACCCTACTATTGAGACTGATTATGTAAAAGCTGGTTTTCTTCCAAGGACACCACCAGACTAGGTGGACAAATCCCACTGGTACAGGCAGGGTTGCTGAGAAGGCATTTAAGATCAAGAAGATAACATTTAAACCCTCCATTCCCAAAGGAGGGGAAATTCCCATACTTCCTGCTTGCTGGGACGCATTCAACTTTCCCTCTGCTGTAGTCTGGAAGTGTCTCAAACTCACTGCTAGCAGTATTTTCCTCACACACTGAATGTGCTCACCACATTTGGGCCTCACCAGCTACTCCACAACCTCCTTGAACTGACAGGCCATTAAAGGGTAGAAGAAAATATCAATCTGCTGTCAAAGCTCCTCAAAGTGCATTCCTGCAGACAGTTTGCTGTGTTCACAATGTCAGCTCACCTTTAACATTTTGTCCACAGTAACTCTAAGGTCCTTCCCACTAGGTCTGCACAAAAACCAGCCAGTCCTCTGCCTGGCTAATGCTACCATCCAGTTCAGCCTACAACAAATACTCAGATTTACCAAAAAATGATACCCATTTAATATCTTTAAGTTCAGTAATGCTGCCTCTTGTAACACAGTTGTAGCGGACTTAAGGCAAGTGGAGTAACACGAGCTGCCACAACTGCTGCAGACGTGCTGGAAAATGCAGAAGCTTACAGGGTCTAAACCAAGCCAAGGACTTACAAGAGGCTCAGGCCAGGTCTTAATTCAAAGGAGTGTACATTTAGTCAAATATTTGTCATGCAAACTTCTTACCCAGGATTTCCCAATTTCTGTTTAAAGAAACCTCTTGTACCCAGTGATTGGTGAAATTGGCTGTAGTCCTGCAAACAGTAGCAAAAAACCCCATTCTATGCTGTGAAAGTACTGCAAATACTACTCAGAGGCAACAAAAATGAAAACAACTTTGATAATTTCTGTTTTACTACAGAAAACATTTTCTAGCTGTTACAGTTTTTTTCCCCCACAGGCTAAAACCTTTGTCACTTCAAAACAAGCTGGTGTGATTGTCACTTGATATATTGTATGTGAATGCTTCCCTGCTACCTTGTTCTGTCCCTTCTTGCTATCATAAAGTAAGCCCATACATTCCTAAAACTCATCTTTAATAAACTAATGGTCTGTGTAACATCCATCACAATGAAGCTTTGATGCTAGATTAGAAGCTCTAGCTATTACCATACAAGTAAGTAACAATTTTTTAGCCAGGATAATAACAAGAAGCCTAGATAAGCAAGTCCTAGCAAATAGTGGCAGCGGGCAGTTGCTTGGCAGAAAAAGAAACACACGAAAAATAAACCCGAAAGAATGAGACTGAAATAGAGAACTTCCTCTTGAATATTCTATTAGAACTGACAAAAGACTCAAAACTCTGAACAGAGTCTCTTTGCAAATTACATTTCCTAATATCATCTTCTAATAGCTGATGAAGCCCTGCAGCCCAGCAAGCCAAGGCAGCCCCGCTATCTGATCAGTGTTCTCACAGATACTCAGGCTGTTCTCTCGGGTACGTAGGCTGCCCTGCCAGATAACCAGAGCATAAATAACAGAAAAGAACTGAGCACCACATTCCCTGTCACTTGGCTTTTCACTTATATTTGTATAAAACCACACAGGACAGCAAAATATTTTCATAGGTAGGAGGCATTTATCCATTGTAGAACAAGTGAAGTCAAAGGCCAGAAAACCACCACCCAGGCATCCTTGCTGCAGAGTGCTTGTTGGGGCAAAATCATCTGACCTGTCTCCTTCATCTGTAGTAGGAGTTCTGCCGCTAATATTAAAGGAAAGCATCTCAGTGTCTCATTTAACATATCCAGAAGTTCACATTAAACAGTGAAATCTGCAGCAGATGACGTGAAATCAGGATTGGTACAGGTGGATTTTGCTGAGGTAGCAGGTGTCCATGAGCAGAAAGGGTCACAGAATCACAGAATAAACTGGGTTGGAAAAGATCTTTGAGATCATCCATGACCAAATACCACCTTGTCAACCAGACCATGGCTCTAAGTGCCATACTCAGTCTTGTCTTAACCACCTCCAGGGACAGTGACTCTACCACCAGCCCATTCTAATGCCCAACCACTCTTTCTGTGAAGAACTTCTCCTAAACTCCAACCTAAACTTCCCTTGGAGAAGCTTAAGACTCTGTCCTCTCATCCTGTCACTGGTTGCCTGGGAGAAGAGACTGACCCTCACCTGGTTACAACTTCCTTTCAGGCAGTAATTCTGCCAGCTGCCCCTGCAATGAGAAAAGAAAATACCAAACTTGAATAGATTTTTTGGAGCAGCACAATAAGAC
The DNA here is from genome assembly GCA_003676055.1 of Chloebia gouldiae. Lineage (NCBI taxonomy): Eukaryota > Metazoa > Chordata > Aves > Passeriformes > Passeridae > Chloebia > Chloebia gouldiae. Next base: position 42,222,539 of record QUSF01000004.1, read on the forward strand.
ACGGTAGTCTGTGAACTAGAAGGCTAAGTGTTCAACAAAACAAAGAGTAGCAAGAGAGAGGTATTTTGGTCTGGAAGCATATGGACTGCTTGGAATTAATATGCTGGCTGGCACTCACCAACTATGATCAAAGGTGCATCTTAAAGCTCACCATAGCAACCCCATGATCTAACTACTCACTGCCTATTTTTGAGAACAGAGGAGGAAAAGAAATAAAGAAGCGACATCATTACTAAATGCATTTCTATATTTCTGCTCCTCATTTAACAGAGCTGGTGCAGATATGAAAGAAGGATGCAGGGAAGAACATCGTTCACTCAGAAATTTCCTAACTAGCATTTGTATTTTGGATCCATCTTGAGATTGAATTGAGCTGCAAAGGAGCAGGGAGGTGACAGAGGAGAGGCCCAAACAGCAATGTTATCCCACCCTTCCTTCTAACTTGTATTTGTAGAGACGTCAGAGCTTTCAGCCTGTACACCTGCCAGACTCAGTGGTGCAGCTCTAGATTTCCAAGGTCTCCATTAATCATTTCCCCTTGAGCTCCATGGTAGACAGCTTCATATTGTGTGACCTTAAGGGAGAGGCAATTCAATATTTATCATGTATCTTCCTGGGGGACTTTCCCATTGACACATCAGTAGGTGCCTTTGCAGCTGACCACAAACCCTGTCACTGCAACAGATCTGTCTCAGCCTGGAAAAGCAGACTGGGTCAGCTGAGAGATGAATCTTTAGGTTCCTGGGCGAGTGTCCATGCTCAGGACATCAGTGACTGGGGAAAGGGCTGATGGCTACACTTTATTTTGTTTAAACCCATACATCTGCTAAAATAGCACTTTGTTTCCCAAACATCTTCCATCTCCAAGGCTTAGGAGAGGCAGTCTTTATTGCCAGAGCCTGGCCCTATCACCAGGTTAGGGTTGCCCACCTATCTTGGAGCTATTTGCTAGGTAGATTTCCTGGCAAAATTCAGACTCTGATTTTCTACATTGTAATTCTGGAAATTCAACCAAGATCTCCAAGAATCCTGCTGCCAATAGGGAGACACCTGAATAATATGTAGAAGTATTTATTACCAACCAAGTCTGCCTGGGACAACAGGGCATGTTCATATTCCAGATCTGGCACTGACAATGGGAAAATTCAATACCATTTTCAACATTTAGCTACAAAGATATTGTTTTATAGCACCTGCTTGTACTTAAGAAGAAATCGACTTTGGGATCCATGTTTAAAATGGATTCTTAACAGCATCTGACTGAGTAGCAACAACCAGACTGTAGAAAACAGCTTTGTTTCTTAATTCAATTTGTGCCTCACAGAGGATGGGGCATTTAGCCAGATGGAGCAAAGCTTGCAGTACATTTTCCTGGGAGCTGCGCAAGGATAAGTCAACAAGCAACAGCTTAGACTACATCGGCCTGGTCTAGCCCACAGCAACAACTTTCTACTTTCTAGCTGCCAAAATTTTAAAAAATTAGAACTATTTAGAAGAAAAAAAAACAGATGAGCATATTAAAGAAAAAAGGATCAGACAGTGTCCTCAAAGCACTCTATTACTTGCAGTATCATTTGTATAATACATAGAGTGCTAAAGAGGAGGTCCATCTTTACCCCTCACGAGTTCAGTGACAAGACTTTCTGTGTGAATTTGCTTATGTAGATTGAGTTACAGGATGCTCTCAGGTTATCAGTCAGTGTCCCTGGTTGCCCCAGTGAAATTTAAAACAGCTTCACTCAACATTATGAAAACAAAGTCAAGCTGCTGGTAAAACATAACCTTTTCAGATGACAGCTGTGAGCTGCCTCTGGTCCATATGATATTTTACAGTAAGGATTCTATCAGCAGACAGCTGCAGCATAAAAAGATTTTGGAATTGAGGTCAGCTAGAGCTGTTCCACTAACACCTACACAACTCTCTGCCACAAAAAAAACCTTATCCCATAGGTCCCATGAAATGTGGGACAGTAACACCCTTCCCCATGTGCTGGGGGTGTGACTGTGCAGTTTCTGTGTAACCAGAAAGGGCAATAGCCTAAGCAAAGAGGGAGAGAAGCACTTGCAGAGGATGTTCCTGCAAAGGAGGGATGGAATAGTGAGACACTGAGCTCTTGCCCTCTTTCAGAGCCCATTAAAGGTTTCAGGAGTTATTCAGAGCCAACTCAAACAATGGTGGTTTTTTTAATATTTAAAACTTCCTGGTATTTGAAAGGTATAAACAAATGGTTCACATTTCCAACAATTCCCTGTCCAAGATCAAGCAGAAAACACAATATAAATGCTGATGGTACTGACAGTCAAGCAGTAATTGTACACTTGCTGCTGGTCCTCTTTCCCTGAAACAGAACTTAAACACTCTAGTTACAATCTTTTCTTTTGGGCTGGTAGGAGAATTTTGCTCACCCCTTTGAACATTGTGACTTCATCCTACAAACCAATCCATGGGAGCAGACTTTCCAACCCTGATGTACACAGAGCTTTGAAAGGCACCAGTGATGTCATAGGGTTTGGGCAGGGGGAGAAATATCATGATTGGGCCCCCAGATGTGAATTCTTAGGCATACTGCTCTGGGTTTTTGTATATTTCAGAAAACAAAGCCCTAATTTCACTGGCATACCCTCTGACACAATGTTAGGATGCATAAGCAAATAGTATGTGATGATTAAGCTGGTCAAATTCAACGCTGATCATCCTAACAAGACTCTTAGTAGACTTTTCAAGTTTTACACATGATAGAGCCAATCAATTGCAACCTACATTAATGGGGCTGAGGGAAATATCCTCTTTTCTTCCACAAAAGTTATACTTGATGTGGGGATTTTATTTAATACATTCCCAGAAATACACTATTTCCTTCACATGTCTCAGGCTGGAAATGAGAGCTGCTTGGTTTCCTCAATTTACTTGAAAGGGATGGTGGCATATGAAAAAGGGTCTTACATGACAGTTCTAAGAAAGGCATTGCAAACTTGCTCAGGAAAGTTACTCTTGTGTGCTCTTCAGTTCTGGATAGGAACACATCCACTTTCTACATCCACTTCCCACATCGACATCCTGCTATGAGTAGGGACACATCCACTTTCCTCTCCTACTCACTCAGAGTTACACAGTGCTCATGCCTTGCCTCCTGGTAAAAGTGGAAGAAGCATATATGTTCATACCTTAAAAAAAATTAATGAAGTGGAGCATGGAGGTGATTGGGTTTGTACACCTCCTTCCTCAGAATCAACTTGTGCATGTGAAGCTAACCCAGGAAGAGTAGAAGAGTGGTGAGGTAAGAACAAAACCAAAAATCTAAACCCGTGTCAACCCACCTTGTCGTACCTGAAATTAAATTATATAGGAAAGATACCACATCTAAAAGGGGGAAAGCATATTTAGACATTAAATTTAAAAATGGAAGTGTGCTCTTCATGTACTTAGCTGCCAAGATAATTCTCAGAATGCTGGGCTTCCTCTGTGGTATTTCTAAGTAATAACTACAGTGAAAGAGCTCAAGAGTACCATCTTCCAGAAGATTAAGTGTAGCCACAAGAAAAAGCACTAATAGTGAACTTCAGTTTTGAGAAGGCCGAAAGCCCCCAGTTTGCCCTGGAGCATATAAGACCCATGAGAATGAAACTGAGCTCTGACAGTTGTTGGTCAAATCTCAACAGTATCAGAAACCACATGAAAAAATATGTTCCACTCTGCTGGGGCTAACCTTAGCAGCAATATGATAACCCACAATATTTCAGCCCTTTTAATCTTCCACCACACTTGTGAAAGGTCCTCAGACAACGTGTCTCCTCCAAGCTCCCACACAGCACATGGGCCTGATTTCTCCAAGGCTGCTGATAGGATGATGCCTTTCCCAAACACGAAGATCCAAACTCATGAACTGTAATTACCAACAGTGCAGATGCATCCAGATTAAAGAATCAAGTCACAGGACGGGTTTCACTTTGGACTATCTCTTGTGGTTATCATAAACACAATTTGGTTTCATCTGAAGGCAATGCAGTTTGCATACTCCAAAACTGCTCCACAACATGAACACAGGAAGTGGAAGTTACTCCACAAGTGGAGAATGTATCTGCAAAGCACAATCCTTATTTCAAAACAAAAATGCTACTGGGAACACCCTGAATCCCCTCCCACTGCTCATGGCACAGCACAGTCCTCAGCCTCAAAACCAGATGAGAGTTCAAGCATGTACTACACTTCAGCAGGTGCTATAATTCTGGTGATACAAGCATGACTGTAAAAATAGAAACTTGCTTTTTCTTTCCCTTCCAGGACTTGAACTCACATATGGACCTCATTTAATCAAGACACAGAAAATCACCACAGCTGAGGAACTGAGGGGATAACAGCTCCCTCTTGCTAACACCACATACTGTGTTTTCACAGAGGATCCATGCATGCCTGATTCATGCAGGTAAGCAGGAAGGAGAGAGACCACTTTCACAATCCTGTCACTGAAAGTGCCAATCTGACAGGCTGGACCATGACTGCTGCTCTAGGCACTGAAAAGGCGAAGTCTGGTTTGGGGCTCTCCTAGACACTACAGACACAGCACTGCAGGGCAAAGCATCACAACACGCTACCAGGAGTCCCAAGAGCTGCCTCTTCTTTTCCTGCCTTGACCACAGCTCAACTGTGCCTGCGTCTCTTTGGTCAACAAGCAATCAGGAAAGAGCCTTTCTTCCTAGCTGAGCTTCTCAGTGTGATCTGTACAGGCTCTTTTCCAACTACACTGTAAGAAACAAAGCAAAAGAGAAAAAATTCCATGTATCACGCATGGAAAAAGAAGACAAAAAACTATTTTGGGTGACAAAGGCCTGACATTTCAAAGTGATGGATCTGTGGTCTGTGTAAGGAGTCAGCCTCACAATTTGCAGCCCACAGTACAGCTCTCCAAAGCTATTCACACAGATTTGCCAATGATGGCATTGTGTCTGCATGCCTGGCACTCCTGGACTATTCCAGAATTTCCCCCAGTGCTGACTAGACACATTCTTCAGCATGCTAAGGAGACCGTGACCTGTTGCTTCAGGCTGGGGGGAAATGTAGATAATTGCTTTTGAGAAGCAAAACCTCAATATTTCTCCATCTTCAAGGCTCATGGAAGAACAGCTTGACTGCTCTCCCCACCCATCAGACCAGAACAGCGATGCCAGGTCAGTGCAGCTGTGCACTGCCTGGTATTTATAAGGAATTTGACATTTTTGTTCCGATTTAGAAAAGCATAGAGCTCAATCTGTTCAAGAACTGGCTTCATCTGATTTGAATTGCCCTTCTGCCCAGTTGGCTTTGGTGTATGCCACACAGCACTGGTGCTTGTCTTGGTGTGAGTGACTGTTCAGCAGCAGCAAAGGGAGCCCCATGCTCCATTTCCAAAACTACCTCAGCTTATCCCCTCTCAGGAATATGCACAGGGACTTCTCAGAGATATGGCAGCTTTTCTGTTCACAAGCAGCTCAGAAAACTACCAAACCACAAAACACTAGCAGCAATCCTGCTTTCCAAAATATAACTTCAATAGACTTTGTCTGCCTTAGATTCATTCTGATTTATGCAATTACAGGGTGTGTCTGTACTCTCAGCTCTCCAGTGAGACACTTTGGAAAAGCCTGGTTTCAATTATATGTGAGCAGTGGGGTATTCCCTCTGCAAAAATCCTACTGTCTGACAATGATATTTTACTCCTGACCAAATACAGCCCTAAAGGTTTTCTAGTGCCTTTGGGACATACTAATTAAGCTTACAGTACCTCAGTAGCAGAAGGGAGAATCACCACAAACATGCAAGAAAAAACAACTGAAGACTGAGAGAAAATGGCAAATTACTTATGGGTAAGTTAGAAAAGAGTGAAATGGTAACAACTTTCCCCAGATGGATTAGCAATAGGAAAAGAAGCTACTGGGAGCTATTTCCAAAGGAATTCAGGTCCTCAGTGTTTATTTTCACACTGCACTAGAAGTACTGATGGTGCAAAGACCAATATCCATCCAACTTGTTTTTCTCAATTAACAAGCCCTTAATGCTCACAGCTACTGTAAAGGCCCAACAATTGCCTTCCATACACACACTTCCCAGGAGAGGCACATGCAAATAACATCATGCCATTTTATTTACTGGGAACTTGTTTTCTCCAGCACAGCAATATAAGTGGATAACAAAGTCAATGAGATTCCAAATCCAAGGCCTTACATGTTTGTTTGTACAGGCAGATAGCAATCTCTGCATGAAAACAGTGCCATTTATACAAAATTACTACATTAAAGAAAAAAAGCTATATACAGAAAGTACTGTGTTTATACTCTGCTATGGATTCACGGCACTAGGACTACTACAACGGATGTGATTACATATCAGCAAGGTCAATATGATGAGCTAAAGGGGCATCTCCTTGCTCAGCATCACAGATCACATGTCCTACAAACTGCAGTCTATCATGGAACCAGTAGCATCATTTCTCAGAGCCTAAAATGAAATGATAGCCTACAGAACATACCCATAACAATGAGGTGGAGAGGTGGGCAGGGGGACATGGACAAACAGATATAACCCACATATGAAGTGAACCGAAAATGATGTCACAGATATTGAACAAAATGTTTACAAGATAGTGTCTGGTTAAATAAACAGAAGGCAGACAGAAAGGAAAATGACCTTGTTCTGCACAATAGAGGATTCATATGGGTGAACCAGATACCCCAAATTACCAGCTACTAGAACGGTATTCCAGATGTAGCTCAACTTCCAAGATATTAAGTCCTGACTCAATCCTGTTTGCAACCTGAGAAAGCACAGACAAAATCATGTCAGTCGCCTTTCTGAATCTGACCATTTCCCACCTGCTAAAAATGTAGCAGCACACTGAACAGAAGCTCCAGGTGGTATAAATCAGTTCAGCTCTGTTGACACCATGGATGGCAAAGGATAATGTATCTTTGCAGTAGTTGTTCTCCTGCAAGATCAAGTGTACACACTGGTTGATTTCCCCTGGCAGCCGGCATGCAAAAGCATGAATATGGACGTACTCTGAGGCAAATCACAAACCCACTGTGTTATAGAACACAGTAGAACAACTCATAAGATGGTCTTTACTCTGCCATTGTCCTTTTCTGGTCATCAAAAAAATACTTGGATGACACAGTGGGAAAAGCTCTGCTTCATTTTTTTCAAGAGATGTTTTCTCCTAAGGAGCTCTAATCCACCAGACTGTAACTTTTACTCTTCAAACAGAGCTCAAATTCCTGACCTTGGCATTCTATCACAGAGGACTTGTTTTCACTCACATGGATTAACTGTCACTGAACTACTCATCCAGGCTAATTGGCACAACCACTCCTCCTCTTCAAAGCTATCACTTCCTCACCTATTTTCCCTTCCTTCTCCAAAGAGTACACAACACACAATATTATAACAGTGACTTTAATTACCACCACACCAACTGGCCAGAGTGTTATCCTGAATAAAGCCTGCCAATTACAGCCAGCAGAGGAAGGCAGAGCACAGAGCTGTATAAAAAGCACCTTCGAGTGTCCTGCTCCAAGCACCAGGTACAGTTTATGCACATGGCTACAAACTGCCTGCCCCTGGGATCAGAGCAACACGGGAGGAGCACCTGGCACACACAGCTACCTTGCCTCAACGTTACAAGTAAGCATGCCAGTCCTGACCTCTTCCTATGGACAAACCTATATCCAGTGCTCTTATCTGCACATAGCCACACAGCTCACATGCCAGTGGGGAGGCCCATGACCCATCCATGGCATTTTATTGGAGTTCAGTCCAATATAATTTGTCCTGTGCTCCAACAAATGCCTTCCTCTGGCATTAACTGGACTGCAAAAGAGGATACCAAAGAGATATCCACTCTGTTGTGTTTCAACCAGGCTGCATGATTTGACATGCTGGAATCAATTTCACAGTATTTTTTTTCATCTTAAACCTCAGGGGACTGCTTTGCAGAAGTGTTTGTTTGTCAGTAAAACCTGAAGAGTCCAAACTTTTCCTTGGAGAAAGCAAAGCTTGGACATGTGTGTGGAACATGAGCTAGAACTTAAAAAATTTAGCAGTAAAGAAGGCTTCTTAACTCCCCTCCTTAAAATTCCTATTTTTAAACCAAGCTTCACAATTTTTAACATCTTCAAGATCTCCAAGACTGATGAAATTTTCCTGAATCTTTAATATTATCACTAACAAATGGATGAGCAAGGTACTTTTTGAGAAGCATCGTCACAGCTATTTTGACTATACCCACACACTAGAGCTTTAATTTTGAACACCTAGTCAATATGCAACCTGTCTCTCCAGCCTTGAACTGGTCTCTGTCTCATTTAAATTTGGAAAAAGAAATCTAGAAGAACAGCCCGTAGCCTCAAAACAGGGCACTAATTTGCCCACTCTCCCATCAGCAATTTTTAAAGGGCTGCAGTTCAATGCCCCACCAAACTGCACATCCCTCCAGCTGTGCACTTGCTCCTCTTCCCTTACATCCAGCAATCACAGAGCATCTCAAGATGATCCTCAGTTTATGAAACACAGAGAAGATGGACCAGCTGCCTCTCACATCAGCTTAACTAGTCCCTGGATTTTATATGTTGGACGCAGCAGTGGTCTGGCACAAACAGCTGTGCAGAAGAGCCCAATTATCCTGGCTTAGAGGGAACATCAAGTCACCTCCAGGAGAGCTAAGAACCCAGTGCCCACACTCTTTCAAGGGATTTACAGAGCTCAAGAAGCCTCCCTTGAGAAATCCCAGACCAGATCAAGTAAAATGAAAGCAGATGACAGAAGTTAAATGCTACTATTGTAAAACACCTTCTTAATTTACAGCACACCTCTGAAGCAGGAAACAGCAATTAAACACCAGCCTTTGTAATTATAGCACAGGAGCCTGCCTCCACCCTCACAGCCAGCTGGAACTGCTCCCACTTCTGGAGAGCTCTTCAGCAGGCACACTCGGCCACAGTGATGCTGCAGTTCTCCATCCAGCTTCTTACTGCCCCACACCACCAGCTCTGCAACCTGTCTGAGCAGCACCCTGCCCTGACTGGCCAGGATAAGGATTTTGGGACACTGCTGCAATGCCAAATCTCAACAGTAGCAAAAGAGGACAAGCATCTTGTTTCTCCTAGACTGAGGCAGCTGTAAGAGGAAGGCAAGAAGCTGGGGGGAACAAACATCAGTTATCACACAGTGAAATCTTCCTGACTTCATCCACCAGAGAAAAAAAAAAAAAGTAGCAGGGCCTGTCCAGGGCCCACAGTCATTTAGATGCCAGCCTGATTTATCTGCAGCGATTTTTGCTCCTACACCAGCTGTTCAACCCTCTCCTGGGCAACTTCATTGGGAATTTTGTACCCTGAATGGGCCATTTCAACCACAGTATGTTACTAGTTTCTCACAAATGTTCCTTTCTGCTTGGGGGAGGAACACTCATCCATCAAATACCTTGGTGCCTTCTCTGCTTGCCACTTGCTGCAACTATTTGCTTTGGCACAGCAGATCTCTGGACAGCAAGCAGGCACGCTGTTATTTTCCCTAGTGACAGCACTGAAAAAGGAAAGCATATAAATTATAGCAGTCTTCATTTCTCCAGCAAGGAATGGGATTTTTTTGTGTGTGTGCCTCTAGTGCTGTTCTTTTAAAAGATGCTGTAGAACTGCTCCCTATTTTGCTTGCTCCAGAACGGACAGTGCTGAATATATAGCATTCTGGGGGGCTTGGCAAATAAAACTTCAGGGAAGAAAACTTTCTCAGCACAAGGCACATGTGCTCTGCATGCCCTGGGAGATTCAAGGAACATCCTCTGCCCTGTTTTTATGCACATTTTGCATCATTTTACTCTTCTAGAGCAGCTGTTATGTAAAATACTGGAAAATTAATGAACACTTAATAAAGGGCATGTTCTCCTTGCACCTACAAACACGGCAAGTCTCCAGCATTGCATCACACCGTCAGTCTATGAAAGCTGCAAGGCTCAGAGAAACTGGACCACAATGACAGCCCAAATGTATATGAAGATAATGCCTTTATACATTCAAGCCATGAGTACAACCCACAGGCTTGATTTTCTACTTGTTCCCATCATGCACCTTTGCCCATTCCCCAGTGTCCTTCCACTTCCAACATAACTTCACTGGGATTTACATCGGGACTTAACAGGATATATAGAATCAAAAAAAAAAAATCCATTTCAAGCCAAGGAGAGATTGGAAACAATCAATCAGCATCTTTGAATGTATTTAGATCACTTCTCTTGGGAAGGACTGCAGCAAACAAAGTGTAGGAACAGGTCTACTTGAGTAGGGTGCCTGAAGCTGCAGGAAGATAGCTGTGGAAATAAAGCAAAGGCTCTGGGCTGCTGCAAGACTAATTAAACCCTGATTTAACTGAGGCTGAATTTTTTAATCTGGATTTTGGAGAGTTGCTGGAGGATTTTTTAACATAATTTTATTCAGCAGCCCCTGAAATGTATTCAGTGTCAATTGGTATCTTTTTCCTGGGACAAACATCTACACTGGCAGCTTCTACCACTGACACAACACATCAACTCACATAAAGGAAAAAAAATCACCATTAGCTAAAAATATCTGAATGAAAACAGAACAGTGTTTGAAATGCCATTGTATTAGCCTGTCTTTCTTTCCTTGGCTCCCTCTTTGTTTTCTGTGGCCATTGACATAGACTCTGATAGCTGCAAAAAACTGTCTGATTTCATACTATGTTTTAAATAGCAGTGGGAGACATTTCCCTGAATGACATTTATGAAAAAAATGCAACCTGATAAATTTTTTGTGTACACAACCCTTCCAAAGTCTATGAAGAACTACTGAATATACCAAGAAAAGGTCCAGTAAATGAGCTGTGAAGGGAAGCAGTGGCAGGAGTGACGTACTTTTCCCCCTCACTTTCCAGAAGCTGCTCATTAAGTCCAGTTTTAAGTGGGGTGGAGACAAGCCACAGAAATTCCCAGGATAACACTGGTGTGTGATTAATGAGAAATGTCACATCAATCCAACAGACTTGTAAGGAAGATGTGACAGTTGCATGCACACAGGCACCAACATTTCACTGTGTGTTTGCCCCAGAGCATCCTGCCCACCTGCTCCCTTCCTGTTGAACTCAAGCCTTCCTAAAATTAGGACCATTTCTCCAATCTCATTCCAAGTTTCCACCTTTATCTCTCAGTCTGCCAGTGCTGGTTAAACAAAGAATTTAGGAGCGGAAATGACTGTATTCTGTGAGAGGCACGCTCCAGAGAGCAGGAGGATGAGCACACAAACCCAAACAGAGCAACGCCGGATGCTTCCACAAGGGAAACCTTCTGCATCCTTTCTTACAGTAGAAATGAGCATAGAGAGGAAAGAATGACCTCCAGATGTAAGTCATCCTAAAAAAGTTACTTTAAAGGCAAAGCTCAAGATTTTGTACTTTTTGTGCTAAACACAAACCCTTAGGGGCTTTCTCTGAAGTCTGCTTAGGTACCCTGCACACATCTGCTGGGTGAAAAGGAGCAGCGTGTCTGTTTGATACAAAGCAAGTACAGAAACACACTACATTATCCTGCACAACCTTTTGAAACATTTAAATATGACAGACCAGAAGAGGAGGCATGAAGGCGATTCCCCATATTCCTTGGGATAGCAGGAAGCTGGGAATGCTCCTTTAATCCCCTCACAGCCAGAAGATTGCTCCAGCACATTTCAACATTTTACAAGGCATCAGCCATGGCCAGAATCAACATATATAATGCTCTGTTAAAAAGTAATACCCATCAAGTTGCCCAGGAATGCTCTGGCTGAAGTAATTCAAATGGCAAAACAGCATTTTTTTGGAAATAAATCTATTTCAAGTAGATTTGGCTTGTTTCCAACACCAGTTAATAGCAATACTGAATTCCTGGGTAGATAAATATGCAGCTTCTGCCTGCTAGACTTTCATGCAATGACACTGTAAAAATCTAAAAAACCTGATTCTATTTGCCAGAGACTTCAAAAGCTGTATCCCCCCAAATACAGACCTTTCTAAACTCCCTTTTTTGAAAGGATTTACATTCAAATTAATTTTTAATTTGGCAGTAAGAACTGCAGTACACAATTCGTCTGTGCACCATGGCCACGTGTAATTGTTATAATTCAGCTTTTTTAGGCATGCATTCTTAGGTATCTAGAGAAATGCTCTGGGGAAGAGTAGCAGCAAATACCCTGCTGCAAGAGAAACAAGCCAGCATTCCTGTGCAAGACACTTTTGTTTATTTTCTGTAACAAAAATACGCCAACTTGCCTGTTTCTTGCGCAAAGTAACAAACTACCCTAATTGACAGCACTAACACTCATCAGCCTGTCCCCACAAACCTTTTCCCTCTGAGCTCCCTCACATCCACCCAAGCTCCCCATCATGGATGGTGCCCAAGCATCTCCAGCTTGACCTCTGCTGCTTTTCCACTGCCCAGCCACTACTGTTACATTTAAGCCAGAGCCTTGCCTCACACAGAGTGATCTCCATATCAGAGAGCACCACTTAGGGTAAAAAGAAAAACAGCACTGCAGTTGCAAGCTCAGGCCTCTCAGAGACAAAAATCAATAGGGAAGTTTGTAGGAAAATGAGGGGAAAAAAAAAGGATACAATGTTTTATTTAATTGCATTACTGTGCTTTGGACATAACAGCATTCTTTATAGGTGACGCAGAAAGCCATTCCTAAAAATTAGGAAATGTAATATTTTGTGAACCCTAGACCATAGAGATTATTTTGGCCCTTTAAATCAACCTAATGTCTCATTTTTCAAGTATCAACTTTGCATAATTTCTATCTGCTAGTGTATTTAACATCCAAGGAACACTTCTTTCTTGCATCTTCCCCACACCCTACATTAGGAAAGGACAAATCACTGGACTAGAGACAGCAACATTAAAAGAAAGCTACTTTTTCATTTTTATGCATTTGTACTAGCTGGTAATTTATCGTTTATAAAGCTTGGGATGGCTGAAATTTTGTCCCAAGGAAACCATGCTCTGTTTAATAATGAGAACAATCAAATGCCATGATTTGTAGGAAGCAACTTTTTTCCTTGACCTTTTTATTACTGGCAAAATGTCAGGAGATTATTGAAGTGCAGAGAGCACAATCTATGATAAATAACTTTGTGTTGCCACATACCAGACCAAAACGCCCCCTCCTCCCTGTCCAGTCACAAACCTTAGCTTTCCAAAACAGCTCTGATTTATAAAGAATTATAGATAACTAACAGAGTCTGAATGCCAAGTGCAATATTGTGGGTGAACAGGGCTTGCTCAATTCCTGGAAGTATAAACAAGGGGGGAAGGAACAAAAAGAGCAAGAGCCAGAATGCAGCCTTACTTCTGTCTTTGACAGCTGCAAGATCACTGCTGACATAACACATGCAATCTTCATCCTTACCTGAAATACAGCAGCATGAAAAATTGGAGAGGACCCAGCAAAAAACCATAAGGCTATCTCCAAGTCTTATCAACTGCAATGACAGTTAAGATGTTCAACCTACTTAACTAATCAAAGATATTTGAGGGATCACCTGATCATAGCCTGCAATCACTTAGAGGGAAAAGATGTCAGAAAGCTGGAAGAAACAAAGTAGAAAAATGCCAGATTAAAGAGAAAGCACATATCTTTTACTGTAAAGAGAACTACCATTTCCACACATTTCTGAAGAGCATTAAAAAAATCACCACCAAAAATTAAAATCTGCCTAAGGAAAATGCTGTAATTCAAGCAGAAATTACTAGATGTAAGAATATCAGGCTAAAAATCCTTGCAGATGCAAAGTCAAATGAGATCAACAGGACTGATACAGCTGGCTTTAACATCCAAGATGCAAAGAAAAGCTATGTTGTCCAGAAAGCAAACTCCAGCCTTCCTACCTGAGCCCACTTTCTCACCAGATATGCAGCTTAGGAGATCACCATGCCAAGTGTTGCAGAGCCTTTCTCCAGCTTCCCGAGCCCTGCAACTCGCTGTGCTGTAATCAAGCAGCAGAGCAGCCAGCAACAGGCAGCTCATGCTGCTTGTTAAACACTTCTAGCCCTAAAACACTGCATTTCTTCTCCACTTTACTTTTCTAAGGTCCACTTCCAAATCAGCCTGAAGAAAATATTGTTTTACTGACTTCAGTAAAATAAAGCTTTTTATTATTTCCCATGCCGTTTCATTTCCTGGTACTCAAAGCTAAATGGCACAGACATTTACAGTACTGGGAGTCTCATCTGTAGCTCATCTAAGACAGGCTCACTGAGCCAACAGCTCACAGTGCAGTAGGACTGCCCATTAAAAACACTACGGGATAATTCCAGGCTTCCTACGGGCACCATCTATGTGTACAGCTCAGCTCATTTTCTACACGTTATTAAAAGCTACACTACTTAACTCACCATTTAATTTTCATGTTAAATGAAAGCAAAAAGCATGACAAAAGAATGGTAGTGAATAAAAAAGAAAGAAAAAAGATGTACTTGAAGACTTCCGAGTAGCTTTATCCAGAGAGCAAACAAGCATACTCTGGCTGGAACTGGGCCAGCAGACAATGCCAAATAACCCCAAGAAGAGATCAGACCCTCTCCCTGCCCTCATAACAGAGCCCTGTAGGCCAACACAGGAAAATAAATAAAACCCAACCCCAAAACTTACTTTGTTATTTTTCCGGTGAAGACAGAGGCGCAGAGGTGCAAGCAATCTCCCCACAGCTCCAGGAGGCCAGGGATGGAAGCAGGAACAAACACTGATCTCCTGATTTCAAAGCCAAACGCCCTAACCACAAAATTATCCTACTTGCATTGCCTCAACCTGTCTCATCCAGAAGAACCAAATTACTGGAGAAGAGAAGGAGGGAGAGAAGGGAAGAAAACAGAAGGTCTATCAGGAATATTTCTGGTCCATCTGGGAGCAAACACTGCTTACATTGGTTCCCAGTAATTGCACTCCAATCAATTCAGAACAATGATATGAAGTTTAGTGCTGAAAATACTCAACTTTCTGAGAGTTCAAGCAAGGCTGACACAGACCTTCTCTTAAGGCAGGAAAAAGCCCCATATTGCTTAATGCTTTTTATACAGGGGCCTGGAATGCTCAAAAGATTAAATAATTCACACACTGCCTTTCCCCAGGAGTTCACATCTAGCCCGAATCACAAATGTCAAGTACAATCACATGCACTCTTGATAGACTTTGAGAGGTAAGAGCACGGCCCGAGTGCAACTCCCAGGAGATAAACGCTTGTATGGAACAAATCCCTGTAGATCAACCTGGCAGCAGTCCCAGCAGGACTGCAAGGGAAGCCAGTGCAGGAAACACTGCACAGCAGTGGTGTCTTGGACCCCAGGGTACAGAGGTGAATAAATGAGGGAACATGCTTTGGTTTTCCCCTTAACAGCTTCAACTTCCAAGGACACAATGGAATCCTGACCCAGATAAAACACTTTTATGCACATGGAGAGGCAGGGTGTGTTTACAGCAGTTCTATGTTAAAAGTGGCATAAAAGGTGCCATTCTCAATCGCATCAAATATGCCAAGAGAGTGAGCTGGTGTGTTTTACATGGGGTACACAACTCGGCACACCTCGTGATTTGCTCAGGCTCTCAGACAAGGGCAGTGGAGGGAAGCAAGAGCACAAGGTGCCGCAGCTCCGGCGCGGAAGAACAGCAGAGGCGGCTGCTGGTGGAGGGCACAGAGAGCTGGGTGCACCCACTCAACCTGCCCGGGGACTTGAGATGTTGCAACTTGCTCCAAGAAGAAAAGAGCAGCAAAGCACGGCTCTCTGTGCAGTGTGGGCAAAGCACAGAGGGAGCAGAGCCTCGGGGGAGCCATGCTACACTGCAGTGCCTTCAGAGCTGCAGTGGCATTTGCTGTGTGTGCCCCTGCCTGTGGAGCTCCAGGCTCGGCTGGAGGGCGCAATCTGGTTCTTCGCTCTGTTTCCACAGCCATTTTCACTTGGAGTGCTTGCTGATTCCTTTCATAAACTGCTGCATCCCTGACATACAAGGGCAGAAAACTCTTCTAGCAAAACCTGGGAGTCAGCGACAGAGAGGGGAAAATAAATTAAGGACCCATTGGGGCAAGTTTTCTTTTTTTTCTGTCTCGAGCAAAACTTAAATCACTTCTTCCTTGCCCCACTGCAGCTATGGTAATAACACACAACTATTCATTATCCTCATCTTAACTAGAAAAGCCTCTTTCAATTTAGCACTTAATATAATTACAGTAAATTAAACAGTGTCTAGAAAAAGTCTTACCTTTTCAGAGCTATTACCTTACCTCTATGAAACTCTATCAGTTAAAAGTGAAGATAGCTATTAAACAATAAGGGTTTGTAGCTATTCAGTGAGCAGAAAAGTGAGATGTTCAGTGGAAAATTGTTCAAAATCTATTTCTAAATTCAATACCACATCTCCAAGGGAAAATGGGAGAATCTCATTAATGGTATTGCAATATCCCTCTCGCATTGCAGAGATAGTACTTGAACACCAATTCTCTGTTCACTTTCCTTCACCTTAACAGATTCCCTTTTTTTTTTTTTTTAATATGAGGGAAAAAAAGGTCTGCCTTTCATAAAATCACAAGGTAAATTATTGCCTTTGTGTGCTTTCAGGAAAAGCTCTCTCTGGCTAGTGATACATCATTAATGTGATTTCTCCAAGAGACATACAGGATAAAAAGCACTTGGCTGCCATGAAGTCAATGGGAAAACACACAGACTTTGAGAGGGTCATGATAAACAAAAAATAAAGCCATAAATTTCCACACTGGTGCTCTAAAAATAAATAAAATGACAAAGCATCTACAATAGGTACTCAAGAGAGGCATTTGGTAAATGGTCATTCTGTGTTCTCCTAAATAAATCAAACACTAGCTTGGTAATACTTGGAATGATATTAGAAGCATTATTTTTAATACTACATAAGCTTACCAGCCAACAAGAATAAAATATTAAGCAGGAAATATCTTTAATATATTGTTTTGCAACAACTGGGAGAGCATTAGTAATAATTAGCAGCCAGCACTGGAAGTGCTGTCTGCTAACTGTGCATCTTGTGGATAACAGCAAGTCTTGTGTTAACACAATGAGGTCAGCTGACAACAGCTTTATGGCAGAGAACAGCATATTGTGCATTTCTGGGAAAAAGAACCTTTAGTGCTGTAGGGATTATTATGGTTAAATTGCTTCTGAGTCACAGTCTGTTATTGCTCAATGTTTCTCACTTGGTCCCTACCTACCTACCTTTTATTTCCTCACAGGGATGCACCTGCTCAAAGAGAATAAAACTGGCACTGTTGCACCCACTGTCTTAGCTCTTTTAGACAAGTTATTCAGTATCTTGCTTGCATAATGAGATTGTTTTTATTTATATTACAGAACAGCCCAGCAAAATCCAAGACAATACTGCTCTAAATATTCCAATAAGAGACCTTGACACCAAAGAACATAATCCAGGCAGAGAGAGGATGAAAAAGGCATGGAAAGCTGATATTGACACACCCTGGCCATGTACCGTCTCAGGGAACTGAGAAATGAGAGACCCTGCACTACACTTCTCAGATATACTCGTGGCTAGGGGATCCTGCCAGCTTCTCAGCACACCTCACCCTCTTGGAAAAGAAAGCTTTCAGCACCTACGCCAAGGGATTCCACAAGCCAGAACTTGAACACCAGCTTGGGAAAAACTAGGTTAGAAGCCTGACAGTCTAGCCTTGGTTTAAGAAGCTTCCAGCCTTGTCCACAAGTGGAGCTCCCCAAGTCTACTGCAATGCATAGGTGTAGGAATAAATAAGTGCAGGTATTAATAAATAACTGCAGGTGTGCCAAGGTGCCTCCCATGACCTGGAGTCCAGAGAGAAATTCAGGCAGTAACAGCAGTTTGATTACAGGCAACAAAGACTGGGTGGTTCATCAGTCAAAAAAAAAAAAAAGAAGAAAAAGAAAAAGAAAAAAAAAACCCCAAAAAATCCAAACAGACAAAAAAAAAAAAACCCACCAAAAACCCACAACACCAAAAAACACACTCAACAGCCAAGAAATAGGGCCTTTTGTGCATCCACTGAACCTTAATTAAAACAAAATAAAAAATCTTACACATGATTATACACACTCTATCTCCTCTTCTATGAGAAATGTTACACAGCTAGAGCAAGAAAACAAGGCTGGGGCAAATGACAGATGTCAAAATGGAAAGAAGATAATCTACTATAAACGAAACTGAAAAATACAATACTTTGTATTTCATATCTAACACACCTGTGTCCTGCTCTAGATTACAACAACAGAGCACCATGGAAGGCAGTTTAAATTACTGCCTTGCCCACTAATGCTATAGTTTGTACAGTGCATTCAGTGCCCACTGAAAACCTTTATAGTCCAAGTAAGGATTTACAAATTCCGAAAAAAAAAACCCAAAAAACACCCAGAAAACAATCAAACAAACAAACAAAAAAAAAACCCAAACCTGCTTAGACCTGAACAGTCTGACCCACATGTGAAAGAAAATGAAATTATCTGCAAATCCAGATTACTTTCCTTAGTAAGGTAAGGGGAAAAAATAACTCACTGCATCAGCAACTGTCAGGCTCTCAGCAGTGCACAAGGTTCTTTTTCATGGCAAGACATAAAGAAAAGACATAAAGATTCATCTTGTAAAATGGAAATCTCATTTATTTGCATCCATGCCAGGAGCTTGCCAGAATAACCACTCTGACAGAGAATTAATTCCAGTGGCAATTTCACTTTCACATTTCAGGGATTTTACAGATGAGCCAGCAACAGCTCCCCGAATGAACTGTGCAATGCTTGATAAAGTGTATAAAAGCCTTGGTCACCTCCTACTTCTACATAAAAGTGATTCTCTCCTGATGCTGAAGTCATACCTAAATAGAGAAAGTGCAAAAACATCAAAAAAATAACACAAAAGAAATTCAAATTGCTCTTTTCATTCTGCAAAGATTATTCACAATGATCAACAGTTACCCACACCATGCAGGGGAACAGAATTCCCTTCCTCTCTTCACTGGGACATGGCAATATATTGCTGTGAGGAGAGAATTCCCTGTTATTTTAACCTGAGAAAAGAGCAAATCAATTAAAAAATGCAGTGCTAGCATAGGCTATGCACTCTTAACTGGCATCAAACAACACAGGTAACAAAAGCCGAGCTGCCTCTGCAGCACTGAAGGTGGGAAGGAACAATGACACTACAACAGCTGTCTGCAACAAAATGAGTTGGCATGAAAATTAAAGTGTTTTTCAGAGCAATCCCATGATTTTGCTGAGAGAAAACTGAAGGAGGACTATCAGGACACTGCTTTTGTGCCTGAAGTGCTGGGATGCAGAAGGACCAAGCTCACATTTAAGCTTTGCACTCAACACAGAACAAGACATTTCATCCCTCGATGCCTCTCTGCCACATCTGACAGATTAGCAGCAAGTCTGCTTTTATCTTGGTTTCTGCTGATCGATTTAGACAGCACACCCGTCAGGACTCTACTACAGTAGCATTCCAGTTTGGGAATACACACAAACTAGCTATTACATTATTCCTTGGGGGTACAATTTCACATTGATTGATTCACTGACAGATTAGATAGGATGAAGCAGGCAACCCCCATGCTGAGTTTCCCCCCTCCCCCAACGAGAGCTGCACACATCCCAGTTTATTAAAGATTTCTCTTTTGCCTTTAGCTGGTTAATTTTTTACTGATGCTATAATCATACGAATGGTAACTGGGTTGCCAAAACACTCAAATTCATACAACCCTGCAGTCAATTCCCAGTAAGTTGAAGCTTGGCATGGAGTTTAACAAAACACATAGAAAAACTACTATCAAAAAAACCTGCCAGCACAGTAAAGTTATTGATATTGGAACAGAGCACAGACCTCAGTGGCACACTGCAAAAGGAAAGCCCAGGTATACAGCTGGCTGTTTATTAAACAAAGACGGAAATTGAGCCTTTTCAATTCAGACTTTGATTTATACACCTATAAATCCTTCAATGTCAAAGGAGTGTAAAGGAAAAAATGGCACAGTTTCAACTGTAGCTCTACAAACATTACAGAAAACTGAGACTAAAGAACAAGGGATATGCCCATGGTTTTTATGCAGCTTAAAAGAAATTAAAAAACACCACCACACAAGCAGCTGGACTATTCTAACCTTCTAACCCTAATCCCCCTTTCACATCAGTGTCCTTCTGTGATGGGCAGAAATCATTTACAGGTACCTCTTAGTAGCCTGCTGTTAGCTGCTTCCAATTTTGCAGAATATTCCGCTTTAGTCCCTTGATCTTTTTGTATTACACAGATGCATGTACAGTACCCAGAGCCCGATGCAAGCACAACACTCCCACGCCTTGAGCAGAGAAAGAGTATTCCAATAATTAAGAAATGTGGAAACCTGGGCAGGTTGTACACTGCTCCTTAGTCCTCCACAGAGGCTCAGCAGCTACTTATCAAAAGGGTGTTTTTCAGGATGGTTGTCTCCTTCCTCCTTCATTGCATGACCAGAAAGAGCCACAGTGGTGGGGAGGAGGTGGGATGAAGGCAGAACCTGCGATTTAGACACGGCCCTGTACAATTAACTGCACCACAACCACACAGCTCCAAAACGAGGGCTGAGCAGCACCTGGGAGGAGTTTGCTCAGTCTCAAGACACTTGATGCCCTAAAGCAGAGCATAAACACCAGCAGTGACAGTCAAGAGCCTGTGTGAGGTGTGAGCAAGCCCAGACCCACACTGAGACATGCTGGCAGAGCAGGTCACTGTCATTCCTGCCCAAACCTGTGTGTATCTGGCATTTGGATTGCTTCCATTCCCTGAGCTGCTTCTTGTGTTTCCTTTACCTTAGTAACCACAGCAGGCATGCACAAACACCTACAACGTGCTGCCAGAGACATCTCATGTTGAGGAGAGGAGGCGTGAGGAGCAGCATTTCTGGCTGAGAAAGCACGGTGCTGTTAATGCTTCAAAGGCAGGGAGGTCAGGAGAAAAAAAACACTAAATGCAGCTTTCCCCCCAAATAAAACAGGAGCTCAAACAGCACAAATCTGTGCAGTTGCAGAGGGAGGTCTGTGCTCCACAACTCAGAAGCAGCAGGGCCCTGCTGACACACTTCAGCCCCAGATCCAGCACTAAAAGACCTTCAGCAATGGCAATCTCACAATTGCCTCCAGCAGATAACAGCTCCCTTGGACATGAAGTGAGTCTAACCCAATTCAGATTAGCTTAACTGAAATTTTTATGATCTATGAACATAATAAGAATTAGTTGAGTCTCAGTTTTGCTCTGAGCATGGCACAGTGATTTCAAACACTGCACATTACAGATTATAGGAATGGCCTTTCCCCAGAGAATCCTGGATTCCAAACCACAGCCCTGTATCAGACACAGAGCCATTTTTCTCCTGCTGTAGCCAAAAAAGCACCTTGAGAAATATCTAATCCAGTAATGGAAACTGAACCACCTGTACTCTACAAGCCTCCCTCCCACTCACCTGATGAATCAGTGTTGCAATAAAGCACATGAAAATTAAATTAAGCACCATGAAAAGATGAGAGCAGTAAATCCACCTTTCAGTTACTTTCATGCATCCCCATGATTAAATCATTCCTTAGGTTCACATTGTCCTCTTCAAACCAAAACAGGCGGTGGGCAGGACTATGGCCTGCGTTTTCTCCCTTGAATCAGAGAACTGCTGTCTGTACCTCCATCAATAGTGCCGCAAAGTAACCCCTGGAGCTGAATCTGACTCCCTTGCTGCCCCCAGGTCCTTTTGGCCCAGCTCTGTCCCCCTTCTTGCCCAGTCAGGGTGGGGATACTCCCAGGGTCATTACCATCCTACTGGGAACTACCCAGCTGAGAACGCCCATTCTCCGATTCGGGGAAGAGAACTTACCACGCACAGAGCCTGGCTTGAGGCTTCTGTCTCTCCCTCCCCACTCACACCTTTTTGGAAACTTGCTGCCAAGGAGGAAAGGCGGCAGCTGGGGACACATCCAGTGCAATGGCTGTTTTCTGGTACAGACACTGCTGAATACTGCTGCTATCTCCTACATCAGTGCAAAGAGGGGGAAGGAATATTTTGACAACAAAGAGACTGCTGCAGCTGGATGAAGCGAGGAGGTTGCAACATAGTTTAAAGAACTTTCCCCCTCACTTATATTAAACAATTGTTTCACACTACAATGCTTTAGGTTTGCATAGCACTTGAAAAATACGGTTTCTGATCCAACTGATCCAGTCACATGTTGCTTTTATGTTTATTTCTCTAGGAATGCTGCCTTGCCTCACTTAGTGCAAGCTAAAAGCATTTCCAAACTCAGGTTTCCAAAATCTGGTTTTTAGATAGCAATGCCTATGATATCCACTCTGGTAGCTGTACAAGCACCTATAGGAAAGGTAATTACTATTGTCAATTAAATGTAGCCAATTAGTAACAGTGCAATCTCCTCACTAGTTCCTCACCATGCTGAAAGAAGTACATTAAAAATGCGTTCCACCTACCAGATATGCCCACATGTCTAAAGAAATCAGGTCTCCTTGACAGCACGCCATCCCACATGCCACACCGGCCGCTTGCTGGCCCCCCAGCCCTGCCATGCCGAGAAGTCGCGGGGCAAGGGGATCCACCCCACAGTTCCCGTCGCCAAACCCCAAAAGGCACACGTAGAAAGGGCGACGCACAACCTGGGCACAAAGCACGGGCACAGGCGGCAGGTTACCCTCCCAGAGCTGCCAGCACTCAGCCCCTCGCTGGAATCACGCCGCCCGCAAGCCGAATCTGAGGTACCACGTTCTGCTTAAAAATAGGCAGCCTGGCAGCGCGGGGGACAGGAAGAACAGCTAGCATGGGAGGCGGGGGAATGGATTTATTGGAATAATTTAGGGCGGGGAGGGGGGACGGTATTTGCTTTTACAGGGCATTTTGGGGAGGACAGCTTCGGGGAGTCGGGGGAGGATGTGGCTTTTAGGGGGAGCTGGGGATGTCCGGTGCGTCTTACCTGGCCGGGGCGGCCGAGCCCCCGCGCGGTGCCGCGCTCAGCACGCCGCGCCCCGCCGCCGCCGCCGCATCGCCGGGACACGCGTGGGACGGGAGCGGGGACACGCGTGGGACGGGAGCGGGGACACGCGTGGGCCCCGCCGAGCCGCTCCCCCCGCGGCACGGAAAGCGCGCAGCGCCGGGCCGCGGCCGGACAGCTGCTCGGGGGAGGCGGCGGCAGGAAATACCAAAAGACTGATCCAACCACGCTAGGGAGAGAGGGAGGGAAGAGAGGGGGGGGAACGGAGAAGAAAAATAGAGGGAGAAAAAATAAAAACGGAGGAGAGGGGAGAAAAAAAAAGGGGGGGAAGGAAACGTGCAAAATCCGGGCGGGATCGGCGCGGAGCGGGCGCGGTGCTCGGCTCCCCGCGGGAGCGCCCCCGGGGAGCGCCTCGGCCTCTCCCGGCCGGAGCTCAGCTCCCTTCGGTTTGTTATTCCCCCCCGCACTCCCCGCAGTTTGTGTCTTTCTTCTCCTCGACACAGGGAGAGCCTGAAGCCAAGGCAGAGTAAATAAAGCAAAACCACCAACCCCTTAAACAAGAATCAGGCGGACCCCCCGGCCAGCAAGCAGCAAGCCATCCCTGGGGTTCACTGACGCCACGCGCAAGATAATGGAGAAAAGCCAACCTGGAGGAATCACCAGGCTGAAGCCGTGCAGCTGCAGGAGCACTTTGTCTCAGCATCCAGCCGCACGCCTCCGCCGACGCCGTGGCTCAAAGGCGCCCATGCAATATGCAGCCCTGACACGCAGCTGGGCACGCTCCCAGCTTCGCCTGTGCATCCAGAGAGAAAAATCAATCCCATGGCAAGCACGGACCCCTAAGCTCCTCCAGACGAGGAGGACAGCCCAATCATCGCATCCCTGGCCTCAGCCTGCCCTTCGGGGGAGGCATGACTTTACAGGCAGCAGAGTATCTGGTAAAGCATCACGGCAGAGAATGACCCAGCCACACGCATTTAACTGATGCGTCCTCTCTCCTCCACTCTGCGGGTCCCACGGTTCAGCGCTGGACCAAGAACAGGAAGCCAAACAGGACTCCACACCTCCTTCATCTCCATGGGAAGAGGGGTAGCAAAGTTAAAAGGCACCCAAACTTTCTGAAACCAAAAATCACATGAGGGGATAATGTGACCAACATGAGTCTGACTTGCATCACTAAAATCTGAATCACCCATGTACAGCTGAATCTTTGGTGCAAAATACAGCATGAAGCTCAGACTCATGCTTCTGAAACCAGAAGTATTAAATCATGTGCCTGAAATGCTTTACTACCCCACCCTTCACAAGAAAAGCCAGATCCTTTTTCTCTTTGGTGTGTGCAGGGGCTGAACCAAAACAAAGATCACTAGCTCTGATGTTCCTGTTACTACACAGGAAGCCAGCTTCCAGAACTAAAAAGCAGCAACTCATTACTTGAAAAGGTCTCCCAGATCTTAATGAAAAATCCTGAATTCATCCCAAGATGCAAGCTCAACTTGGAACAGGGCACAATCTCCCATTTACTGCCTTCAGCCCACTCCAGCCCATGCAAGGCTGATATCCACCCTGCATCACTGATATCCATGTACCTAATGCCAGTAGAGGTAGCTGATTTTCTCCTAGTGAGTTCGATGGGACATAGAGAGAATGTACTATACCTAGCTACTAGACCATGGTGCTGGAGGGAGAAATCAGCATCCATTTTTGCTCTTTCCTGGAAAGAAGCACTATAAACACAGCATAAATGATGAACAGCTCACACAGCCTAAGCTGTCCCTACTATTCAGAGTCACCACAGCCCTTCTCTACACATTAAATAAGCCTCTGAATCACTTGCATAGGGCAGGTGATTCTAAGTTCACCTGTATTTGTTGTGATTTATGCCATCATCTGCAAGGTGTGGAGAGTTGTCATGATTCCAGCTGCCTTCAAGTTGGTCAGGATTTTCACTTAATCCTCAACAAAATTTTACCCTGAGGGCAAGTCTGTACTGTGCAATGGGGCAGGGCACTGCATGGAGATGCCAAGGCCTCTCAGCACCCTGGCTCAGGGCACTGCCAGGTTGAGACATCCTCTTAGAGCATGAAGCAGCTCACCCTGCCTCATGCTGCCTTCTTACTCTCTGTTGCCTCCTGTCCTTTCTGGGGTCCTTTCTGTGTCCTCCACTCCCTTCACCCTTCTGCTTTTAGAGCTGGGACAGCCAAATGCAGCCAGGTATTTTGCCAGTACCTTGTCTGGTGCAAATGGCTTTTTAACTAAAGCACAGACTTGACATTGGTCCAGCTGTCTGTATCCAGACTGGCTTTGTCCCACCATGGCTTCTCAGCTACTTTGGTACAGACATCTACAGTTTTTAGTGCCCTACATGAATCTCAGTGGGACTTAAGAGTTCATTTCCCAGGGATATCTGTTTTGAACATTTAAAAAAACCCTTCTAAAGGTGTTTTGGTAAAGATTTTTACTAAATTATTTTCTTATCAGGCAATCATTCCATGATACTAGGGTTTCATCTGTTCACTGCCACATTGCTACACAACATTCATTTGATAAAAACTTGAGCATCTAAAATTATTTCTGTCAAAACAGTTAGAGACCCTGATAAAAAATAATACATTAGGTTTTCCTGTGTGCTCTAGGACAGTGCATGAGGCATTAGTGATACACAGAACAGAATACTTGGCTGTTAAATTGTCAAAATCTTGTCCATAAACTGGAGAAAATGAGAAAATTTACCTCAGACTGATGCTTTGCATTGTGCAGCCATGACATTTCTTATGGTCCAGGGAGCCCTGAACTTGGATTTGCTGTGTCTTCAGACCTTGTACCAGATGGATCCTCTGACTCTGGGTTAGAGCAATGCATCACTTCCCTGTCTGTCAAAGCTGGGACCTAGATCTGTTCTCCCCCTTATAAGTCCCCCACAGGAATATGGGGAGTAAGCAGAGCAAACACTATTATTTTTGAAGACCATTTTCCACAGCCCTCTAGTGTCTATTCTGTTAACAGCCATTCAGAAAACACATCTGCTGGTTATGTGCTGTCTGCTGTCCATGAAAATACACCTGAGGTGTGCATAAAACCCTAAGTGGGTAGATGTGGAGTACAGAGCTCATAATCCAGCCATGCATTTGGGGTGAGCTTTACTGTGTCCTAATGCCACCTGAGCTCCCTAGCTTAAAGCTAATTCATCAGTGTCCCCCAGATATCACATATCCCTTTGACAGAAGCTCTTTGATGGATGTACCTTGCAGTTAGGGCTGAGGACCCTTCTGGTTTCAGCTCTCCTTTGCAAGAAATCAGCATTCCTTTCAGGGGGTCTGCAGCTGTGGTATTTCCTTTGGGCATTTGCCAGTGTTTGCAACACTAAACTTTCCTACCACAGAAACAAAATTCTGTCCTAAAAGGGCTTGTAAACTTGGTGTGAACTCTATCATAAACAGGGTAGCAAAAGCAGCAAAGCACATTAAGCTTTAATTCTAATGCTGGAAGAGCCTAGTCATGCTGTTTCACCTTTTGTTACTCCAATCCTTACAATCCAGTAATGCAACTTGAAGACCTTAATAGTCAGGACACTGAAAAGCAGTACCTCTCCTCTTTTTATGGCAACCCTTGGAGATGTGCAACAACACAGTATCAGTATTGTCTAGAAATTGTGGTGAATGGTAATTGTCTAGAAATTGTGGTAAATTGACTAGAAATGTGGTAAAGGCAGGTGAGCAGCAGCAACAAACAGATCACTCGGTTCTCTAAGGTCAGCAGCCTGCCTAGGAAACGGTTGCAGTGCTTTGTCCTGCATCTTCATTTTCATGTCCTCCACCTTTCACAACTGCTGAATGAGCTCCTCTTCCCCCAGGAGAGATCAGACCCCACCTATGTGAACTGTAAATGCATACTCATTTTGTAGAGTGCAGCAGACTTGCATTTTATGCTTTCCTACATCTCACAACATAGTTACAATAGTTCTACAAGCTCCTGTTCATGACTAGATAGTTAAATGCCATAAAAGCCATAAGATATATTTATGGGTCTCTATTAAAATGAAAATGTAGAGGGTCATATTTCTATCATTATAATTACTACAACAGCTCTAGAGCCATAACCACATTAATCAGACATCATAAGAATGGTTGTTAGCATTGTAAGATACTTCCCTTAAGCTCATGGCACATAGTGAGACAAGGAGCAGGAAGCTTAAAACAAATGAGTGAAAAAATGTTATTAAACACGGGTCTTTATCATTAGTCATAAGCTTCAACACAGCTGTATACAATTAATGATAAGAAAAAGATCACTCTTATCCACAAGTGTTTTCCAGTGCAATGTTCCTTAGGAAAAATATGCAGTGCTATAGCTGGATAGAGCAGGAGTTTCTTGTTAACAAATAGTAGTCTGCCTGTTTAGAACTCTGGAAAAAACATGTTTGTTCATTTTACATTTTGAAAAACAGAGCTGCTGCTAAACCAGGATCCTAATTGCTAGTTTGCTGGAACAGGTCTCTGGAGAAATTAGTTAGAAAAACCACAACCATCTCCCCAGGAGCCACTGGAGACTGGAGTCCTCTTGTGGCAAAAGGTAGAAGAAAATTTCCAGTGACTGATTACTGCTGAAAGCTGGGACCCGGTAAGAGGTAGAGGGAGTATCTGCTTTGTAAAGAGCTTCATGTCACATTGCAGAGCATAAAAGCAGCAGCATGAAGACTTCACAGCTGGCAGTGGGCAAGCATCAAAAGGAGCAGGATGCCACAGTGTTTTGATACTGCAGACTGTGCTTCTGTTTGCTGTGGTAGCTCCTTTCTGTTAGTGTGTTCCCTGCTGAGATGATGTTTCTGACTGGGGGTTTTTTGTTTGTTTTTTTTTTTTTTTCTGTCTCTGTTAGCAGAGGTAATTTTTCCTGAGTGGTTTGCTAGCAAGAATTTTTCTCCTGGCTAATATATTCACTCTACAGTACCAGAGGTCAGCTCCCATCCTTCTTGTCAGTCTGGCTGAGCTGGGTAGATAACACAATTCTAAGAACTTGTTTAGATCTTACTGCTTGATATTCCACCTCCTTTTCTGGTGTGTTGTTTCCTATCTGCAGTAGACCCTATGGACTGCCTTGAGCTCATCTTAGGAGACATTTCTATGAATGATGGATGTTGGCCATGTTGGCCCTGCCTGGAACAGCACTGTAGAAGATGGAGTAAGTAAATAACCTGAAAGTCTTTCTTTACTCACACAGTGTGGTCAGAAAGCTTTCACATGTCCACACTTGGGCTTGGGTTACAGCAAAGAGGTTATCTGGCTAGCAATTTCACCCCGTGAGCCAAGCCTCCAAAGCACTCGTAAGCCTCTCACAGCTTTGGTGGTCCTGCAAACAAGATTTTGAGCTTTCAGGAAAAAAGTCTCCAGCAAGAGCTTGTAGCACAGGCTTCATAGGCAGCTTTAAAGACCTGCCAATAACAAGATAAAAGATTCCAGATGCTTCTACCTGGTTTATTTTCTCTATACATCAGATGCTTGGATGGTGCCCTGCTTTCTATAACCTTGACTTCCAGCGTGCTTTTCAGGACTCTAAATACAATGCCTTTGCAACTACTTCACTCCAGAGAAATTTTCTGGGATCTTGTGTATCTTATATTAAACAAGACTTCTAGGGCAGACCTTACTTCTCCTACCCTGCATCCTCACCGATGTAAAATTCTGTCTCAAGGGGACTCATTCAGGAATCCCAAACTAAGGTCTGTGTTAGGAAGTAAAGCTGTTCCACATACATGGGTCTTGCTACAGCTGGAGTTAAATGATGTTTAGTTGTGACTACCCAAGTTCCTGATTTCTTACTGTTCAACTGAAGCCGGTTCACATCAAGCACCATGGAGCTATTTTATGTTCCTCCAAATGTCTAAGCCAGCAAATTAAGCTGAATGCTGCCATTATGGCTTTGGTGTGAAAAATAGATCAAAGAGTTTGGCTGCCATTGATTTGCTCCCAGAGGCCTGGCCAGTAACTAACTGCAAGTATCATCTGAGAGAACAGCCCAACATGCTAAGCTGATCTGGTGAGCAAAGTTCCTTCTGAAGCAGTCTGGAAAGCAGCCGAGATATCCAGGATCTGACAAATTGTCCAGTGTAATCTGGGCTAGATTTCAAAACCCTTGATAAGACATGACACAAAACCAATTTGGTATTCAAAAACATTCCAATAGCCCTTGTTGTTGGTCAGGTTTCAAGATAATTACAGAGCAAGCTAGCTGTTACAAAGTCTCAAAGGACAAAACAAAAGCATTCACATATATGTAAACATATCCATAAGCAGAATCATAGCATGGTTTGGGTTGGGAGGGATCTTTAAATGTCAGCCAGTCCAGCCTCCCTGCAATGAACTGGGACATCCTCAGCTACATCAGGTTGATCCGAGTCCCATCCAATCTGACCATATAAATATGTGTGTAAATGAAGTTCTAGCACAGCTGCAATGTGAGTCCATCCCCTGGACAATAGTCTTCTCTGCAGCATGGGTCACTCTTCCATGGGGCTTCTTCACTATGGACAGGCTGCTCCAGTGTGGGCTCCTCTCTCTCTGTGAGCTCCCCACAGGGTCACAGCCTCCTCTCAGGCATCCACCTGCTCTGGTGTGCAGTGGGATCTTTGCATCTCTGTGGATCTCCATGGCCTGCAGGGGCACAGCTGCCTCACCATGGGCTGCAGCACAGGCTGCAGGGGAATCTCAGCTCCAGCACCTGGACACCTCCTCCCCCTCCTTCTGCACTGACCCTGGTGCCTGCAGGGCTGTTCCTCTCCATGTTCTCATTCCACTCTTCTCTGGCCACAATTACAACTGTGCAATCACTTTTTTTTTTTCCTAAAAAAATGGTTTTTTTTTTCTGAAATATTCTATCACAGAGGCAATACCACCACTTCCAGTTGACCCAGACTTGGCCAGTGACACTTCCATCTGTGGATTGCCAGGGACTGCCTCTGCTGGACAGGGAGGAAGGTGCCAGCAGCTTCTCCCAGAAGCCACCTCTGTATCTCCCATGTACCAAAAGTTTGGCCATGCAAACCCAATCCAACACATGTGTTTCTATAAAAGACTCTCCTATCAGACTCATAGACAAACAGATCTTCATATGGGCCAGTACCAATCTCTCCACACATACTTAGTTATGTATTGACTGATCAATGCTCTGTCCATAGATAGATCTGGATCTAGACAGACAAAAGTCACAGCTTAATTCCTATTTGTTTACTACTTCATTCTCTCCAGAGAGAGGCATTTTGAATTACAGATGATTGAATCTAGCTCCTGACACTCGATGTATACTATTGATGTGGAGGTCAGGCCACAGAGTCACAAATCAGCTCTATTAGTAGCTTTGTAATAACATTGTATCAAATTCCCGAGCTTGCAGCTGCTTCCCAGGATGTGTTTGTTCTCATTCTTGACCCTTTTTATTTTTCCTGACTCTTGACTCACTCTTGTAGCCAGCTCATCTCTAATAAATTATGGAACTTCTCACAGCTTCTTTCCTGCTCATCTCCAAAATTAATCTTCTGGGCTCCATTTGTGATCAAACAAAAAAGTCTCCTTGGCTGTTGCAATTCATTTTAAGGACTCTGTTATTGCTGATGCCTCTGGTGAACTCCCACAGGGGCTTAAAGGAGATCAGGAAGAAAAAGTACAATAATATTTTTTGCTGCTTCTGAAGAGCATCTTGTCTGCACAGAGGGATGCCAGTATTTTTGTCATCCTTTTGCTTCAAACAGGGAGACCTGTCCAGTATTACAGTCACAAGTTACAATTATAGAAATAAACCACAAAATACTGGAGCCTGGATGAAAAATGTTTCCTGAGAACAGATATAACACTACAGAGACACTGCTCAGACTTACAGCCAAAAGATGGCACATAAAGGTTTGTTCCAGAGCAAATTGTCTGTCCCTTTTATGTCACAAAGGACCTGGTTTCATCCCAGAGTCACTTAGATCTGTGCTGTTGCAGTCCGAACACAAAGGCACTCTTACAGAGGATGGCTTGATTTTGCTACTACTGGAGTCTGAAATAGTGGGATACCTTGGGAACTATGACGTCCACATGGGTGACCTGATGGTGGCCACAGAGAACTGTAAATAGTTGCTCCATCATTTTGCAAATTAAATTATTTGTGTCCTAGATGTTTTCAGCCCTGATGAATTTTATTGTTCCCCTGTCAGTGACTGTGTCTCCTGATCCCTTCATACATTGAAAGCAGGCTTGCTGTAGTGTGTGACTTTCTCATGCTGTTGCTACGTTAGCAAGCAGGAGCACATCTGTAAGGCAAAGAAATTGGTAGTGAGGATGCAACATGCATCCTCATGCACATGCACACTATTTGCATTTCAGAGAACTGGCTTTGGAATAGCTTCAGTCTGGTTCCATCAAGTCAGCATCCATCAACAACTGCAGCAAATTAGGCATGCTCCTAGAGTGCATCTTCCCATGCTGATTCACTGAAAGGGATTCCAGGTGCATGTACTCTGAGGCTGCTCTGGCTATGAATCAAAGAACAGTAAATAAAAACGATCTGGATATTTGCCTCAAAACCACATTGCTGATCTGTCTGAAAAAGAAAGAGAGTGACATCTGAGAAACAAAGAGGCTGCTGACTGAAAAAAAACCAAAGGAGATACTGATAGCAAAAAAATACCCTGAGTGCAAAGACATAGATTCTAGGATAACATGTCATCTTATCTACTGGTAATAGCTCCTTAGGTTTGTACAAGCCTTGGTGCATGTTTCTCAGCCCTTCTGTGTTATGCTCCCTCAATTATACCTGACTGTGAAGGTCAGGATATTTGTCCCTGTTGACACCCAAGGGAAAACAGCTGTGTGGAGCAGCTAATCCATGTAGGACATTGCTGGAAACAGATCCCACAGCTGAAACACCATCACCCCACATTCCACCAGCCTTGCCATGAGGCCAAAGGCTGCTTTTTTCAATCACATGTTGTCACATGGTGGTTTCGTGCCACTGTTTTATGTTAAATGTAGCAGCCTTTCACTGTGAACTCTAGTGGTAAAGATACAGGCATTAAAAGTAAGATCAACTTGTAAGAACAGATGTCCTTTAAAAGGCAATCAGTGAAAAACATACCGTAGGTTTGAACAACAAATGCTGCCTGTCGTTATATTGACCAAGAAATTGCAAAAACATACACAAATATATGAAATGTGTTAGTTGAAAGTGTTATTATTTATATTTGTACAATTAAAGGAATAATGTTCATCAAGAATATAGGAATGAAACCAGAGTTAAGACCATCAATGATGTCTTGCTACCCAGAACAGGAGACTCTCTGACATGCAATTAATCCTTGTCCTGTTTCCCAAAGGCTAGAAAGAAGAGAGAAGAATAATGGATAGAATAAATTATTCTCTTTAGCTGATCTCAGAGTGAAACAAATAATTACATTTGAATATGGTGAGCTAATCTGATAGTGCTTTTCAAAAGTACCTCAAGTAACCCTTGAGAAAAGAGGTTTTTTAAGCAGAACAAAATCCAAATGAACCTTCATGGCTGTGGAGTCATATTAAAACCTTCAAATGTATCCTATTTTCATCACAGCTGTGCTAAGCATCTCAGCCAGCTTGTGCTTCTGCAGAAAAACTTCATGTTCCTCACAGCTTTGTCAAACTGTCCAGTGAAAGCAGATGAAACTCGGCAGAGTTCTGGATGCAGTCAGAAAGCTCACAGGATGCCTGTATCAGCAGTGACAGTGATGCAAGGTTCTGCTGGTTAAAGCCAGAGGGAAGTCCAGCATATAGACTGGTTTTGAAAAATTCCACTTGCCACTGACAGGAAATTCTTTTTATCAGGCAGCAAAACCATAATGGAGTAGATTTGTAAAGGAGCAATATCATTTGGTGTCAGCTGGGGGTCTGGACATCGTCACATACTCTTTTTCTTTCCCCAGGAAGATTGTTCTGGGTCATTGGATTATGTTGAAAAGGCAGGCAATTTTTAGGGATATTTGAGCAAAATTGTTCCCTCTTCTCTGAAATACATGTCTTGGAAAGCTGCTTATACATGTACACAGTTTCTCCCTGAACAGATGTTACTTTTCACAAAATTACAAGGCTGTCATCTGTGGTGAATACTAAGTAGTTTCAAGAAGTCTGTTCTCTGAGCTGGTACAGAACATAGAACCCAAAGGAAGGAAAGGAGGATCTGGTGAGGAAAATGCAAACCTTTCATGCCTTCAGTTCTTCATGTGCAGAATGAAATATTTCTCACAGACTTTGGTTATATACATTTTATACTCTTGATGTCTTACCTACCATGTCTAGAACTGAAGTTACTCCTATTCTGATATAAATAACAATATTTTATTTCAGTTCAGTATTTCACTTCAGCACTTGTACAGAAAAACAGTCTCTGACTCCTCTATTGCTTTCTTCTGAGTTCATTAGATTTTCCCTTTAAAAGTCACAAGAAGTTTCTAAAAGCACCCGTTTTCAAAATGGAAGAAATCTTCAAATCTAAAAAGGCCTACAAAGAAGAAAAGTTATGTTTCTAGAATAAACAAATCAGTCAGAGATGGTATTCTCTGTTTAGGCTTTTGCCTGTGCAGAAGTAAAACCAAGTAAGAAATGTCCTTATATGTCTTTTTTATAAGGGCAGTAAGATATACCTTAAAAAATATAACCCAAAAAACACAAGGCCAATAATTTCTCTTTCCATCTCCTCTCTACTTTTTTTTTTTTTTTTCCAGCAGAAAGGATAACTTGCTTGGTAGAGGGAAGCTGGGGATGGAAAGGTAGGAAAGGACTACCTGGGGAAGTGGCAGACTCTCAATTCTTAGTCAAAGCACAGATAAATGTCATCAGCTCCAGAAAACACAAAGGATTCAATGTTTGGCAGTTGCTTGGCATATTCTCACTTCACTTGTAAAAACAAATTTTTATCTCTTAGAATGGGAAAGGATCTTCCTAAACACAAAGTGAATATTAATATATACCAGTGAGCTTGTCTGTGCAGTTGTTTTTTCCTGGTTATACTGTTATAATGAGATGATTCATGTTAGACCAGGGTGGAATTTAGGTCTGATTTTAGGTGAAGACTGGATCTTGTCAGAATAGCTTAAAGCATATGCAGCAATTTAAAGTAAAAAAAGACAGGCCTTGATTTTTAGACACAAAGTGTCCTCCTGGGAACTACTGCTGATTTAATTAAAGAAGTTCAAAGTCTCTCTCTTTCCCTTTCTGTTGTAACTATCACATGTTGATCAGCCAAATCAGGAGAGAGTGAACTGATCTCTGCTGCATGACATTCCCTTCACTTGAAAAGATGCCAACTCATATGACCCATATTGTGACTGTAATGAGTAAACATTAACTATTTCATGTCTTTACAAAGCACACAAGGAAATCAAAGGACCAGAGGGCCTGAAGAAACACTTCACAGAATACAGAAAGAGCTTGGCTGCTGCTATGCATAAAATGAATGTATTTAAGCCTACCTCCAGTTAAATTGCAAGGAAGTCAGAGCAAGGGCACCAAATGAAGTAATTTTTATGAAAATATTAAGGTTGGGCTCAGCTTTGAAATGCTAGAGAAATAATACTCTCATTAACAGGTTTTTCTCTTGTCCCCAGAGAGACATCCTTCTTAAGATCTGGAAACAGGATGCTTCCAGAGCTATGGCACTGACCTGATGGATGGGCAAGGGCTTGTTGGGATGTTTTTAATGAGCTACAATGGCTTTCTTCAGGGACTTTGAGACATCAAGATGCTGAGAACAGTTTGTCTCAAAGTGTGACAAGGGAAATGAATGCTAAAGGAGACAGGTAATCTGCTGAATTCATTGCACTCCACAGAAATTATCCCTTGACAAACTCACTGTCTGTTGATGAAAAAGAGGTTTTAAAATGACAGAAGTAGGTAGTATTGACCACTGTGTTTGAATTATATTCTGTGGTTTTGGAGGAATTCTGGGAGAAGCCTTCTCTGAGAGGTTCAGTAGATAATTACTGCCTGCTTTTTGAGCATACAGTGATGTAAGAAGCCAAGCTGGAAATAACCTCTGCAAAAGAGAATACATATTAAACATGTATCCTTGGCTAGGTCTGAATATCACCATCTTCCATCTCCAGCTTTCCAGAGCCACCACCCAACATGATCTCCAATGCAGAGAGGGTACCTGGCACACATAAATCCTCAAAAATTGAGCAAATCCAGCCCATTGTGCTGTAAACATTTTCCATGCAACTGTCAGGGAAGTACACATGCTCAGTAACAACCCAAATTAACTCTGGTCACAGCATCTCGTGCTTAATTGCTGCCATCAAGGCAGGGCTGATAATTTTTCTTAGACTTAAAATGTAAGAGTCTAGTTCCCAGGCACATGCCAGATCAGTAGAAAATCAACACATTTCCTTACAGCATCTGTGAAAATCTATAAACTCAGCATGGAAAAGGCCTATTGAGTCAGCTTAATGTGTCTTGGTCCCAGATTGTTCCTAGTCCTTGTTACGTATTCCTCAGCACCCCCAGAAAGCATGGCCACAGCTATCCATTTGCAGCATGAGGCTGCAACAGCTCAGGGCTTCAGATATGAGCTGGGGCACAGGAAACATGGAAAGAGAAGCTTTATTGATGACCACAACCAAATTAAGCTGAACAGATGCACTGTTTTGGGATTAGTTGTTTGAAACATTTCTTTTAAATTAGACAGGACAAGGTTTGAGCCTTTAAAATAAACTGAAATGAGCAGGATTTCTATCAGATAATGACCAGCTTTTCATGTAAGATGCACTGGCAAACCCAGTTATAGTGCAGTGAAGTTCTCCCTCTGGTCAGATCCTGAAAGATATTTCCTCCAAGAGCATTCAGAATCAAATGTGCATTTAACTTTTCATTTCACACTCCATTTCTAGTGATTAATGCTTGTGTTCTAGATGGATGAAAGCTGAAACAGATGTTATCCACTCACAATGCCATCCTGATAACCCTGAGCTAAAGGCTGAAATCCTTAGCAGATTAGCAGCTGAAATAAAAAATGGATCAGTAAAGTGGGGAGTACGGCTGAACAAATTCCTATAGGTTTTATTTCTGTGGATAACAATGCACAGTGGCTATGTAATCTCTGTGCTGGTCTGTCAGAGGAAAGATTAAATGGCAAAATTCCAGCACTGAAACCTGCAAGTCTCCTCTGCTCTACTCCCTCAGTGTGACACCAAAGTTTTTAGCAGCATGTCACTGTGTACACTATATTATGTTGTTAAAAATGTGAGGGTTTCAGCTCATTTTCCTCTTATTGAAACAAAATAAGTTTTTCTTATACATTCCTATGAGTTTATGGTATTTCTGCCATTAAAAGTACTTGCAGCCACTTTGTGGTTCATCTGGTGCTGAGCAGGTTAGGAAAAATACTTGAATTTTCACTGAAGTGAAACTATGAATGGCTTTTATCAAACAAGAAGAAACACTTTTTAGTGACTTTGGAACCTTTTTTTCATATTTCTTGATTCAAACCTTGAAAGTGTGTTGGAGAAATTAAACTGACATACCTTTGTCAGGGAAAAATGTATTCTCCCTCCTTTGTTCTTTTACCTCAGAGAGCTACAATATTGCAAAGACCTGTGCTGTATTAATCTACAGACAAGACAAACCAATTCAGCTGAGAACATGCTATTGGAAGCTAGGGGAAAGGAGGAGATCTGCAATATCATTACTCTGAAGAGCAGAGAGATGGCTAGAAATCTACCAGCTATAGAGCTCAGCATCACCTAAGCCACCCTTTTTTTAACTTTTTTTTTTGTTTTTGTTTTTTTTTTTTTAAGACTTTCAATTACTTTTTTTAAGCCCAGGAATGGGAACATGGATGCAATAATCCAGTCCATTACCCTGGACTGGATAATGAACTTACTTCAGACAGTAGCAGATGTTTCTGGGGAAGGAACCAACAACCAGCAGTAGACTGGTGTAGGATAATCTTACCCCCACATCAAATCAGATCACAGCCCAGTCTTCAGTAGTTAAGAGACCGGCTAAAAGCAGAGCATTCAATATCCTTTTTGAGAGGGTTTTCTACTCTGGCCACATCAATGATGAATTTCTTTACAATACCCATCTTGGAGGCGAGTAGCCTTCATAAAGCTGCTTTATGTATCAGATCAAGTCTCCTAAAATTCATAACACTGTAGAAAAGTCTTAAAACAGTAACTCAGACTACATTTTCCAAATGGAGAGGAGACCCAGCTTGCTGTGTGCAACTTGTTCTTTGTGAAATTCACAGGACAAGCTGCTTGAGGCCCCTTACACCATGTCAGATCTGTGCTACTTCCATGTCTACAGATAATGCATAATAAATCATAGCAAAGGAATTGGAAATCTCAGCTCTTCCTCCTCTTCTTAAGAAAAGGCCTAAAGAGCTAGACAATAAAATGATCTTAAATTATATTATTTTAAATTATGTGTTATTTATAATGTAATATTGACACAACAGATAAAGAGCAAGTGGATGAACACAATCCTTTAAAGGTATGTTATAAAAAAACACCTCCAAACTCCCACCACCACTCCCAATAATGGTTTCGTTTTGTTACAGGATGTGGGATGACTTAGCTGAGAAATAACACTAGCATTGCAAGTTTCAGGGTATTTATTCTGTGATGCAAAATTCTCCAGATCTTCAGTCCACAGCAGGCACAGGAATTTGGGACTCCAAATTGCTTCCAACCTCCAGGCTCCACCTCCTGAGGCTGCCGTCAAAAGCCCAGTTAAAACTATTACTAAACCTGCACCTTTCCCGGCTCTTCAGTGACACCTTCTGGGACAAAAATAGACCAAATCAATCTTAGTTGTTCCGCAGCTCTTTTTACCTGTAAGTAGGAGTCAAGTGAGACTTTTGGAAGATAGTTGTTGAGAAATGGTGAGCCCACAAAAACTCTATGCAAATATAGCTGCCTGGTCCTGAAAAGCACATGTCTTTGGAAACTGGGAAGGAGATGAGTCCCAGATGGGCACAAATCTGTAAGCTTTCACTTCCCCCAACACATATTTTGATTTCCTGAAATTGCTAACTGAGGAGAAAAAAAATCACACTTGAACATCTGGATCCTCATTATAAGAGCAGCAAGGATGAAGGTGGAAGTTTATATTGAAATATCTTACTTTTAGTGACAGTGATGTTATCTTTGCTTGAGGGCAGGTTTTAGATGCATCTGTGGTGGAACTCCAGGGCACAACTCTAGTATTTCACTCTGGCAACACTATAAAGGCTGGACTGCAATTCCCACTCCCATGCAACCCCAATCATAAAGGACAGGGGCACATATGGAGGTTCTGTCAGCTGCAGGGGGAAAGTCACCTTTTTATCCACTCCCAGGGGAATGTGCTGGGAAGACAAGTAGGCTTTGCTAGGCAGGGTATTAGCTCGATGAGTGGTCTGAAGATTAGCTGAGAAAATGAGCACATTTCAGTGTCACTGTGCAACTTTACCACCACTCAGACAAGTAGAAACATCTCATTTTCCTCTGTGCATAGTCTATTGCAAATAAATGTACCTTTGATCACGCTGTGCTCCACTGATGATCCATCTGGTTCTTTTTGGTATTTCCTGTCTGCTCCAGCCTATTTATTAATCTTCAGCTTTTTACTATCCAATCAGACACCTCAGACAACAGTTCTTAATGTGTTTTGCAGCTACTGTTTCACAAAGAGAACACAGAGTGAGTGAAAAAAAATATTTAAAATCTGACATGGTCTTCAGGTTCAACACAAAACATCCTTTTGTCTGACCTGATCAAAAAGGAAGCCAGAAGGGAATCCTCTCCACCCAGGGCAGCTGACAGGACTGCAGGGGTGGCATGGGTGCTATGCTCTGTGCCCAAAGGCAGAGGGTCAGCAATTACATTAGTGTCACCTGCTCCAGGTGTAAGTTAAGCTGCTCTGTGTAACTCTTCCTGGACACTGACTGCTTTCATCAGTGCACATTTTCCTGAAGTGGAAGGGTTTCTTTGTACAGGAGGTGGTTTCCTTGTACAGGAGGTGTGTCTAACATGACACGTTGGAGCACCGAGAATTTACTTGTAAATGGGGAGTGCTGAGGTAAAGTTGGCTACGTGCAAGGTAGACAATGTGATTTGTAACAAAAGCAGAAAGAAGTCACATATCCTATGGACTTCTGCATTAATGAGCCGTGGCCTTCTGCTGGAGGGATTCTAATGTAACCATGAATCATGCATAGCTTAAAAAGAAAAGAGGACTAAAGGATTGCTGTGCTATTGGATCCCTTCATTTCTTCTCTGCAGGAGCCAAAGGCTGACCTCTTTGCCTCAGGGTTAAGTGCTCCTATGTACACTGCCACGAAGCTGAAGATAAAGTTGTCTCCATTTCTGTGCTCGCCCTGTGGCTCAGGAAGAGTCCACATCTCCATGTGCTTCTTTCCTGGCCTGGAGATCCAAATGTCTAATTCCAAAGGGCAGAGTTGTGTATCTGTTTTCACCACTGGATAAGTAAATTGCTACAATTAGCATCAATTAATGCTTGCTCCTAAGCAGATGAGGTCTTGCTAAATTGATGGGACCAGTTCTGGGAATTGTCCTCTTGCTGTGGTTCTTCGTTTGGACAGTGGAGAAAACATTGCCTTCAAAACTCCCCTACTTCCCTTTCAAACTAGAGTATTATCCCCCTCTTATAAATTCCCAAATAGATATTATAGCATAAGTCTGGATTTTTTTCTTAGGCAAACCTATATATTGGAGCCCATGGAGAGCTTTTTCCATATATTAGGGCTTATCTGCACATCTGAACACAATTTGCTGTCACTCCTTTTTTCAGGGTTTAAAGACAAATACCGCATAAATTGTAAGCCTCTGTGATAACAAGAAGCCCCAGCAAGATGATTTTCTGGCTTTTCTACTTTAAAGAGACAGAATCTTATGATTACTGTTCACTCATGATATTGAGGCAGCCTGACCCAAACTGAGGCCCCAACACACTGCGTTGTTTCTCTAAATACGCAAATGAAAGCAGCTTGTGAGAGCACAATGTTTCCAAGGGTAAACATTATAATTTACATTTGACCTTTTTTAAAAATTGCTCTCAGCTGGCCTCAAGAACTCTGGAAGTTTTCTTTTTACAGCTCTTTTACTTGCAGTTTTTGCCATTGGCTGCATCCTGCTTCATACTTCTGGAAGCACAGATTCACTGGGAGCTATGGGGCAGTGCTCCCGAGAGAGGTCTGGGGAGCACCTTCCCAGCCCACCACATTCCAGCTTCAGAAGCTTCCTGTCCTGTCCTTTGGTATCTCCACCCTCAAAACCAGGGTATGCCTTCTTTTTGCATATGGCTCAGAAGGGATCCCCTGTTTGCTGCCTTGCCAGACATGCAGGAAGGAAACACTTCAGTCCCCGGGTGTAACTGTGCTAAAGGGAGCATCTTCTCTCTTGTGTACCCTGCACAGGCTGCCCAGAATGCCATGTGCCCCCCTGCCCCACTTGCAGGGATGTGTCAGCCCTGGGAAGGCAAAATGCTGGCTCAGGTAAAGCCAAACTGAGCTACCTATCCTCACTCAGGCCACAGTGAGGCATGTGCCACTGCTGCCCATAATTTGGCTATCGACACGTGTTCTGGTCTGCTCACATTTTAGGCATGTCCATGTTTTAGGCACTCTTTGCACAAATATTAATGAGTAGCTCAAGGGCATGGCAGCAAAGCACCAGGGTAGAATTATAACCACACTTGGCACAATGTATAGAGCAGTGTGCCAGAGGGCCTATTATGGGTTTTGGGTTAATATTTGTCATTGACTATCACTGCTCATCAGGAAAAGCAGCATATTTTTAATAAACTTTGAGCTAAGGAATAGATGAATTGTCCTGACTGCAGCAACCTGGTCACTAAGCTTCTCCTTGAACACAGGTTATCTTTGTATTCTCCATAGTTGTAGATTGTGAGGGACTGTAAATTAACCTGCCACATGGAAAGACTTCCCACCTTATACAACAACACCAAGGTGTTAATTCCTAGCTTGGAGTAACAACAAAGTCAGATAAAACCTCAGTGAAGCACCGTGCCTGGGAATGAAGAGAAAATTTGTTCCCTGGGTTTTGTTCTGGTGGGCCTCTTCCCTCCAACAGCAACGGTGACTGCAGGGCTGGGATCCTGGGAACAAGAGTGTGAGGCAGGAACAGGCTGGAAGCACCATTTAATGGCAGATGGTACCAGTTAGCCATGCCTAAACAGGTGCCCCCTGGGTGACTAACAGTCTGCCCACTGGGCTTTGGAATACATTGGACCAGCAGAAAGGGGAAAAGTGCTCCAATACAGTGTGCTGTGAAAGCCCAGAAGCTTTGGCCTTCCCTTGTTATTCCACAGCTTTGGAGCAGAGAGCCAGGCTGCACTCCTAAAGGGGTGAGCAGAGTTCTCTGAGTTCTGGCAGCTTGCTACATCCCACACAGGCTCTGCAACAGCAGAGAGTGTCCCAGCATCACTAAGTTGAAGGAAACTAAAGATTTAAAACTTAATATTCTCTGTCAACATCAATCTTTCCAGAAGACAGAACAACAACAACAACATGCTAAATAGAAGTACTAAAACTTCTAGAACTTCTGTTCTTTAACAGTATCTGTTAAAGCAGCAAAACAGCTTCAACAGATACCGTAGGCCTAGTGAGACTTCTAAGGAAAGATAGAAAGCATATGGAGATTTGACTTACTGACATAAATCTGGGGACATCAGCATAGCTGCAGAAAGCACTATTATTGAGTCTTTAAAAATCAAAGAAAAAGATAGGTTTTTATACAGAGATATGGAAAAAAGAGGAGAAAAAATATGGTATCTCAAAAGAAATAGCTGTTTTATTTCATATGCAGTTTTGGACTCAATTTTTCCCTTGCATAAATCAGTAGGAAAGTCATCTTCAGCAGCATATATAAGTACATAATTAGCTTTAAGTAGATGCTTCATCCTGATTTAATCACACTGCTGCATTTGTGCCTAAATCAAAATGCTCTTAAGAATCTTAAAACGGCAGCAGTATAAAAGACGTTTAAGAGGTCAAAATCAGATACTCCAGGGTAGAAGGTAAATTGCTACTGCCAATGAGCTGTTAGAACAAATGGTGTTATCTTTTACCAAGAAATTACACTGTGCTATGCTATGACAAAGAGAATTTGTCATTTCACCCACTTCCTACTCTGTTTCCCATCAACTAAAAATGACTCTGCAAGGGTCAGAGCCCAAAATACAGTCAAAATTCTTAGGCAAAAAGCTAAAATGCAGCACATTTCTTGTGTTACCTTTAAAGATACTTAATGAATTATACAAATTGCTTCCACAAATAAATGAAGCAGATAGTAATTGCCAGGCTGACCTGGTATTCTCAGACTCTTACTACTGTAACAGAGTGACTGTTGCATGCCTTAATAATAAATACTACAATTCAGCAAAGTAGTTGTTTCACTCTCTTTTAAGTGAAAATGAGATAAGACAGCAACCCATTATGGGGTGGGTTATGCCTTAACATTGCTCATTTCAGTAACACACCAAATTCTTTTACATTCTTTTTCAAGTTACAAGAACTGAAGCAACATCTAATAAATCCTCATTAAAAATAAAATAGAAATGCAATCTCACTAGTTTTATCTACTGCACAAAATAGCACACTAATTCATTCCAACATAATGGATATCAGAATCGATAATCAAGCAGTGTTTAAATTGCCCTATAAGAAGATTATAAAAGGATGCACAGCTTGTTTCAGAGCTAGTTTCTAATGGGATACTCACAGAATCAGCAAGCCAGAAAGTTTCTTGGCAGCCCAGTGCTACATATCTTCACCTTGTTTTCCCAGTGCCAT
The DNA here is from genome assembly GCA_003676055.1 of Chloebia gouldiae. NCBI lineage: Eukaryota > Metazoa > Chordata > Aves > Passeriformes > Passeridae > Chloebia > Chloebia gouldiae. Next base: position 42,265,393 of record QUSF01000004.1, read on the forward strand.
TCTTCAGTCAATTTGTGATTTTCCAACACAGAAAATCCTCTTGGAATTTTCTCCAGGGGAAAAAAAACCCTCAAACTCCAAAACTTTTCCTGTATTCAGGGTCTACCTCTTTTTGAAAAGCTAAATAAAAGTCTCCTTACCCTTGACATCATTCAGGGAAGAAGGAAGGCTAATGTGAGCACCTCAGGCCTATATTATTTTAAAAGCAATGCCAGTTTCCCATATCTGTCTGATGCCACACTGGCTGATGATCCACATTGACCACAGTCTCTTCAAATCCCCTTGCATGCACTTTCTCATCTCCTGAATCACACTGGGTTCTGGGGAGTGCCTCCTTTTTATTCTCTCTCTGTTCTAGACTGAACACCATGGAGCTGCTTGGTGTTAACCAGCTCAGCACAAACACACCTCCCAGAGCAGCAAGCCCCTATTTCCCACTGCTGCCTGCACTTTCCACAGGCACCCGCAGCAGGGCCTAGGACCAAAGTGAAGGATTAGGAGTGTGGAACTAAAACAACCCTGGGAGATGAAAAGAGGTGAGGAGATGCTGTGGATGGGGGGATCCACCTTGGGTGGGCAGAGAGGATACACACACCTTTGTGAGTCTGGGTGTTGTGCATAAGTGAGTAATACTGGAAGCATAATTGTTAACAATTTACAGAAAAAAGATGGTGTTAATGACATTTGTCATTAAACCTTGATGAAACTCAGTGTGTGCAACCATTTGGTTAATTGGCTACCATTAATAATGCATAACTAAACCACTCCAAAACACCACTGAAATAGGAATATTTCCCTTAGTTTTGTCCCACCCCTCATTTTAGGGAAGAAAAATTTATAGGTATGGCATTGCACTGGGACTTTAGGAATACAGATGGAAAGCCTGCATTTCCCAGGAGCTGTAAGCCTTCACACAGTAAAATCTTTGAAATACTCTCTGAGTACTTAGATATTCAGAGCCTTGGACAGGCTTGTTCTGCCCTGCTACATGAAGTCTGCTTTAGCAATACTTGATCTCCAGCTAGCTGGAAAAAAATCTACCTCAGGACCATCAGTGCTTTGCACTGATTTATTCCACCTCACTTTCTTTCATGGAGCAGAGGCCTATGGCTCGAGCTAATATGTTACAGTGCCAGTTGAAATAAATGGGGCACATGTGCAAACACTCAGGCACCTCATTTATCCACCTGCAAAAAATTAGTTCGGCACTTATTCTTCAGCATTGGCAAGTGTGGAGTTGTTGAAGCTGAAAGTTTTTAATAAATGTTTGGGAAAACTGCCTGCTGCTGGCCTGTTTCCTCATCCCAAAAGCGGGGTTAAAAAGCAAAACCTTTTCTGGATCCTGTCTAGTCCAGTGCAAAGAAAAACAAAATAAAAATAGAGAAATAAAATAAAAAAATAGGAGACAAGCCATCAGAGACACTCCAGAAATGTCTAGCACAAAGCCCGGGCAAAACTTTGCTCTCTGAAGCCTGCAGTGCACCAGAGGATGGATATAAAAGAGAACATGTTTTGTGTTTAAGATGCTGCCTTCTGTCTGCAATCTGTGTGCCTTCCTCATCTTTGCTACACATTTCTTTTGGGCATCAGCTCATCATGGTCACCATCACAGCTTATGTTAAGCCACCTTCTTTATAGAGATTTTGGCTGCCTCCTATTTTAAGATTCCCCACCTGACTTCCAGAAGATTTTGGGGGTGAGATTAAAAACCACAAGCAAACAAATGGGGAAGGTGCTACTTTTGTACATTAAATTCTTCTGGGATTTCTTCTAGGCACATCTTCTAGAGATGCCTTCTGCAGTGAAGCAAAGCCCTGCATGAGGAACCCACACCTGGAAGCATTCAGAGTCAGGACCTGCTGGGAAGGCTTAAAGGGAGGATTTAGGAGATTTGTAAGATTTGTGCCAGCCTTAGAACTGAGATAAATATTTCTCCATAGTACAGAGCTCTCTCATTTTTCCTATAGCCCTTTTTGCCCTGAAAGAGCCTTTTAGAGAGGGAACATTTCTCCAGCTTGAATGAGATTGGCTGGTACAAATAGAAACTAATGTAACTGAACCCTAGAATTACAAAAAGAAAAGATAAATGAGACCACAGTGCTACCAATGATACAATTAGATGGTTTTCACATGGGACTGTTAACAATAGATGCTTTTCCAGAATAAATCCTTATGCTTTCAAGACATATGTCTTTTCAATCACTAGCTCTTTTAAGAGGTTCACAATAAATGAGCGCAAAGCAAATTAATGGAGAATGTAACGTCATCACTTAACATTCTTGATTTTGATTCCTTTTCATTAACTGGTAAGCACTTTATAATCTCACAGAGAGATTTTTGTCCCTCCTCAGGCATCTAATTACAAGAATAAAAATAAATTTAAAGAGTCTTCCTCTTGGAGCCTACCTCTAGATATATTTCCAGAACTATACATTTTTTTTCAGTCAGGATGATGTAGAAATTATGGTAGTGAGAAGGGGATGTGACTTTTTCTTCATGTTTGTAGCATTTGATTTGCCTGTTAGAAACACCATCCATAAAACCTGCAATCCTCATCCTCCAGAAAGAGTGGCAGAGAAAGCCAACAGATGAGTCAGGATGATATTTACTGTGCCCAAATTAGCAGTGGGTGTGTGCACATCAGTGTGGTTCTTTGAGCGTTGGCTTCCTGTTTGTGGAAGCCATTCCAGGACAAAGCTTGAGGGTTTCTGAGTCATGTTGGCCATTTCAGCAGGGTTACACCAGTACTGAGCTGTGATTTAGCCAGAAGATGGTTGTCTTGCAGTACAATATATACCACCAAGACAGCTTTTCTGCCAGCCCAGCTGGAAAGCAGGACACACAGGAATCTTTCCTCATGGCTCTAGGACTTCTCTGGCACTCAAGGTACCCTCTGCAGAACAATCTTGCTAACTCTACATAGTCTTAGATTTCAGCAAAGCATAATGGGTTTCCCATACAGAGTAGATGAATAAAAAAAGGAAGACTAAAAAACATGTCCCTGGCTAGATAAAATTACTGAGGTGTACAGGTAACTTAATAATGTCTGATAAGAAAGGAAGAAAGGATATATTGGTCAAGAAGATTTGAGGTATATTGTGATAAGACTTTTTTCCCCCTTTTCCCTGAATTATTTGCAAAATCAAGACAAATTTTCAAAGTGTTTTGCTGATTTTCAATTGGTTGGTTTTTTTGGTGGTTTTGTTGTTGTTGTTGTTGTTTTCTGAACAAGATTCATTCACTTACAGCCCTGACAAAATAACTACAGGAAATTGCTTCTTTCTGCTGCTCTCCACAGCAAGTGTTTACATGCACAGAAATTAGCACATTTTTCAGAAAGGGAAATCATCCAAGAAATTAAGGAAGTACAATATGTCTTAAAAGACTAAATCTGCTCCAGTGTTTTCAATAACAATATGCAAGACCTGAGGTGTGACTCCTGCTAGCACTAGGGAGAGTCACAACATTGCAGTAAAGGTCTTTGAGATTAACATGTCTGAGACCTGATTTCACTAAACTTTAAACCAGCACTGTCCTGCAAGAGCTTACAGCTTCCTGGGAGTACAGAGGAGAAAGCAAATAAACAAAACCAGTGAAAAGAAAAACTTCTCAATAGCAAAGGCAGTGTTTAAGGAAAAGTTAAGCAGAAATGACAGAATTATTTGCATTCATTGCCTAGAAAATTGGCAGTTATCAAGGTGAGGGCTTTTAAAGGATGGCTAATCTGAGTTGTTTTAAATTAAATTCACCTCTGGTATGAGCTGCAACTTTATCTACATACATTTTGACAGAGACAGACTAAGCTGAACCCTTTTTATAAGCATCTAAGGGTATGTGGTAAAGAACAAACAGTTGGAGTGAACTGAAGCTATCTATAGTCATATAGTCAGTAGTGTAAAAACCCCAGTTAATGCACAGCAACCCAAACCTTCACAGAGCAGTTAATCTTGTTTTAAAAAGGGCATCACTGGTGGTTACAATGATTTGCTCTCTGGAAATGCTCACTCTCAGTGACTATTAGAAGATTCCCACCAACCAGAAGTCAAACTAAAGTTAGATAAAACAGGCTCTCAGATAGTCTGACAAGGTAAAATAACTTCTGTAGACTTAAACATTTGCCTGGAAGTCTTTTCTCAGATGGCATTTTAGAATTATTTTCATTAAAAATGAAGGTAATTTTGTGATTGACTTCAATGGGAGTACATTACCATTAATGCCAAATATTTTGAGAACCTTGTGGTTTTTATATTCAAGTATAGAATAACTGATCCTTAATGGAGTGCTATCAGAAAGAGAGCTGAACTTCCTCCAATGATTTAATTAGGTCTGCAACAAATCTCACTAAAAGAGACAGTTATATCCTGGATATTAAGGCTTTTGTGCAGAGGTTCCCCAGATTTCACATCTCTACAAGAAGACCTTGTATAACTGAAGGGATTTAAAGCAAGTCCTCCAAAAGGGAGCATGCAGAAACTGGTTTGAGTGCCTTTTTTTACCAGCAAGGCACTAGACAACACTGCCTGGCATGTTGCTGCACAGCCAGCTGAGAAAGAGCTCGGTATATGACCTGATTTTGTATTTCATTGGGAAATCATCCTTCTTATGCCAAAGGCTTCTTCAACATCCTAAAAACAATCACATCGAGGAGATAAAGCTGGCTTTTCCTGTAATGTGCTGAAAAAATATAAAGAAATTAATTCTTGCCCCACTGTTGACTTACAGATGCAGCAAAATTCAGTCTTTAAACAGTAATCTCAGAGGACACGAGGACTTCCCAAAGGGAGTCATGGTAGAGTTTTTCCCTCTTCCCCTTCCTACCTGCTCCAGAGCCAGCCCTTCAACCCTGGAAAAGTACTGAGAACAAAGAGTGATAAAACCTCCTTGGCAGGATCCTCTCTTCTGTGAGTGGCCAATATCTCACTTGCAATCTCAGAATTGCTGTGAACTGGGGCCAGCTATCCTTGCTTCCCACCACAGACTCTGCACAGGGCCATGGAGCACACACTGTCACACTGGGGTTGACATTACATTCTACCACAATGAGTTTTTACTTTGTCAAGTAAACTATGACACTGACAAATATTATCTAAAAAGAACATTTCTAGTGTGAGGCCAAAGAAGAGGGTTGCATGTTTAAATGTCATGGCTAAGGGTACATCGTTCTTCACAGCAGAGGGAATATGAGGTGAAAAGAAGCTAAAAATCAAGCTGCAAAAATATTAGTGCTTCTAGGCATGTCCAGAAACAACTAAAGAAAGGATTGTGTTTTGTTTGATAGAGGAGAAGGGCTCAGCTTCCCAAATTAAAAATAACAACTCCATTTCTCTGAATTTACTTAACTACATTACTTGCTTTATCTATGCTTGGCTTATATACTGAAGTAACTGGAAATCATTTAAGTAGAATAATTCATGTTTCTAGCACTTGAGAGTTCAGTTTGGTGAGTTTATAAGAGTTCTTGCAAAAAGCTTACAGTAGGCCTAAATTTACATATTTGGACCTTTACTGGGACCAGTGTCTGAGCACAGAGTGGTGTGTTCCCTCCGTGAACACCCCAGGAAACCACAAGGCATAAAGTGAGTGTATGAGAACTGATGTTTGACATTCCTAGGCCAGGGGCCAACCTGGCAAGCACAGCACTTGCAAGCCCCAAGCAGAAAAGATTTAAACTCTACTTTAGCAGCTGCAAGGGCTTTTGAAATCCTATCCTCCAGAAATCATAACCTATTTCTTCTTGGCTTCTGGTAGAGCTCACACTCCCCTTGTTAATAAAGCAAAGCATCTCCAAGGAATTCACAGCCACTGGGAAAAAAAGTGTCATGTAAAGTAGCAATTTAATTTACAAAGCTCCTGATAAATGCCTTTGACTTTGGGATATGACATAAGGCTGTCACCAACAAGACAACACACTTAACCATGAATAAGGTGTTTATAAAGTTCCTTGACTAGAAATACAGCAGAGCCAAGACCATGAATAATTGTGCTCCTGGCTAGGCATCTTGCCCAGTCCCAAAATTTGATGCCTTTGGCCCTCCTGCTCCTTTTGCAGGGTGTCCTGGCACTGCAGGCAGCCTTCCTTCCTGTGTCAGTCTCCTCCAAAGTGGAGCCTGGTTCCAATCCCACGTTTGCTGAGGCATGTGGAAAGCAGCAGCTGCACACACCAAAAGGCCAAAAAACCCAGATCCTACTATTCTGGGCAATCCTGGTCAGCTGCCTCCTGGAAATCACTAGTAACCTACACAGAGATACATCCTAACAAAATACATCCTATCATCTTGAAAAACAGCTCTTTCCACTGGCTGCCACACCTGGGAGCAATGAGCAGGTGTATGGGAAGAAGCAAGAGACCCAAATGGGCCTGAAAAATACTACTTGGTTTATATGAAGGTCACTAGCTATGAGGAATCAACTTGTTATTAAATCTACTTGTGTATCAAAAGAAGGATCTAGATATAACAGTACACATATTTCATGAGAAAATTAATAGTATACTTCAAATATTCATTAGAACTCTATAAATTATGTATAGAGTCATTTTTGTGAGGCCAGAAATCATCATTGGTCACAGTCTGGCTTTTTGTTTGGAACAAGGCAGAAAATGCCACTAAACTCACTTATACATATGTATTTTATATTTTAAAAAACCCCATACATCATCTTTATTCAGCTATTGTAAGAGGTGAAGGGTCCCCCACAAGCACTGATAAGTTGTTTCAGTGATTGGTTAGCCTCTTTCATGTAAAGATTATTTTTATCTGCTTATCCTCCACCCCCAGTGCTGACTCTCGGGCAGCAGAGCCTCTGATGTGCTGTTGCCTCTGATAAGAGAACCCTCAGCAGGATGCAGAGCTGGGTGAGGTAAATCAAGCACTACCAGCAGCACAGCCTCCAGACACTGTTCCCCTCCTGTAAGGCAAGCTAACTGGCCCACATTTGGGGATGGTCTAAGGCAGTTCTACTACTCCTGGCACCCAGAAATAACCGAGGGATGCAGTTTGGGTGTTCCTACACAGCATCCTCTCATGGCAACATACACTGCCAATATCCACAGGCTGCAGTCAGGTGGGATGGGAAAGGAACTCCTCCCAGCACATTGGCAGGAGGCAAGACAGACAGCTCCCAGACTGCAGTCTTTGGTGAGAATACTCCAGAAACAAGCTGCACCTGAATTCTTTCCCCATGGTACAGCTCAGCTGGTTCAAATACCTGAGAAGAACTCCCTCCTCTTCTTACATCATAGTACAGAGAAGTGGTCATGTAGAAACACCTAATTTTCTTCCTGCACCCACCTCCAACTGAGCTAGACAGCCCTGGCTCAGCAAGTACCTTCTGCTCCATGCTGCCTCTGACCCACATGTCATCTGCTGCCAGTGCTCATGCTGCTTCCTTCCAGGTCACTGCCCTGCCTCTAAAAGCACATTTTCCTCCACCTTCAAAACCTTGACAGAGTCTGAGTTAAAACAGCTGCTGTCAGCATTCACTGCTGGCAGCCTGACTCTCAGATGACAGCAAAGCAGGCAGTGCTAAATCTTTCCTTTTTCTCCCAGTTCCTGCTCTATGTATGTATTTGCAGTACTTGTGAGAGCTCAGGCACCTTCCCCATCACCATTCAAGATGTTACAGCAGCTACAGGAAAAAGCCTTTTCCTCTCTGAGGAAGTGGCCATGTAGAAATGCCTTTCTGAGGAAGCCACTCACTGAACATCTGCTCCCTGCTCGTCCTCACTACTGCCCAAATAGACTTCTGGAACAAAAGCCAATCAACCTCAGGTAGCTCCTAGAGGAGTCAAAGAAGACATGATTTGGTTAGGTCACAGTCTGATTGCAGCTCTCAATCTGCCTAGATCCATCAGAACTCCTGATGAAATCTTATTTGCATCTATTTAGTAGATTATAATAGCAAATATGTTTCCAGCCAAGCATTTTTAGAGGAATATTTCTCTGCAGACCCTTTCAAGGGAAGAACCCTCTGACATCTTTTTGCTCAGGACTGTCTGAAAATACACTGCACCCTTTTGTGTTGCACCTGACTGATGCTTGTGCATGCAAAACCAGACATCCTCTCTTCAAAGGGGTGCCATTTTCTTCTCTTTCCCAGAGATTCTGGGGATGTGGTCCACCTGATACACACAGTCAATATATGGGACTCTTGCTGGAAATACAAAAACATGTCTCCAGTCATTTCAGCTCTGGTGGCTCAGATAAATCTTATTCTGCATCCAGCCATGGCCAGGACAGAAATGCCTGTTTCAGGCAGAAGAAGCTGATGAGCTTGGCAATCAACATCCTCCTGCATCACAATGGAGAGGGGATGAACAAATCCCATGCTGGCAGAACAAGGAGCATCAAAGTAGAAAGCTGAACATATCCTGCCAGTGATTTTTTGATGGGTGAACTCAGGGCCAAGCTGGACAGGTTTGCCCGAGCCTTGCACTGCAGTCTGGGCAGCCTGTCACACCTCCAGACTTGTGATATATTCTCAGCACTGGCCTTTGATCAAACTTCCCTGTCATTTCCCTGGGCCAGCTCTCTAACATCTGACCAGAAGTGCCTCCTTTACCACATGGAAATGACTGCTAACATACATAGAGTTAGCCTTGCATATTTGCTAGTTGTAGTCAAGGAAATGAGGCAAAAAATGACTGTTTTTATATATGCTGTCAAATAAAAAATGTCTTTGGTTTCTTTTGGGAAGGTAAGGTACAATCCATATTTAATGCTACATTGTTTCCCTTATGAAATCCTATTTTATTCTTGTATAATTTTGTGGAAGAAAATTGGTTGAAGCTCCAAATGTCCCAATTCTCTGCTGCAGAAAAATGGTAACTCACTTCTCTGCAAGCACCATGTATTTACTTACAGCTGAATGAAGCTGAAATGGCATTTGTCCTTGCAAGTGACTAAGAGATGTCATCAATACCTTCCATGGGGCTGAGTGCCCACCAGGTGGTGAATTCAACTGGCTTTGGCAGCACCCAAATGATGCCACATCAAAGTCCTGCACCTCAGACTGAGGTACTTTTTTCCCCAAAACTTTAGATATTTCTCTTATTTTCAGGACAAGGACAGCTTGTCTCAGCAGAGCTATCAGGTCAGGATGACCTTAAGGATGCCTTCAAGGGTTTATTTTCTTTTAAGTGAAGTGGCCCTGCAAATGGCTTATTAAAGTGGCATCAATTTAGCAGTGGTTTTGTGCAGCAGAATTTTGTATTTCAGTTTCCCATGTGGGGTTATGCATTTTTGGTTTGTGCTCAAGGAGGAGGAGGCAGTTAAAAAAAAAGAATGAACTGAATATTCATGATCAGGATAAAGTAATATCCTTCCCTTGAAGCAACAAAACAAAACAAATTTAATGGGATTTGACTTCATCTCATATAGTCTCTATTATCTACTATAGAGTCATATTTCTTTTAAAAATCCAAGATATTTCATTTTTAAAAAGCCCTTTTCTTGGTTTTTCATTAAATTGTTTTACTATTTCTGGTAGCCAAATAAAATAATTTCAATAAAACAGTAATATATCAAGTCTTAGTAATAAAGATATTGGCGGAAAATTAGTTTCATTTTTTTAGGAGTTTGAGTTTTTTAAAAAGACAGGTCTCCCCTGAGAAATTTGGCAACCTACCTTTGAGCAGAGGGATTACGTTTGATTATGTTTGTTTTGCTGGCCCCACTGATGATGTCTCTACAAATTTGCTTTGTTGAAAGATCCACATAAAGATCCACAAAAGGGACCACACTCCTTTCCTGGTTAACTACCACAGCCACATCTCCTTCTCTCTAAGCACTGCAGACAAGGTGTCTTGCCAGGAGAAATGATCAAGTCTAGAAACATTCTGTGCATTGATGCAGCACCTCCTTATCTCCCCACAGACCACATAACAGGTCTTGTGTTTCCATACATCTCTCCTCCAGTGTATCCTCTTACTCCTTTCTATATCCACCAACCACCAGAGGCTCTGGAGGATCATGAACTTGGTGATTCCAAGTACAATCATGCCAACCACCCCATGCATGCCACAGCTTTCCTCTCAAACTTGTCATAACCTGTTTCCCTTTGAGAGCTGTCTCCCTCTGCTGATTTTTGTTGAAATGTTAGTGCTTCATGGGCAAAAGCATCACAGAATGGTTGGGGACAGAAGGGACCTCTGGAGGTCATCCAGAGCCCCAATCATATCCTGCCATGGTTCTACAAGCAGCTGGAGGGTCCCTGCAGCCATGGACAAAGGAACCTCTGCACCAGCCACCTTCTGTGTGTAACTTAACATACGTTTTCTGATTCATGAACCCATTGGCTGGTTTGTGCTGTCTTTTTAGGAAACCTTTCAGGGCTTTTCCTTTTGCATAAGGATTGCATAAGCTTTAACTTCCTAGGAAACTGGGCTAAAAAAAATCAAAGCATAATGAGTGTCACAGCTAAGATTAGAGCCTGCAGGCAGGGATGTGTAAACCAAATGTGTGCTACGAAGGAAGCAACACTGTAACTGAACCCAACTGGCTCCTTGTGAGCTCCTGAGAATCTTTCACAGATCTCAGGTCTCTGGTGGACTCTCTAGGATGCAGGAATGAGCAAATCTGAGGTTTAGTATCAGAATAAACAGAGCCTGGAATTAGTATCACAATAAACAGAAGAAACAAAGGACTTGCTTTGATTTACAGGCACTGTCACATTCTATGATAATTAATTTAATTAACAGGCCTGATATCAATCTCTCATTACTAAAGGAAAGTGTCAAATACAGAAGAAAGTGGTCTTATTACACTTCTGCTCCACCTAGACCAATACATACTCTGCTCCCATGTTAGCAGGACTGCCAGTGTCAGGAGAGCAGCTGCACCCTTGCTATGCTGGCAAAATGAGCTTCCTTACAGACCAGCCAAGGCAATGCAGTGTGAAGTGTGAAGCACTTTTAAGGATAAGGAACACTCTGCACGGCAGCCAGCTGACCTACATTTACAGCTGAAGATGTAAAGCTGACCCACAGGGAATTCTGTCTAACCTACAAACACAGAAGGAGGGCTACTCAAGCAGACTGTGTCTTTTGAAACTATAAACTGAGCAGGAGCAGCACCGTGGGGACAGGCTTTTCCACGTGCAAGAAGCAGCCCAGTTCAATACACCATGGTAAGCCACTGCCAGCAGGGGAGCACATCCCAGGATATGTCCTACCACCTCAATATACCTTGCTGCAGGGACAAAAGCACAGTTCTGCTATGTGGAGGCAAACAGAGTGAGCAGGGAGAGGGCAGCCTGGGCTAAGCTGGGCAAGCCAGGCCCTGGGGTCCCACTGCAGGCTGTAAAGCTGCAGCAAAGGCAGTGCTGCTGTGCTGTCTCTGTTGCCAAGCTCGTGGCACCAAAGCTCACACAAGGAGCAGCACTGAGCCACAGACACAGCTCACCACGTGAGCAAGGGCAACCTTCAAAAAACAAAGGGGACAAACAGTGCATTGTAGGGTTGCTAAGCCATAAAGAGAGAAGAGGTAGAGAGAGAGGCACCTTCCCCAGGCACAGTGGTGATAGTTGCATTAGCAGAAGAGAATCACATACACTTGGGACCAGATTTTTAACCCCCATCAAAGTAGCTCTGTTGAGATCAGCACAGTGCTGCTCCACAGGGTATGAGGATCTTCCCATTGGCATGAATTAGCCTTTAGAAAAAACAGGCTCCCTCTTAATTTGCTGAGTCCTTCCCCCAGAACACTGATTTTTCTTGAACAGAGCATTCCCTGTCCCACTGTGAAGCTGCAAGGTCACAAGTAAAGAGTACATCAGCTCTTTTTGCTACAGTGGTAAAGGAAAGACAAAAAAGAAAAACTGACAATTATTATAAGGCAAATTTGCATATCCTAAGCCCACCTTAAGAGAGACTGTAAGTGTTAATTAAGTTACCTTGCCTATAGTAAAATTACATCACACTATGTCTTCCCTGAATAGCAGTTCTACACTTTGGAATTTTATGAGACAAAACCAGAACAAGGAATAGTTCTGCTGGGCTCTGTAAATGTATGTAAGTAACTACAGAAAGAAACAATTAATAAAGCCTGGATAGAAATACAACTTCCAGATTACTCAGTATTAATTTCCTTTTAGTTTCATTTTACAGAAATCTAACCATCTTTTATCAAAACTTCACACAGACAAGACTTTTCCTGGGACCATGCAAATGCCTGGTGCAGATGCAATAACCTGGGAGCCAGTGCAGCTTAACTGCAGCAGGGAGCAGGGACTGACTGCTGAGACACAGCCACGTGTCTTACTTGAGACTCAGAGCTTGTGTTGGTGCAAGTTGCTGCAGTGGGTGTCTATATTTATCACACACTTGACTGGGTCATGTTTGTTACCTTCGTTCTCGGGTAGAAGTCACCTCCATATAGGATCTTCATGACATTTCTGTGACAGCCAGAAAGTGTGATGCCCATATATTGGAGCCAACATGGGATATCAGCTTGAACACAAACCATTCATGTTTTCATGCATCATATCTTTGTCCTTCCACCCAGCCAGAGCCTTGTACTTCTTAACTAAGAAGTTAAATAAATACTTCCTCTTTTTTTTTTTTTTATATTAAACTTTGGTGTCCACCATATTAAATAAGGTCAAGAGGAATGAGGTTTGGTTTGCAGACCAAACAGGAACATTTAATATAAAAACCTAATCTGCTGTGATAAAACTCCTTGAGGAAACTCCTATTTCCCGTATCATGGATTCTGGAAAATAACTCAAGTCACAGAATCATGGAATCATAGAATATCCTCAGTTGGAAGGTATCCATAAAGACTACTGAGTCCAACTCCTGGCCCTGCACAGAGCAAGTGGTCCCCATTCCTTTGCTGAGACAGGTGCATTTTCCTACCATGCTTTTTTCCAAGCACAGTCTTTTCTATTACAAAGGTTGAGGCAATAACCCATGACTGTCCCTGACAAATCTTATCAGTTCAGCAAGTCAATTCCAAATTTTACTCCTCACAGATTTCAGCAAGTTCATGATTAGAAATGCTTTTTGGCCGAAGTTAGGCCCTTTTTACTTGTTGGAAATAGACATTTCTATTCATTCAAGGAAGATGGACTAGAAAAACATTTCAAAAGTGATTACAGGATTCAACATCATAAGCCCCTAAACTACTTTTAAAACCTAGAAGGTCAGAAGCTTTAAAGCTGCTTTTGACAGCTTTTAAGTATTTTACCTTAATCTTGTGCTACAGCAATTTACAAGAACCTGAGGAGATGACAGATCATTCCATAGTAAGGAACAGCCTGTCAGACATCATTTTTGTTAGTGACCATCTCCTCTAAGAACAGAGGTATTGACCAGCATATATTCCATGTGGCAAATTACACATTCACTCAACTAAAACCTTACAGTCATGTGGATTTATGAAACATTGCAGAACTCTCTCAAGGGAAACCAAAATAACAAGTATATAGTCCTTCTCTAGTCTAGTCTGAGAGTTACAGGCCTGTAACACCACATAGAGCATTTTCCTCAAAAAATTCTTCCTAAGAATCCAGCTGAAAAGAGAAACCAGGTATGCTGGGGAAGCATTTTATATATTAGCACAAAAGCAGCAAATTAAATGATTATACAACCTTTAAAGTTGTCCCATCCTCCCCCCCCACACTTTCAGTTACCTGTGTGGTGACCAATTTTTTCAACTTTATGCCTTGTACTAACTCTGTGTTGTGAGAGCCTATTTTAGCCTAGATTCCCACAAATTGCCATATTTTAATGGTTTCTTCAGCAAAGGAGCAATGCCCATCTGGACACACTTAGACAGCAGTGTTTTGATGCGGGCAGTGGTGAAGACAAGCACCAAATCAATATGATTTATAAGCAAGCTCCAACTTTATTCAAAGATACCTTAGCTTGTATAGGGTATTCTACAAGCACAGTCAGCAGTAAGCTCTGATTGGTTAATTTACAAAGGTCTTTGTTTTACTTCTCCTACATGCGGTTACAGATGTAGCTAAATTCTCCCAGCCAAGTTTGTCATCTCTAAGTCATGTCTTCCAAGGACAGAGCATATCTTCAAGGCTATGCCTGTCCTTATTATCTCATTCCCAGACCTTGTACAACTAAGGAGTTTCCCAGATCTCGAAACAGAGACTGGTTCCCAAGCTCTGTTTCAGACAAAGCCTGATTCTGGGGTCTTGGACAGAGGTTTTTTGGAACAGGTATCCCATAGAATCATGGCCTTGTTCCAAAAACCACTCCCCAACAGTGTTTCATCAAACACATGACATGATGGTACAGAAATGCACCCTCTGCTTTAGGGTTTAAGCTTTCATATTGGGCCCATCTTTTGCAAAAGATTAAGGAGACACAAATCTTTGTGTCCCCTTATACTCTTATATGGGGTCATGGGTGAGTGAGTCTGTGCAGTTTTGCCATTTGCTACTGCCAAAGCAGCAGGCGGAACTACTTTGGAGATGCTGACAGTGTTGCACAAGTGGCCACAGGCTGCTGTCTTACTGATGAAACTTTCCCAAGGAGAGTCCTACAGGCTTTTCCTTCCCCCTCCTTCCATCCTGCATCTCCTTATCCCTGGGAGACTCACATGAACACTGTGAGGGAGGAAGTAGAAATGTGTTTGGGGAAGTAGAAATGTACACCCACACATGCTTTGTTAACACTTCAGTTTACAGTAAGGGCGCGAGATGTATAGAATCATTATCATTTTGTGGTAGGGACACCCAGAAAGGTCCCAGACACTGTCTGCACACTAAGATCAAAGTGGCTGCAAGAGCTACAACATTAAGGGAGAACATGAGCTTCTCTGGAGAGGTCCTGTCACCCATCCATCTGTTGCAACTGTGGGTGTAGAAAACAGGGTGTCGCCTAGCTCCTGTTTTCTCTCAGACTGCAGTGCTCTGCAGATAATAACGAGCAAACTTCAGCAAGTATTGTTTTCCAAGATGGTATATCCATGGAGATATTCCTGAATGTCTCCAGATGCTGTCCTGCCTATGGATTTCAAGTTTTGCTTCTAGAAGGTATGATAAATAATGTGATTAAAAGCAAATAGTTGTCTTTCCTAGAGAGTCTATGTATCAGGCTGGTGGGTTTTTTGGTTACACATATTTCTCACACACAAAGAAATTCTAATTTTTCTTTGCATTGCTTTCTAAATTTCTTCTCTGGTTAATTTTTATCTATCCCTGAATGCCAGGCATCCTGGAAACTGGATTGTACACCATGGAAAAGCCATCCTGACATATTCTGTGAAAGAATGAAATTTGCTAGGGGAGAAAGAGCCTTCCTGGCTATAAGCAATGTGATTTGGAATGTGAAGAGGTTGCTGGCTCTGCTGCTGATGTGGGTGCAGCGTGCTCCAAGCCTTCAGTCTGGAATATTTTGAGCTATCTAGGGTACCTTCTCCTGGTAGTGTCCATTCCCTTACTCAAAACAATATTTTGCTCAGAAAGCTGAGATCAATTGTTAGGTTCTGTATTCCTTGAAAATAAATGCTTTACTGTTGCAGAAGCTGCAGAGCATGTGATTAAAGGATGCCATATGGGCCATTTATTAACAATGAAAAATGATTGCACCATTTGTCAGGCTGTAATTGAAATGGAAGAACAATTCCAGTTTTCACTCCCACTGTTGATCTGGCTATCTGTATCACAGAGCATAAACAGTTTCTTGCCTTATTACTCCTAGCATGAATCTACAGCACATTAAGTTTACACATGGATACCGAGAGTAAATATTTCATGTTATGACTCAATAACATGCTGGTATATATGTAAGCATATTGCCTACCAGCTTCCCACTTACATACATGTTAATGGGATATGTTTATATGCATATACAGAAGTACAAATTCACATCCAAGTTAACCAACAAACCCAAGAAAGATAAAAATAAAATCACTGCAAACAGTTTTCATGTCATCCTGAATGTCAAGTGTTTTAAAATATATTTGCAATAATAGCAGCATGGGTCCACATTCTAAATGAACATGCTGTAAGAGCATTGCATAGAAGCTATTTTAAACTGTCAAAATACAAATCAATGTATTTCCACTTTCTTAACTCAGGTCTTAATCTAAAAACAAAACATTTCCAGAAAAATGCTTTCTTAAGTCAAAGAATCATAGTTTTCTCTTGGTTTCATTTCTGCAGAATTGCCAAATACAATCATTAACAAAGATCACAAGCTTTATATTTTTAGATGCCTCCTCTTTCTACCTTTCTCCATTTTCTGGCCTCAAAGTAAAATGTCTAGAACTGCCCTTGTCTTTTATCTACTCCAACAAAACTGAGAAACTTGCAACATTTACAAGGCTGAGAGAGGCGATTGGGGTGCAAAGCACCACAGCAGACTGAGAGCAGAACAGGAAAAAATCTGCTGTTCTGTTTTGAGGATGGCTGCAGTCATGGCCTTCCTACCGCTCCAAGCTGAGGGCAAGGCCAGGAAAGGGCAATTCATCCCATGTGACTGATCCTCATCCCCTGCCCTGGCACAGGGCCCTGAGCCACCCTTGCTTCTCTGGGACTGCTCACAGAGACCACCAACACAGCTCAGGCACAGGGAGCATTCCTTGGGTATCCATTCCACAGTGCCCAAAGTGAGGCCACCTCTACCTTTGGTTTGACAGTGACAGAGATCACCAACATTTTGCCTGTTGTGGCATGTAGAGTGATGGCAAAGGCTCAAAAATAACTAAGCAGCCTGTATTCAGCTCTTTTGGCATTACTATTTTGCTGGAAGTCAGCAGCAGCACATCAGTAACAGGGTTTCAAAAAGCCCATTGAATAATCAAGATAATGACTCATTCCCCTCCAAATAAATTGCACCCTACTTAGGGACAAAGCTCCATTTCTACCAAGGGTTACCTTCAATGCATCTCATTTAAATCTTAAACCAGCAAAATTCACATCTTCACTCACTTTTCCTCCCCCTGTTTCCCTCTTTTTCGGTATTACAGCTATAACAGCCACAGATTGCAACTTCACAGATGCATGCTTGATCCTAATACATAAAATTTCTCCAGGAGGACAAACAGGTACTGAGCTGGTATGTCAGTACTATAATTCTTACGTTTGTTAAACTTAAATCTTAACCTGAGATAAGCTCTAATTCAGAGTCCACAAGAAAATCCCAGGAAATCACAAACACATCTGTAAAACTAGGTATGAAACAGCCTCATCTTCCATATAATGACAGAGCCTGTGATTTCTAGAAGGTAAGTTTGAAATCCAATGAGTATGAATGTCAGCTTCCCATGGCTCCCTTGGAAGCCTCAGCCAGCAAGAACAGGAGCAGGAATGGTGCAGAAACACAGGAACAATAAAAAAAAATAGTTTAGACTATCTACAGGGCCAAATAAATATTTAGAAGACATTTAGAACCAAAGTTTGTCAATGCTACCTGGCACAATGGCACAAAAGTCATATTAAACCGTACTTGCTGCATCATTTCTCATTCATACAAAGTCCTAATTCACTCTCATAAGTACAGGTGGTAGCAGGGCTACATGACTTCATGGACGGCCATTCCACTTGTCATGGGAGCCAGTTCAACAAGTTAGTTATTTCTGAGCTGAAACTAAGATAGAATTCCACTAAAAGAGGCCTTCCCTCTACCCCATTTCTAAGGGGAGACTCCTCCTTAAAACTACAGCTGCAAATCAATGTTCATGTCTCTCCTACACCTACAAACTTGGCTCTCCCACTTTGTCCTCTTCCCAGAGTACTCAAAACGTAACTTCAACACAGCTTGGAAAGGCAGCTGGGGTGCAGGTGATTCCAAGAGTCTATGCCAGCCCCATGCCATCCATTTCCAACTCCCTAAGGAGCTCATTGCATCCCAAGCCAGGATGGTTGTTCTGCAAAGCTATTCCAGCCAAGGCAAACCATGAAGCTGCTCAGGTTCCTCCTTGGTCCTCAGGAAGGAGAATGAAGAAAAGCATCATTGCTATCAACAGTTGTGCTACTCACAGCCCATGAGTATGGGAAGTTCTAGCTCGGGAAGTCTTTGGGGACTGTGTATAGCTTTACCCAGCTATAATTTAATACTTTGTCTTAGCTCTGAGGAAGCTATATTGTCCCAGCACTATGTTCATCAGGGATCTTTTTGCAGAAAACACTGACACCCCACTTCCTGCACCACCTTTCCTAAAAAAAACCCTACAAAATATTCGAGAGAGGTATTTTGAACAAGTACAGTGATAAAATGTTGTTTCCCAAAGCTGAAAAAAATACACATTTTCAAACTCCACTCCAAGTATCAGGGGCACTGCAGGTTTTTAGAGTGAAATTCAGGTTATTTACAATCATTTTTTGAAGCAGCAGGTATGATTCACTCAGGATTAACTGCATCTTTGTATATTATAGGATTGCTGCAGTTTAAAGAGCTGCATTCCTTCATTCTGTTCCAGTGCTGCTAGTCAACCATCAGTTCCTTAGGTAGCAATATTTTTGGGGGCTCTTCAGAAATATTTATCTGTAGAGCTGTTTGCAACTGATGTAGGTGCAATGCAGTATCCTGCCACTTTGAGCACCACACACTTTGGGGGCCACATTAAAAACATTCCCCTCCTTTGCTCTGCCCTATTTTTGCTCTGTGGCAAAGCACAACTTGTAAAACGATCCATAGCATCAAACTTCACAGAAGTTACCCTTAAAAAAGAAAGGGCAAGATTAATCAGCAATTTTTAGAAGACTTGAGCAAATATTAGCAAGCAGCTCTGGTATTTTGAGTTTCCACTAGCAAAATAACAAAACCAAAGAAAACATTTTAATATCAACATCTTGCAGCTGCATTTTGCTCTCTCGTGGCTAAAAGCTTCAATCAATGTGTTGCAGCACAGGAAAATACCAGAGTAGGACACAAACACAGTATTTTAATTCAGATCATTGCAACAGTTAATCGAGCATTTTGTGACAGCAAGCCATTAACCAAGTACATTTTCACATAATTAGGCAGCAAACGAGACACAGTGCACAGAAGCCGCACATTTAATTGTGTCAGGAATTAGATCATAAAGCACTTTACGCATATAGACAGGGCTATACGGACCTGGCTTTCTGTACTCACCGTGCAGCAAGGCATGGGTGTTACGTTGGTCTCAAAACAATTGCTTTAGAGCCTCAGGCAGAGCAACCTTCCTCTCACTCTCATCTCGGGCAAGTCAGAGCTTCTGGAAGGTGGCCAGGCAAGATCAGATTCATCAGCCAATAAAATTGTCTAGAGCTGCCTTTCCACAGGAGACCGTTCCTCCGGCTGCAGCCTCAGGAGCAGCCAATAAAGGAGAAAATCAGCATCAGAGTGCAGGCGAGCGTTTTGCCCCATCCTAAGGGTCTGCTTGCCAAAACTCCAGCTTTCCCCTGCCTGTGCTGCTGCACACAGTCATCCTGCATGAAAAACAACTTGCACTTGGCTTGCCTGGCTAAAATAGGTGCACAGCTATTCTGAACACTGACAAGGGTAAAGGCATCAGTCAGGCAGGTGCCTCATGAGCTGGGAAGCAATACAGTGGCATTTGGAGCCAGACTCATGCTGCTATAGGGGTACCACAGCAGACCCAGCTTTTTGTGGGCACTGGGAATTACTGCTCACACAACATTGCTTCTCTCAAAGACAGACAGTTCATGGTGGGAAATGTGGAGCCTGTGAAAAGCTTACCCCTATTTTATCTTCCAGAGCTGGACCTGCTGCAGTGGCTGCAGGAAGCCATCGTGTCCTCAGCCCCACGTGTTTGACCTGGACTTCATTGCCATTCAGAGGAGCCCTTGATTTCACCCTGCCAGTCCTGCAGCAGCAGCAAAATATCCCAGTGTGAACAATGCTTCACAGAGGAGCTGTCTGACATCCTGGGATCCTTAGGGCTTGCCTTTCCTTGGAAAAACCAAAAAAGCCAGTAAGAAAAAAAAAAAACAATCAGTCCTACTATGTGTTATCTAGCCAACAGTAAATCCTAAAGGTGACAAGGCATTTATGACAGTTATGCATGAAAGCAAGTCAAGAAAAGCCTTTGCAGGTCTTTACCTGTAAATTAATAATCTGAATAAGACTAGGCCTATGTGTTATCAGTGTGAACACACATATTTTGACAGCAGATTATACATTTTGATAATAAAATCTTAGTAGGAAAAAAGCACAGGTGGTCTCTGCAACTATTTTACTGCCTTGCTGGCATTTACTTCCCCTAACCTCTCTGAGGTTAAAACTATGGATTTGTTTCCTCAGAAATCTTGCACCAAGGTGCTTTTTCTGCAAAGCTGAGTTGCCACCCAATCTGACAGCAGAAATCCCAGAAAGCCCTGGTGAAATCCCATTCTCAGCAAGACTTCTTTCAGTCTCCTGACACAAAGGAAAAGTAAATACCATCCAGTCTTCACCAGCAATGTTACATACCCTCACCTATGTGTATTGGAGGACAAAATTGTCTGTAGTGCAGACAGCACATTGGAAGGCTAAGACTTTGCAAAAAGCTACACTGCACCTTGAAATGGGAAGAGACTCTTAATGAAAAAGCAAATTAGAAGGAAAAAAGATGAGAATATGAAGATTGGAAATTAGAATGCATTAGATATTAGAATAGGGTCAGCAAGACCATAATTAACAATAACTGTTTTTTCTTTTCATGTGCCATTTACTTTAATCTCCTGCTTTGTATGGATATATTTTTACATATTTATGTGAGACCTTTGCTCTCTTCTTACATATTTATATGAAACCTCTCCTTTCATGCTGGTACTGTGGCTAATTGAAGGACAACAAGCCAAAGATGTGTTCCACAATCTCTAAAGGCTGTATTACACTGGAGGAGCTGGAAAAGAGGCTCCTCAGAAGCCACACTATGCTAAAATCAGGCAACACAGAGGCACAGCCTGACTGAATTCAGCAGCCTAGACTTTGTACTCTGATCTTGAAAAACTGCATGTGCAAGCATTTATGATCTGGATTTTCCTTTGATGTA
The DNA here is from genome assembly GCA_003676055.1 of Chloebia gouldiae. Taxonomy (NCBI): domain Eukaryota; kingdom Metazoa; phylum Chordata; class Aves; order Passeriformes; family Passeridae; genus Chloebia; species Chloebia gouldiae. Next base: position 42,286,317 of record QUSF01000004.1, read on the forward strand.
AATTGGCATAGACCCATGTCAATTCACACAAGGCCCTTCTTCCAGCTGGGGATCTTCTGCTGTCTCTGGAAAACACAGGGTCCCATCTGGAGCCATGGTGTGCTGCCATATTGTCCATTCCAGGGCAGCACTGGGCAGGGAGCACACACCAGCCCGAGCAAGTAAATGCTGAGGGCTCCCTCAAGCAGGGCCTTGGGTCTTGGAAAGAATCTTGTCAAGCAGTAACTTCAGCAAACCGTGCCTTGGCTGCAGAGGGGCAGCCAGGTTGGACCCACACTTCCTAGGTGCAGCTGGCTTAAGGAAACTGAGGGACACTTGGCAGCAGGTGAGGAGCCCCCACACCTCTGGGAGCAGGAGAGCACAAAGCCAGCAGCAAGCCAAGACCCACACCAGTGACATACAAAAGAGGGAGATCCCAAGCAGGTTCCCAGAGCAGCCTGCCTCCAGGAACTTCTTTATTTTCACACAGCTGAAAAGAAAAAAAAAACATTCAGCCAGGCAGCTGTGCTGGTGTCCCATCCTGCTGGCAAGCATTGGGTTGATTTAGGCTGGAAGTTGTGCACATTGTGCTAAAAACCTGGTGAACACATAGATTTTCTTCTGCTCTGTGTTTGGAGTGAGGTCAAACTGCACAGAGAAGTGCTCCTGCAGGGTTTGGTTTATCACTCATCATAAACTTTAGTTCCAGGACTTAAATTCAGCCATGGAGAACATTTTCTAAGCTGCTTTCTGCACATATTTGAGGTGGTTTGGGCTCTAATTAATTTGGAACAGGGCAGGGAGTTCAGAAATTTTCCTTCTCTCTCTCACATCCCTGTGTCCCACTTTAGTTTTAAAGTGGTAAGGCACATCTACATAAAGGCACAAGGAGGGAGAAGGAAGAGAAAGAAAAGAAATCTAGCTGAATTAGAGATGGTTGACAGGGTACTTCATCAATCCAGTTGGGTACTCAAAGCTTTTCAGAATCCATAACAAGAGTGGCCATGCAAATCAGTGAGTCATTGCAACAGCTGAAGGGGGAAAACCCCACACAAAAAAAACCAAAAAACAAACCAAAACAAAATGACAACAACAACAAAAAAAAAATAAACAAAAAACAAAAACAAAACAAAAACAAAACAACACCCCAGAACTCTGCTTATCTGCTAAACCTGCTTAGTGAGAAGTTTCCATAGTATGCTTGTGCTTTGCCTAGCCATAGCCCATTTCTATTTTCTTTAGCACATTTATCCTTTGTGAACTAGGGTGCTCCTTCTGGGAAAGCTACAATACTTTCTTAGAGTAGGATAGCCCAGCAGCATGCAGGAAGCCTATGGCACTTCAAGGAACTGAAGTGTATATTTGTAGTTAGAGCTAAGGCTGTTAAATCTGCATTGGGCTTCTCTGTAACACAAGATCAAAAGCTGCTTCCCTCTTCCCCATTTCTTCCAGCACCTGGATGTGCAGCTGACACACATGTGTCCTCAGTGAGGGGGTTGGGCAGTCTTAACCTTTTAACAGCAGTATTTTGCTTTTCTATGCTTTATGGGCTCAGTATTTGCACAGTTCCTTAATACTCATTTATTTTTTAAGTTTCTAGATGACCTCAGTGTTAAAAGAGAATTTCCCTGTGAATTGTCTACCCATCTGAGAAGTGAGATACCCTCTCTGGTCTGCAGGTCAGCGGACACAGTATCCAGGGGCCCTTGCTTCAAGGGGGAAGGCTGCTTTGGAGTGAGCAGAATGTGGGAAGGAGAGACAAGATCAAAGAATTTATCACGATTCAGTTGCAGTGCTCAGCTCTAGGTTGCTTCACACACTCCATGAGCAGCCTCTGATGAGCAAAAGGGATGAAATCAGCTCTGTCAAAGCTGGGGGTTTTGTGTAGCAGGTACATGTAATAAATATCTTCTGTGTATGGTGTCCTGTGATCTCTCATGACAGATACTCAACTTATTCATTAACACAGGAAAGGAGACCTTAAGTGATTCACAGCTGAGGAAAGAACAAAACACGTCATGTTGCTCAGAGGTCTGATTCAGATGAAGCAACTCTGCAAGTCTAATAATGCAGCTTTTGGCCTTTAGTGTTATTTATGGGAAAAGTGAATTTGAAAAAATTTACTAGGTTTGTTCAATAAAAGGAAGGGACTAGGTTTTTATTTACACACACACCCCTCCTTAAATAGTTTGACACTGCAGTAGAGTTGATGCCCTGTGCTTGGCAGCCTCATTACCATCTGTAACAAATGTAGCATCTTATAAATAATTTATGTTGTAAGAGCAAATACAGTTTAGAAGAAAGAAAACATTTAGGAAATCTGGGATCAGAAAAGGCTAGAGTGAGTCAACACGGGCCTCTCTGTTTCCATGGAATTAAGAGCATTACCCTACCAGCCTTAGCTGCAGTCAAAGAGCAGCCCAAGTGACCGGGCAGGAAATACTGCCTCAGATTACCAGAAAGGGAAGAAGAGCAACTAAGAAGGGAGGGAGATCTCCCAGGCAGGGAGTGTGCTGGACTGTGAACCAACAGGAGCCAAACTCATTTTCCATCTCTGTTGTTGATTTCTGTTCCACTCTAGGCTGACCCCTAACTGTGAGGGGGAGAAAATCCATATAAATAAATGAAAAATTTTAGCAAACAGCTGTTCTGGCATCAATAACTTGTCACATCCCATTTTCTGCTTGTTGAAACAAACTTTACCCATGCTTCCTCTGCTGCACTTGTACTAATTTATCATGCATTATGTATGTCCCACTGTCTCAGAGTTTAATTATTCATTAATCCCTCCACCCTCACCATCTTCCCCTTCCACGTGCACAAGGACCAATGGGCACAATTCATCAACTCAAGCTCTCCATCACCACCAGCTCTCCAAGGTGGGAGCCTGCAGCCTGTCCCAGCTGTGGACATTGCTGGCTCCTGCCTGAGATCCCCTCATCCATGGATTCACCAACGTGCCTCAGACCTTGGGAAGGCGTAGGAGCACTGCCTTAGGCCTGGCTGCTGATGCACAGAAATGTCATCTCCCCTGGGGCTCCTTAACAACCCTCCTGCCCCTCAAGCAGGTGCTGTAGGCTGGGGGCAGCCCAGTGTAACTCCTAAAAATATGGGAGGGCCACCAAGGCATGCGCCAAAAACCCCGAAGTGAGGTCGGAAACAAATTCTCCTCATCCCCCACAGTGGTGGGATCCCCGCAGAGCCGCCTCAGGGCCCTGAGGGCCCTCGTGCCTGGGATGGGTCTCGTTGTTTCTCCCAGAACCATTTTCACTCCATTTCTGCCTGGAGGGAAGTGCCTGAAGAAGGCAAATCTACCTGCTGGGTGCCAGCTTGCACAGGGGCCATGCCAGTGCTGCTCCCAGCAATGGTGGGAGTGTGGGGTAGAGTAGATGTGGCCACATCCAACGAGGCCTGATGGTGGCAGGGTGGGCAGGAGAAGGTTCATGCCTGCTGTGATGCAGGAGAAGATCCACGCCTGCTGTGGTGCCCAGGTGCTGGCAGCAGAGGAGCAGCCACTGTGAGGAGAGGGGCCAGGGGCTGCCCCTTGGCTCCCCAGCCACAACACCGTGCACTGCCTCTCCCTGAAACTGGAGCTTTCTCTGGGAAAAGGTTCTTCAGTGAGAGCACAACTCTCAGCAATAGCAAGGGACAGTGTGAGGAACAGCTCTGACAGCAGCCTGGGGTGCACGAGAGGTGAGACAGCATGAGGAACATTCGTAAACCCATGGAATGAGGAATTACATGCAGCACAAAGCTTTTTCTGAGAGCCAGGATCTAAAAGATGTTCTCAACTGCCAGTGTTATGGGAATCTTGGTTTGACTCGGGTGTGTTCTCAACAGGATCATGCATGGGACCCACGAAGCATAAAAAAACACTTGATGCCAGCCAGTCCTTCCAAGTCAGCCCCTAGCACACAAGTCCAGTCGAAGTGAGAAAAAATACAAAATTATTACTGTTTTTTGTACATTAAGTGCCAGATAACATTGCTTGCATTTCATTCCAGTCCCCATTTCTAATCATCCACAAATAGATTTGTTTTTTAAAAAACAGAGCATTTTTCTCTTCTCCTGTTTTTAGTAGCAGTGATATCCCACAATGTAGAAGAGGTATAATCTGCTGTCACCACTGTCCTAGACCAGTGCTCTCACCTGCACCATATTACTACTTCATTTAGCACAGAATGCCTCAGTCAACACCACTGCCTAATGCACCTAGTATAATGTGCTTTTTTTAACTTTAAGGCTTTCCCTCCAGCTTGTATAACATTGCTCAGCTGATCTCTTAATTTCCTACATGCAAAAATCAAACTCTTTGTTCTGAAACCACACAGCTTTCATCTGCTGCCAAAGGGGAATCCATCTGGGCGCTGTAACTTCCACCCTTTGAAATGAGTCCTCCCCACACCCACTGGCAGACAGGAGGCCTGTGGCCACAGTTCAGGATGCCTGCCTGCTTTTGGTTTACCAGGGAAGCAGGGAGGATTGGAGAGAGCAGGCATTCTCATCCTAGTCACAACTCCTTCCCCAAAAATAAACCTTGCAGGATGGGGGGATTTCCCCAGGTGTAGCATGACCCTTACTACCACTGTCCTTTCCATTGGCTTTCTGCCTTTGCTCTGAATTTAGTTAGGCAAAAAGATGGGCTTTCATTTAACTGTAGAAATTATTTTGGGGTTTTCCATCCCTTAAAGCACTATGGAATTGGTTTCCTGTGTTGTGGCAGAGAGCCCGGGGCTGCTGCTGGGACTGGCCCATGATGGAGACAAAGCTTTTCTTTGCAAGGCACAACTGTGAAACACTGCTCTGTCCACTGCAAATTTTTGGTCTGGTTCCTCTGCTGCTTTTGCATAGCAAGAACCAGATCATAAAGCCAGACACATCCCATGGCAACTGATCAACCCCAAATGTCTCGTCCCCCACCCACAGCCCTTAGCCCCTGCAGGTCCCACTTGTCTGGTCACCCTCACACCTGCTCCCTGCAGCTCAGACCTCCACCTCCTCTTTCAGTTTCATTGCTGAGGTTATTTCTTGCTGTAATTAGTCAATTGATTCCCCCATATGTGAACACTGAGGCATCCTGAGACTGTCACTTCAAAGGGCTTTTGTCACCAATAATTGAAGCATCTCCACCCAAGCAGACTGTGCTTTTGATCAAGGATAAGCAGTTTGCTCCTGACTGTGGGCCAAGGAAAGCTATAATTTGATCACAGTTGCTGGCAGATGTCCTAGTGAGCAGGAGAAACTCACTTTGTTATGATTAGTAGCTCCTGCCTTTCAATCATGGGAAATCATAATTTGACTATTAGCATGTAAGAATTTTCCTTACACACCAGCAAAGTTAAAAGGCCACTGTCAGCTTGGAACATGACGCCTTTCCTATGGAGGCTGATGAGAGGCTTCACACTAATCTCTCCCTGCTGTTTGCCCATCAGTTCTGGTACAGTCACAGGTTACTGAAATGTTAGATTTTTTGCATTGGAAGTATTTAACTCTGAAGAAGTTATTTACTTTTTCATTCTGTGTTGGGTGAAACAAGAAGAAGCACCACAGCTTCACTTCTGCAAATATTTGCAGTACACACCTGCAATGAAAAACACAGGTTTTCCCCACCACATCTTCTCAGCACAGCAAGAGTGCTTTCTGCTTCCCTCAGGCTTAGGAAAGCAATTCATCCCCACAACCCAGCTGCTAGCAAAGACATCAGTTCATTTTGCAAATTCTTTTTGGGGTATTTCAAAGATGATTGTTTGTCTTTGTTAATGATAGGAACATTGAATCGCCTACAAAGCCCTCTGATTTTATTCCTACACCACCCATTTTGCTGAAAGGAACTACTCAGCCATTTGCAAAACTGCCTTCAAATGTCTCCTAAAAATTTTGTATCTAAGAAGTCTGAAAAATGGTAGACAACTGCAAATGCTGCTTATTGAAGTGACCATGGTCACCACACTGCTGTCTCATGCCTCAGCTGCTGGTTGTTTTTATCTCCTGCCTCTGGCCATGTCACTGATTGCAAACTTCAATCAGGAAATGGTCTTTCTCTCCTTGGCAGCTGTGTCCACGGCCCAGAGGAAGCAGCCACCTGAGTCCTCCAGACCCATCCTACCTTTTCCAAAATAAACTAAACAGCAAAGTCCTTGGAAGCTGAAATGTCTGCTGAGTGAAAGCTCAATCCCAATAAAAACTGCAGTGTTCTGTGGCTTTTTTTCCCACGTGCAGAGAGCACTCTCTGCAGACTGTGATGCTGCTGGCTGTGTTTTCCCAGAGATTCTGACTCTACCTTGTCAAAGCATTTCAACATATTGATCATTTCATGTAGTAAATTGCAACCACAACATTGTTTCATCTGGAACCAATTGACCGTAGTTCATAGAATAATATATCCATGTACTTCTAATGTCATTTAAAGCCAATGACTTGGAGAGAGCTTTAATGTAATAACATTGTGCCTTCATCAGGCTGACTTGCAAAATTTCATTGCAATAGAATAATGTAACCAGAGGGGGAAAAATAAAAAGTAAAAAGATATCTAATTTCTGTCTGTGAAATGGAAAGTGGATAACCTAAATATATGTGATGGATATAGTGTAATGCTCCTCAGAGAAGAGTATATACTTTCTGCAGCTCTTTAGAATAAGGTTCTAACTCAAATCTATAAATCAAAAAATACATCTTGAAATAGGTCAACAAATAGAACACTAAATACTATTGCCTACATTCCCTCTGTCGTCTGACTTGCAAGAATAGGAGAGGAGAGAGAAGGTCATGTTTCACATGTGAAAGGAACCAGAGCTTTCTTCAGATTTCTCAGTATTTCAGTCCCTTTCACTAAAAAACACACTTTAAGAAACAAACATGGAATATTTTCCTAAATCCTGATTGAAACAGCCATGTTCATCTTTACCATCAATTGCTTTAAAAATATATCCAAATGGTTAATGAACAAAATAAATTATCAAGAAAGATTTTCTCAGGTGGAACTTTTCAAATCTTTCTTGAGTGGCATTTTTAAAAGGCAACACTTTCTAAAATGGAAAAAAAAGAGCTAATTTTCAAAACACCAAGTGGTAACATCAAGTGTCATAACAGAAATAACATGACTTATAATCAAGTGACACCAGTGAGCTGGACACAAGAAAATATCTATTACAGCAAACATCATGAAATGTACTTTCTAGCATCTCAGTCACATTTTAGGAAATCTTCATGCAGAGGTAAACCAATTCAGTAGCTGTAGACCTAGCTTATAATTAAATTAAAATGAGTTTAATGATTTGACTGATCCACATTGGTTGCAAATTTTTCTCTGTATTTTGCTAAGTGACCTCCAGAGCTCAGCTTTCATTCAGTGTGTGACAATCAGGTCTGTCACCATCAGCACTGGGAGCATCACTCAGGCCAGGAGGCAGCACCTCAGAGCTGTTCAGCTCAGCCAAATCCTACTCAGAGCAGATCTTCCACAGGACTGGTGCTGGTACATGAGCATGGGAAGTTCTGATGCAAAATGTTATTTCCAGGTTTGATTTATGCCTGGCTCAAAAGGCTAAAGGATTTATAAGCATCTAGGCAGTTGAAGATAGATCTTCCAGAAGATTTAGAGCTCTCTCACACACCTATCTCCATCATTGCCTTGTTTGTAAAAAATGTATCTATCACTAGAGCTCTGTATTGAAATCTCACTGTATTTCAAATGGGAGCCAGAGGAAGCCAAAGTAAATAGGCAGATGCTGCCAGATGCTTTAAAAGCTACATTTAAAATCTCCCCCAGGACCTGTGTAAAAAAAAGGCAGGGAAAATTCACGTTTAGTGTTACACACACACACACACACAAACATCCATTAAATAAAACAGCCTTTTAACTGTTATTCCTATTGAGTAGCATGAGCAAACATGTCATTGTTTGCTGTCTTTATTGCTGTATCTGCACTGTGTTCAGCAATCTCATAAATCTGTTATTGCTGGGAACAGCTGTGGAACAGACTGATAAGCTGGGAAATAAGCACATAATGCTCAATGACCAGCTCCAGGCTGGTCCCAGCCAGAGCCCTTACACCTTGGAATACCTACACCATCAGAAAATGCCTAGGTATCAGTAACACTGAAGAGTTAGATCACTTCCCGAGGTAGCAAAGTATTATTTGGCATTATTAGGCTATTGCTAATCTTAGGAGTTTCTGAAAAAATGTCACCTAATCAGGTGTACAACAGTCATACATACCCCTGTGGAGCAAGCAGACAGCCATACACAGGTATGGTGGCCTGGCCTTAATGAGTGACCTGGGCCAGGGCAAGGAAGGGGAGACAGCACAAGGAGTGGAGGCAGGTTATCAGAATCTGGGAAGGAAGTGGAAAAGGAGCAGCCTGGCAGGGAAAGCTTTGCTTGGAAAGACCAGTGGTATCATGTGCCATCTGGAGGCTTAAACCAGAAATGAACAGGATATATTTCCCTCTGGAGTGGCAGCAATCGCCTTTTAGGTACATACATACCTTAATCAGACTTAACATTAGGCCATTATCAAAAATCCTGTTTTCCTTCTGATACCATATTCCCGACTCTGGAAGCACCACATCAAAAATCTGCTAGATCAAAAAATAAAACCAGTCCCTTAGAGAGGATCCTTGATTTTCTGTCCATCCTGCCCTGCGGTGAAACAAGGGCAACAGCCTGGCATTTTGTGTGAAGAGTGCTCTGTCCCTCACACACTGAGCACACAGCTCTTGTGTGCCCCTAGAAATCTTGTCAGCATTATGAATATACCAGGAACGTCCATGAGACATCAGCACTACACTTGGAACATTGCTCCAAACAATCTGGCTTTTCTCTGATTACTTCGAAAGTTGGAGATAAAATGTGAATTGAAATAACTCACTTGGGATCAAACTAGACACTTTTCTCAGTGAAAGGGGATAATTTGCTAGCTTTGCTTCTGGCTGTCAGAAAATAATGTATATTAATTTAAAATGTAATAAACCCAGGGAAAGCACCTTGAATGGGGTTCTGCTAACAGGGTCTAAGAAGAACAGGCCTGGATTCATTATCTTCTTCTTCTTCAGATCTAAGAAATAGCTTGAGAAGGGCTCCCAGCTTGTCCCCCAAACAGCTCCTTCCATTCAGCCAACAACACTGGCAAGAAGCAGCTCCTCCTGGTGCTTCCAACTCAGGTTTTCTGCTTCATTTGCCTCCTCCTCCCTCATAGGCAGGAGGCTGGCACGGGCAAGGCGTTTGCCAAGTCCAAGGGTAACAAACCTGGAATGAAACACAAGATTGGAGAGAGGCACTGTTTGGTACCAACATCAAAAACACTTCTGCAAATTGCTGAAAATGGAACAGTTTGCAGGCAGAGGTTTTTCAACACCACAAGGTCTTACAAGAGGAGCTGAAAGGGACTCCCTGAAGCAGTACCACAGAAAAAGAAGAAAGGCAGTACACTAACTTCTCTGGTGATACAGAAAGTGAAGAACACTGTACCTGCCCACCTCAGAAGCAACTAAACTGTTAATCTTGCCCCTCATTCCAGCCCTTGACTATAGTGATTGCACCTGCCTTTTTAAATTAGTTTTTACCCAGAAGACCCAGGAGCTGTTAAGATCTTGGCTTTTTCTTTTTGCTTCAAAATAGCACACTGTGGAAAGATTTCATGTGGTTTTCCCTTCCAAGCTGCCATTTCTGACCCTCTTCCACAAAAACACCCACACGTTCAGCTCCAAACTCTATTTGCCTGATAACACCCAGCCAGGAAGGGCATGCACAGGCAGCATCAATACATCCCATTTATCAAGCCAAGACCAGGACAGAAGTATTACATCCTCTCCTCTCTGACCTCCATCTCTTCCATCTCCAAGTCAGTAAACTAATACGTCCAAGACCACGTACAAAAAGTGATTTCCAGATATTCAGGTTCAGCTCTAGCCACAGGACCAGACTAAGGCTCCAGATGGCAGCCAGAACAGCTGGCTTTCCTGAAGTTCTAATAGCACAAGGTAAGACCAGGACCATGTGGTTGGCACATGATCCCACTAACCAATGACAAGACAATCACACTTGGCTCTTCCCATCTCACCGTGCAGCTGTTTCAGAAAACAAAGCAGTTGCCACAGAAGATCACAGAATTTTAGTTTAGTGTAAGCACCCTGTGACAAACTGGAGAGCTGCTGAGTGCCAGTATCACCCTCCAGGCATGTGATCTTCCTCAGGAGTGATTCAGATGGCAGCCAGGAATGGCAACTAAGAATTTTGGGAGAAAGGCACTTAACTGAGATAATTTTCTATGCATCTACAGACCAGGTGATCTGTAATCCAGCAGCCAGCTATAGCATCACAAAGCTATTTCTGCATCCCCTTCTATCACCACCTCCAGACATTGCAATATCTTCAAAAGATGAAATAGTCCTCACTCTTGTTTCTCTGGAAGCAATCAAGTCTTAGAAATACAGGTCTTCCCCCAAGGCCACTTTAGTGAATGAAAATCTTTGACGGACATTGGATGATGATCCTGTTTCCTTACCTGGTATCAAGCTCTTCCTTTAGAGAAGCTATCAACTGCCAGGACACATTAACATCAGACCCAGGACCTTCCAGGGAAGTCTGAATGACAGATTAACACCGTCCCAGGGAGCTCCAGTGACTACAGTACAAAACTGACTCAAGTGCCACCTCAGAGGATGGGAGCCCACTTTTCATTTATAAAGCTCTTCTAAATAAAATGGGTATTTTAGCAAATTAATTTGATTCAAAACAAAATCCCAACAAAGGCAAAATAAGGCCAAAAGTGCTCTAGGATGATGCTTTTTAATTGTTATTTTTATATTTTTAAGAACAAATCAAACCATTAAAAATATTACAGACATGTACTGAAATTTCCTGTACAACAAATATGAAAACAATAAAATTTGTACATCATTTCAAGATATTCAACAGTCACTTATTTGAAACACATCAACTTTTCCCTTCTTAAGCAGGCCCCAAATGGGAAGAAAGAGTTAAACAAAAATGCAAGAGATGCAATTGTCACACAGTGGAGCTTTCAGTGGACAGCTGTAAATAAGCAACACTGACCAAAGAGACAGATCTCAGCAGTTATAACACAGAGAACATCAGAGGGTAGGGAGAAAACATTTGCAGGAATTCAAGTCATCTCGACCAAGACAGATCCACATGGTAGTGGAGCATTACGTGTAGTCCTTTTCCCGCAGAGGCATCCTATAAGGAATGTCCTACTTATTCACACTGACACTACACCCAACTTTATGTTTGCAACAGCTTAAGCCTTACCAACTTTTTCCCATACATAGACTCAAGAGGTCATTTGCTTCAACCTTCAGTCTCTTCTCACAATGCATCAGTTTTGGAAAAACACCTGCATACAGTTCTTTAAAAATGGATACTCATTAGATGATGGCACACATGAGAATTTGATGCCTGCTTCCAACACCAAAATAATGGGACAGATCCATTAGTTTTCTGTAAGAGGATCTGGGCAATGGTTAGGCAGAAACACATAGTGTCCTAGCTCATTTTCTGATGTTCTGCTGCAAGAGAGTAGAAACAACATGATGTAGCATGGAAGACTCATCTTCCTCTCCTCTATGCTACACAAAACAAGGGCCTTCTGAAGTGAAAGAGCACTTGCCACCATAAGGCAGCAAGTACTTGTGAGACCTGGAATGACAAATACTGGCTCTGTGCTCTGCACAGATGTGCAGTAATTAAAAGAATAAGAGAGTTAAAGAAAATAACATGACTGCAAAGGGCAGACTTTCCTCCCTCCCAGTTCTTTTGGAATGGTTCTGTTTGGTGCAAGTGGTTTATCTTTGTCATCTGACAGCAGCTTAGGAAAAATGCAAATGAGAGATCCACTTTGTGGGTTGCCAGTTTGGATGGAGCTGGGCAGGATCAGGAACCTCAAGATGAGGCTTTTTTAAAGTATTTCCAGAGGAAGAGGAACAAAATTATATTCAAGAACCCACAAGTGGCTGCTACCAAAAAAAAAAAAAAAACCACAAAAACAAACAAACAAGAAACAACCAATGAAACAATAAAACCAAACCCCAAAACCTAATAACCAAAAGTGCACTGTGGTTTGTCCTCCAGTTTTGCTCACACAGCACACCTCAGCTTCACACCAGGTTGTAAAAAATTCCTCAGGATATTTGTAAAATTACAGTCATGCACCAGGAATTCCTATGTTCTCCTTCAGCTGACATTAGATCCTGAGAGGTTGCCAGCTTCCACTGTAAAGCCACATATATTCCTAGCATCTGTAGCTTTTTTTGACAACTCTACTAAAACAAAAACCCCCAAAACAACGACAACAAAAAAGCAGCAGAATTCCAGGGACTCTGGTTATTAAACCTTCATAAGATTTTTTCCCTGCTTTATAGCTATTCTATAGCATTATTCATAAACTTCATATTCAACTACAATGCAACCAGTGCAACGATCCAAAGACCAAAAAACACACTTCTCCCCACCCCACACTACCTAAGTCCTTCATTGGTAATGCCTTCCTAAGTCTAACAGTTATGTACCAGCAAAACAAATCCAATCTGATCCTTAACTTGTGAAATCAGCAAACAGGGGAATTCTGCTTGTTCCTTCAGTTTCCAAAAGGACCAGTCAAACCAAAAGCAGCAGTATATTGCAAATAATTACGAAACAATTACACTGGATCAGTGAGATGCAGGCAGGTAAGATGTGTCTCAGTTTTGAATGGCTAAAACAACCCAGAAATTTGTCTTTACAGCAGAATTTTGTGCAATGTCTTTTGGTAGACACAGTAAAGCCAGTCGATCTGTTTGGGTGTGCTTGAACACTTGGAACCTTAGTTTCAGCATTTTCACAGATTTATATATTTGAGGAAAAACAACAACAATGATAAAAAGACACCAACCTGAGAAAAACTCTATTAGAGTGAGAATTATTCAGTAAATCATATATTGCACCTTTAAATAAATCATTATAAATTGTATAAAAACAGGAATATCAGGCAGAAACAGGGAGGAGCTAGTCTGTCCTTCATCCACACGCCCACACACCCCCCCGCACACACATTCACAGATTCACTTGCTCTGTTTTAAACTACAGTTAAAGCTTGGAGTGACAGACCACACTCCTTTTCCTCTGGCAGAGGCACCAAAACATTAAGGCAGGGGATATTTGTGGTGAAATGCAAAAACAAAGCTCACCTCCAAACTTCAGGAGAGTCCTGCCAACAGTGCAACTACAGTTAAGTTTGACATAAGCCTTACTTAAAAATCTGTGTTCTCATTAAGAGTTTCAGTACAAAAATAGAATCTCTGCTGTTTTTTTTCCTAGAGTAGCAACTAGAAAAGGCACAATTTCCAAGTATGAATGTCCATTTGAAGGAGCCATTTGTACTCCTTTTTTAAATACAAAGGAACACAGAAAAAAACAGATCACAGAGGCACCTATCTATTAACTAAGTAACCAGATACAGTAGATAAAATATGTTCCTGAAACTTATAATTAAATATATTAAAACAACCCACCAGCCTGGTGGGTTGCTTTATTACATATAAAATTGTAATAAAAAGCTTGTGTTGTTATTTTAATATTTAAACTCTAGTTCACTGTTCATACTACAAATGCTATTTCACCTATCAGTACTGTTAAATTCCCAAGAAAAAAAAAACAAGATTCCTCTGTTAACTTTAAGAAGTTTTGCTTGGGTTTTGTCGTTTGGGTTTTTTTAACATCAGTCTGCAGCTCCTGCCAGTGTTGTGTTTTTCCTCCTGTAGATCACACCTTTGAATGCAGACAGAACTGGAGAAGCCAGACATGAGACACTGCACACAATCCCAGAAAACACGAGTCAGACACCTCTCTTTGTAGGCAGGTAACACCTCCTGGATAGGGGCACTGGGTTCCTTCTGGACTATGCATGGTAGCCATTGGCCTTTCCAAAGGCTGGCCCAGGTGTGAAGTTTTCATAGATTGCCATTGCTGTCACATTTTGGTAGATAAGGTCCGTTTTCCTCTCTCTCTGGGATTTAATGATATCCATGACACACTGGTTTAGGAAGACGTACTGGTCCTGATGGGAGAAAGAGAAACAGAAATACATTTCTAAAAAATACTTGATTTTGGAAGTAATTCTGTTTCTGAATATAGGTTTGAGCACTGCACCGAGTGTTATCACAGTGCTTGTTTTAGAACATATATATAGGTACACATTTGTGGTAATTGGAAGTGGGGCTGCAGCAGAGCCTCATCCCCAGTGGGCTACAGCTGTGAGAAGCAGGTGGACAGCACTGAAGGCTATGAGCCATAGAGTGCCCATATGCACTGACCAACCACCAAAGGGAGCAGAGGGCACACAGGTGCAATGCATGAACATGAGGGGTATAAAAGGTGATAACGAACAAGAAAGGCAGATGTTTGCAGCCTTCTGAAGTGGCAGAATGTTACTCTGTATGGGTTGGAGCTTTCTGAAATTGTATGGTGATTCTCTGTGTATCATGGCCGTCTCGACTGCGACATATGCTCCGACATACAGTTTTGTCTAGAGCTAGGATCTGTCATGCCTATCCTGAAAGACTTCCATGATGTAGACCTTACAGCCTTTTCTAAATCAGCCTGAGTTAGTTCATACACCTTTCTGGGTCAAAGTAGTAATTTCCGTAGGAATACCTGTATTCCTGCAGAGCACAAAAGAAAAGATGCACACTGAGACCACTTCACTCCAGATAATTCTGGCTCACACTCACAACTAAACTATAAAATTCACATAGGTAAAACTAGTCTGCAAAGAAGTCTCATTCAGGATTTGATTCCTTCCAGCTGCAAATGCCAGTCCTACAACACACTCTGTAAAGACATTGCTTGGATATACTATGGTCCCTGGCTGCAACTACTTTTGTGGAGAAGAGATGAGGCAGGAAGGAGGGAAGTTAAATGAAGAGCATTTTTAACTCCTTAATATCTCACTGTCCTGTAATTCAGAGCTACATCTGGCTGATTATGCACACCTGAGAAAGGTGCTGCTGGATGGGAGAGAGCCTCACCTCAGTCTGCACCATGAGGGGTCGGTGCATGCGGAGGTCGTACACCACTCCATACACATCCACGGTGTTCTCCATCTCCATCTGCTGGATCAGGCGGTCGATGGCGATGAACGTCCCCGTCCTCCCGACGCCAGCGCTGCAACGACATGGACAGGGCTGTTTGTGCTTCCTCCCAGCCACCTGCTCGCTGCTGGCCTGATAAAAAGCCAGGGAAGCCAGGATGATGCCTCCTACTATTTCAGCGGCACGGGTAATAAGATTCTTGGCAGGACAGAGAGGTGGCTCTTACTACCACCAAAAGGGGTTTCTCAGCCTTGCATGTGCACAGGATTATACAAGCTCTTGAAAGGACATTTTTTCCAGCTCAGTTTTCCAGGCTAGGAGAGATGCCTATTTGGTATCATTTCCTTTGCTACCTACACAGCACTGCTACTTTCTGAAGCACCAGGAAAAAGTTTTAGTCTGGCACTGTAAATAGTCCATGTCTTTAGACAGAGAGGCTTAGTTTTATTTCAGTGGGATTAAAACCAAAGTGACTGAAAAAAAACCGTAAGACAAAGCTGTATCTAACAGAAACACCTTCTTCCTACCTGCAGTGCACCAGAGTAGGCGAGTCCACTGGATTTTGGCTGTTGTACTCATGGACAAGGTGCCTGAAGTTGATGAGAAGGTCTGTTGTCTCTGGCACACCGTGATCCGGCCAGGAGGTGAAATGGAACTGGCGCACCGTGTGGCTCTCGGGGGTGTTGGACTGTAGGAAGAGTAGACATGAAAAAAACTAAAAAAAAGACAGTGAAAACTGGCTTTAGAGGAGTAACAGCTGGGCTTCCTGACACGTGTAAAGGGCCAAGCTCAGCTTAATCAGATGCCTGTTGCAACTGTGCAGTGATTTGACCAATGATATTCCAGTTTCCCTCTTCCTTCTACTGTGGTCAAGAATACTTTGAAATAATTTCCTTGTACTTTTACTCCAAGCTCATATCTACTGCATTGTATTTACTGATGGGGTAAATTTTTTGGTCCAGAAGATATTACAGGTATCTGCATACGCACAAAGTTATTTACACACTAACAACCCACAATCAAGGCAGTCCTCACCTTTTCTACAGTGAAATCCCTTATTGTCCATTCTGGAAGGACAACTTCTGAGACCATTGTCACAATAATGTCACCATAGCTCTTGGGCTGTTTGTCTGGCCAGTACTGCTCACATTTTGTCTAAGAAGAGAGTTACAAAGTTAGACACATCACACACAGCAGTGAAACAACTCACTTTTAAATAACACACTGCCTGAAGCAGGGCTAGAAATTACATCACCCTTCTCAAGGGCTATTCCAGGACAAAAGAAGATCTATCAAAATCATTCTTTAGAGAGAAGAACCCACCCATAATGCCAGTGATTCCACAGCCCTCCTGAGAAAATCTATTCCAGTAGTCAGCAGATACAAAAATAGGAAAAAGCTAAAAAAACCCAAAACCAAAATAATTCACATTTTTTTAAATTAGAAAACCATCTCCCAGCAAGAGGATGTTTGTTAAAAGGCGGTGGCCAGTCTCCAAACCACTAAGGTAACAACAAAACTAGAAGAGGTGCAGCTGCCTTCAAGAGGCAATTCAGTATTGATAGCAACATACCCGGGCTTGTTCCACACATTTTGTCAACATAACAATAGAGTAGATACTCTTTTCCCAAATCATTTGCCAGAAGTCTTCTATAGTACTGGGTAATGGACCTTGTGCAGCAATAAATGCCTTCTTTGAGTTATAGCCCTAAGAAGAAAAAAACAAAATAAATGTGTGTATATATATACTCATACAACATCAGTGAGAAATAAAAGTTCATTTTAAACATCATTATGAGTCCATATGCCTACATCAGAAAAATACACAATATATTCCATTTCAGCTAATGAAGCAACTTACAGGCATATAGTTTGCATTAATATAATCACCAGTTCCAGAGGTTTGATTTGAAAGTTTAACACGAGAAATATCATCTGCAGAAAGAAAAAAGGAAAAGACAACTATGAATTTTCAAACTGGAACATTTAATTAGAACAATATTGTTTACCTAATGCGTGGTTTCTAAATAAAATGCATTCAATAGTCATTTTAAGAATAAGACTATAACCTTAGGAATCAAAAATAGCAGTAGGCTTCAGAAAAAGGAGTGGCCAGGATAATTACTCAAAAAACACAGATTATTTTGGTTTTAAACATGGTTTGATATTGCCAACTTATATATTTTTAATCCAACACAAGACTTATTAGTTTTAATTACTGGATAAAAAGAAGTGATTTGTCTCCTGCTGCCATGGCAGCTGATGTTTTTCCTGCACAGCATCCTTAAGTACCTGTCACTGTTTACTTTCCAACTGCTTCTGACTCTCTGCTACATTGGGATGCCCAAAGGCAGCTTGACAGGGCTTAAACTCTTACTTCATCTGCAAAGCTGGTCTGCAGGGTCGTAATATTTCTCATAGCTTGCAAATTTATTCGTCTGTGGTCAATTGTTATCCTCTTGTGTTTTCAACCTGGATTGCACATTTCTCACAAATTGAAAATTAAAGTTATTTTGTTAAGGGAAAGTTCTTTAAAGAAGCTTTCTGAAGAAATATCCTTGAGGGAAGGTGTGTTTATACAGTGACTTTGGGAAAGTAGCAGCCCAAATTCATTCATTTAGAAAATGATATTTTAAACCTCTGGGTACTATTAAAGCCAGGTTTGCCAAACACAATGGTTTTCACTTAAAAACTCAACCAGTAGAAGATGCCAACCCAAAGAGAATAACTCACATGGTAAGACATTGTTGTATCTATTTTTCCCCCTGTTCTCAGGAAGTTCAGCAGCAAATTTGGGCTGATGAACACCAGCAGCCTTGAGTTCCTACAATAAAAGGAGGATTTATGAGCATCTGGTCCTGGTTTATCAATCATACAGAAACAAAAAAGTAGTCCAAACACTTGTGTCCTGTGCTGTAAATGTAGGCATGTTAAACTGGCATAAATGTCAATAAAAATCATCTTGTTACAGAGTGGGAGGGTGACAGTAGCAAATCTTTTAGAGAAGGGATTAATACAGAAAGTAGGAATTGCAGCATGTTTAAAACCCACAGATGGACTTTAAAAGCCTGGAAACAGTTTTGTGGAAACAGACACTGATATCAATGGCAGCTCCTTCTGTCCCCAAGGCAGGGAACTACTGCATAAGCTCTGCAGGCATTACAGGGAGAAAGGAGCAAACACATCATGACCCAACTGAAGGAAGGAAAATCTGAGAGGAAGGCAAGGTGAAGCACCAGCCTGTGAAGTACAAAGAGACAAAATTTGAAAAACAAAGTCAATTAATATCTTTGAGGAGATGAGAAGCAGAATGAGATTCTTTAACAGTAGACATGACAACACAGAATCCTCCCTGACACTTCCTTCCTGTCCTCTGTCCTTACAACAACTGAGCTTTAGCACATTTCATAGAAAAACTCTTGTGGTCAGTAAGCAAATCATAATTGCTGTTTCCCTGACTGAGCTATTCACAGGTGCAGTTTGCAAATCACACCCACACACTGAAGAAGTCAGTGAGATTAGCAATAGACCTGTCTTGGTATGTATAAAAAACTCCAAACCAACCCAAGAAGAGAAAACTGAAGAGCAGAGAAATTCTACAGTGTCCCCTAGGCTAAGTCCATATATGACTAGGGCAAAGATTTCTCTGGTGAGAGCTCTGACAAGCAGATGAGGCTACAAGCCCACAGTCAGAGATAATAATTCAGGGCAGGAAGTATTCATCATGCACTTCAACTAACTTTGGAGCTGTATAAGGGAAGGGAAGGCTATACATACAGCTTAATCATCTCTATAAAAAAGGACCCTTCTTTTCTGCTTCAGTAAAACTTGTGCATGCTCCGTAGGAAAGATGATTTACCTTCCCAAAAATATTTGTCATGAATCTCTCTCCCCACTGAGGGCACATACCTCATACTCTTCAGCAAAACCACAGTTGGAGTCAGCTTGCTGCTTCTTAAAGTATGACTCAAAGTTCTCCACTTTAATCATTTTTGATCTAAAATGAGAAAAGCCATGTGTCAGCAACTGATGTTGTGTAAATAAGCCATGAATTAATTCAGTTAATGTGTTAGAAAGTATGCTTTACTTACTTCTTTATTCTTCAGCAGAGGGTGAGGGGAAGAAAAAAAGGCTGATTAGACACATGCAGTTGTATTTTTCATTATGTGACTCTAAGGCTGAAAGCGTTAGTTGCAGACACAAAACAGTGCATTTACAGGGGACAGGGTATCAAGCATAGCATTTAACTGCTCTGTTAAATCAAGGAGAGAACAGTGCATCCTTCAGGAGAGGAACATCACACAAGGTGTAAGCCAGCTGCTTACTCCCACTGGATTGACCCCATTCCCTGGCATATTTTATGCCAACCATCAAGTCTACAGAGGTGGAATTCCATGGGATGTTCTGGCCATGGCTTTTGACTAGCAAAAAAACTGCCAGAACCAATAACATGATTCAGTTGCAGTGCCTGTGACTTCCATATATTGTGGCTACTCCCTCCATAGCCAGCTTTTACAATCACATTATCTGGATGAATGACTCAGCACAAAATAGTCATTAACAAAAAAGAAAAATTCAGATCACAGAACATATTTTGCCTTTTTGCATTTTATCAACAATTCTGATTGTTCCCTCAATGAGCACCAAGTCTGTGTTTAATTCAAACCCTGTTTTTCAAAACCATGTGGAGCATTTGTGTGTCTTAATAGTGATTCACAAAGTGAACACTCAAATCCCTGTGGTGGCTCTAGAAGTTTCAATTAACATTATTATTTTTAGTCTGCATGCTGGCTTCTTTCAGTTCCATGAGGAATTAATACTTCAAAATTCTCTATAAAACTGCACAGAAAACAAGTATCTGAGTTCTGAGTAATTTTTGCAAATATCACTTGAGCTCAGAAAACACCATGAGAAAAGATATGGACTTACTTAATTGGAGAAAAAGACACTTCAGTATTTCTTTTATCTTTCCTATAAGGTGAAAGAAAACAACATAGGTTTACAGAAGACTTCAGTGGAATATACGAGATTTCATATCTGTTTCCTTGTGCCTGTTGAGAACAATTTCTTTTAAAGCATCTTATTCTGTGAAAAAAAAACCCCAAACTCCTGAGGCAAACTTTTACACTTGGAATTAGGAAAAAACCCAAAACCAACAAAATCCAAAAAAAACTTCACTCTTCTTTTGGTGATGCTGTGCAATGGGACTGCTTTTTTTCTGTTGGACCCAGAGTATAAAGTCTGAACACAAAGCACTTATTTTGGTGGAAGATGTACAACTGAGGGATCTGCACTACTAACTGATATCTCAGGAGAACTGGTGCTAATCCCAGAATCTCTACAGGAAATGCTCAACAGTGATGTGTCAGTCATTCAGTGGTAGCTAAATGAAAAGAAATGGTGCTAGCTTTAAAGGAAGCTCTTACCATGATTGTACACAGCTACTGGACACAATTGTAAAAATAACAACAGTTAATCAAAGCAACTAAGAAAACTGGAATGGGGCTATGGCTAATTCCACAGAAAGGATGTACTACATGGTCAGAAGCAGGAAAAAGCCTTTGTGCACTCTTACATCTCAGATGATTTGAAGAAGATTGGAAACTGAGAGACCAGCTCAAACTCATCAGCTTCTGGAAATTCCAGAATAGACGTTTAATGTGACAGACCATGAAGCAATTAAAAAAAATGACTGATGGATAGTTTAAAATCAAACCATCTAAGGTACAATTACACCAAATTACTTCTTGCACAATAATTTGAGATGTTTGCTCACTTGTGACTGAATGACTTCATGACTGTTCATGATTGGTGAGGTACTGGCACAGGTTGCCCAGAGAAGCTGTGGATGCTCTTTCCCTAGCAGAATGCCAGACTGGAAGAAGCTCTGAGCAACCTGGGATAGTGAAAGTTGCCCCTGCCCAAGGCAGGGGGGTTGGAACTGGATGATCTTGAAGGTCCCTTCCAACCCAAGCCATTCCAGGATTCTATAATTCTGTTCTATGAATTAATAGTCATTTTACTTAGCTCTTCTCAACTCACTAGTTTGTAACCATGGGTTTAAACAAAGTTATTAAACAAGTGGTTTGATACTTTTCTGTAACATACAAACAACATTTTAATACAACATATTTTAAAACGTCTTGGCAGCCATGCATCAAAACAGAGAGAGTCCTTTTTAGAAGAAAGATACTGAAGTGAAACACTGGTGCTCCCTAACACAACCAATACAATAAACACACATTACCTTCTCCTTCTCCAGAATATGAACCCCACTACAGCAACTACAGCCAAGATAGCCAAGAGGCATCCAATAACCACTCCAGCAATAACACCTGATAAAACAGAAAAAGTATTACTCATTGTCCCCTTCAGTAACTTCCAACTGAATCATCATGCTAAGCAGAACCTTGCAAGTGACTAACCAAGCATGCTTCACTCTACTAAAATAGTCTTTACTGTCCTTCGGCAGTATCAGTATTGAAATCGCCTTAAGAATAATAACCAGAGAATGTTAAATTAATATAAAATTGGGATCAAAGGACCAGTATTTTCATTCCAATACACCTGCATCTAGTTTACCAGAACTGTGAGACCATCAGTTGGTACTAGCCACTTGTTGCTATACCAGAGTCTCACTGTGCCATCCAATCCCTTTCAGCATGCCATGGCTTTTGGCTACTCCTGCAGTGGAATGTCATATGGAGAAAAGGCATCACCCACAGAACTAGCAAGGTATAAATTTACAGAGCATTGCCACTGCAAAGCTAGAAAGAAACAGTTCATACAGAAAAACCAACAGGTGTTTTGATATTATGAAACTTGCCATAATTAAGGAATCTCCCCATGCTGTGTATGTGCCAAGCTGCCAGTCCTATATTTGACATTAACTATACCTGGATCCTGGGGCAGCAAAACTGGTTCAGAACAGGGTGAAAATGATACGTAACTATCTTCCCCCTCAATCATGTTGGCCATAAAGGTTATGTTAGTGAAACCTGCAACACATGCCCTGTTGAAAGGGAAGGAATAAGAAAAAAAAACAAAACCAGGTACATTACAGGGTTTTAACAGCCTTTAGCAAGTTCTGTAATCTTTCCATTAGATGATCTTCTAGATTTCAACAGCAGAAAACTTACCAAAAGAGTGGCTTGAAATAAATACCTGTATGAATGAAGAGGGATCAATGGTCCGTTTTCGTAGCCATACATTGTGTTTCCCTTGCCTACATGAATGATGCTCCTATCATTCTGAGAACTGGAAGAACGTGATTCTGCCTGCTTCGTTTTTATGACATATGTAACATAGGCAGTTGTCTTCTTCATCTTGAAATCTTTGTATGTGTTGTTCAATTTATACTTCAAAGACTCAGAACCTTCACGAAACAAGAACATGGATATAATTAATTCCCTGGTTTTGTATCAATTGGCACAGTGGCTGAGATGATCAAAACAACTACAGTTGTCATTCCTCCACAAGTACTGCTTGAAATGGAAAGGCTGAGAGTAACAGATAATCTCAGAAACCTCTTCTTCTGCAGTGCAGTCTACTGCAGCACCTCTCCCCAGTGAAATTTGTTTTAATTTGCTATTGGTTTTACTTCTACTGTGTATAGTGGAGTTCTGAATAAAGATGTATGAGTGCTGGAACCAGGCACCCCTGTGGATAGCCTTCACCAGCCAAGTCAGGTATATCCATGTGTCTTCTATCCATTCTTGTATGTAGAGAGTAAAATGCAAATGGTGTACAAAAAAAAAATCAATCAGTATTTGTGTTACCCAGGCACCATCAGGCTTTATTCAGGGTGACACTAAACTTGTCCTGACCTTGTTCCAAGTTCTATCCTACAAGAAGTCTCACACCTGAACTGTAAGAGATGAAAGATGCCTTTCCTTGACATAGACAAGCATTGGACAAAACAATGGTCAGAACCGTTTCCCCTTCAGAAGATTAAGACCAGGCTACCACAGTGAGCAGTGACCAACAGGACACCCTTTGCAGAACAGCACCACTTTACAGTGTCTATTGTTATAGCAGACTAACCCTAGAACCTTGAGGCAATTATATAGCTGAGGTACACATAACTCAAGACATAATAAACAAATTCAACTTACCAGTTGTCCCAACAACTCAAGAGCAAGCCAACTGACAAATATTCCCAGTGCTGAGGCAGGACAAAGAATCTCACTAACTTGACAGAAGTTTGCTCTCTACTGACTCTTTACAAAGCCAAAAGATCCTTCTAAAAGTGGCTATAATACTGAATTCACCTTTAAAAAGGAGAAGCCTTGCAGGCAGCTCTGAAAGGTGGAAAAGCTCTGTTAAGTTTTCTAGAGCTGTGCAGACAAGGGGTGATCTACCACCAGCAGCAAAGCTCTCCTCAACTGTGACTCCGCAGCAACAAGGTGTAAGACAACTCCTCTAAAGCACTAACTTGGTCTCATTAAAAGCAGATGAGTTTGCAAATAACTCAGCTGCCTAGAAATGGATGTTCAATCCTACCTGTGGTATGTTATGTCTTGTCTCTAGTTTCCATTCCAACAGGATGTACATCCCTGGTTATACCTGCCTTAAATACCACCCTATAACATTTCAAACAGCCTTAGACACCATTTCTTACACAACAGAATAAAGCCCCCTCTGTCTATCCCAGAGGTAACCATGACTGGTTTACAACAGAGAAACAAATGTCAAGAATATTTGTACTATTTCAACAATAAAGCTGAAGAGATTCTTGTCTGTAAAGCTGTCTTCTGCTCCCATCAAAGCACCGACTCTTCATTACAAATGTGGGCAACCTTCCTCCCTTATTTCTCTCAGTCAAATCCTGCAAGACCTCCTTGAATACCCTCCAATCCAAACCACACAGAAGAATGCACCAGATCTCCTTGTGACTAACCAGGACTGGCTGAAGTTACAAGCAGAGCTGCATGCAAGAGACTGACATTCAAATCAGCAATTCTTGGGCAGGCATGTGAAAAATAGAATTTTCTGCACTGATGTGATGTAACAATATATATGTATATATATGCAAACAAACATGAATTTCTTGGATGCATATTGCATGGAAAACCACTGAAGGAAGATCTAGAATCAAAATTGTGCAACATGAATTTCCAGTGTTGTAATGAAGGATAAACATGAATGTCAACTCCCACTTAGCAGAAACTGTCTCCATCAGGTGCCTTATTCCTACAGTGCACTAGCAAAAATGAACAGTTGTTCAAGTGTAACCTATGCTGCAAAACTAAGTTCCTTAATTTTTAATTTAATGATTTATCACTTGACATTAACCTATCAGAGACATTCTCAGCTCAGATGCTTTAAATAGACCAGTCTGATAGGCTACCCTCTAGTTTTCTGTGGCATTTAACTTCCATTAATGCTGTCAATGATATTTAAGCTTTCCACCCACATCCCATCTCTCTTAGTTAAAGTGTTTTGGGTAAAATCAGGAAGAAAGCTCTTTTTCTTTTAAGACCTCACTGCAGGCATTTTTCAGCTGAAGAAAGGGGAGGGAAACATTCCATATTCCAAAGCTGCTTCTATTAGCTGGTCTGAAAATTATTCTGCGGGGAAAGAAAGGACACTATGCAATCTTGGGGAAACCAATCACTGGAAAATCAAGGTGGCAACAGCAAAAGGACAATACATATGAGATTGATGTACAAAGATAAGTCAGGCAGGAAAAGACTGAGTCAAAACAGGCACCTTCTGAAAACAAGGAGTGGCCTGACTTCAAGCAACGTATCTGCCTCATGATTTCTGAAAAGTGATTGAGAAGTCTGAGTCTGCCTTTTCTTTATTTGCTTAACACCTATTTAGAGTGAAAACATAATGCTACCTGGTAGATTGTTTCAGCTACATGATAATATCATAAACATCTTACTTTGATCTTCTGTTGTAATCATTACTGCGTAGGCTTCTAATGGACCATTCACTGGATCAAAATCAGAGAATTCAACAGACAACGAGCTGTGACTGACGGCCTTGACTGAAGGAGCTTCAGCTGGAGAAGGTGGATCTGCCAACAAAAATAATTTTTAGTACATTAAGCACTGATAAAAGTTTTCCGAACAAGAAAAGGCTGTGATACAAACACTGTACACATAATGCATATTTATTGTGCATCACATTAGACTATTAATATTCATACTCTGCAAGCTGATAATGTAGTGCATACCAAGTCTGGTATTCTGCAATTATGAAGTTAATATTTTTGTCCTACAAGTATCTTTCATGCTCATATTTTAATGCTTACCAGTAATGCTGGTGTGACACAACTTGCCCACTGGAGAGCTTTCAGTGCCATTTGGAAGAGTTATAATAGTAACATTATAGGTGCTGAAAAAATTTAAATGTGCTGTTTGGAAGGTTTGCTCAAAGCCTTCTACTGTGCAGCGTGGAGCCGATTCTTCTCTTACTACCTCAGAAGTAGTTATATTATATATTTTGATTCTGAAGCCAGCATTGTTACCAAAAGGACATTTCCACTTCAGCATTAGGAAAGGCTGCTTAGCCACTGGTTCACACTGAAGTGAATCCACTGAGACAGTTACTGCCAAAAGAAAAAAGAATAACAAAAAAGGAGGAGTAAGAAATCAAGCTTTGCCCTTAGAAAAAGCTGTGTATTTGTATGTTATGCGTATAAATGCTTGTACAAGTTCAGTATTCCCTTCCCCTTTTTAAAAGATGCCTACGTGGCACCTACAGCCTATTCAAGGACTTGTTAACCTATGAGGAAGACAGCTATTAACACAATACACAGACCTATTCTGTGCTCTTTACCTCCTCTACAGACAGGGTTACTGGGAAAATTCAGGCTGAGTGTATATCAAGATCAGCAACATTTTCAAAATACTGTTCAACTCTTTAACATACTAATCTAAGAACATTTTTACAGTAGTATGCAGACTGTCACTAAATCCCTCTATAATTATGTAAAACTTTTAGTAGCCAACAAATAAGAAAACTAGTTTAAGCTCTTTCCATTAAGAGCACAGCAGTAGTCATCCTTAAAAGTAGCAACTATAATAAGTCCATTTGGGTGAGTCTTCTAGGATGTACTATGAAAAATGCAACCTTATGACCAGATACAGAAAGATACTTAAAAAATAATGTAGTAGGACCACTGAGAAGAAAGGTTCCTCTAAACTAAACATCTTGTAAAACTTGGCCTTCAGGACCAAAACACGTATAAAACTACAATTACAACAGACACTAAATTTATCTCCTCTCTCAGTAAGGATTTGGTACTTTCAAATACAGAGGTTATAGACTCACCTATTAAATTATTTTGTTGTTAGAAGGGGTATTATTTTAAGAAACTACGGAGAAGCACAATTGTGCAGGAGAAGAAACAGATTTAGTAAAAATAGATGTGAATGACTGGGACTTACTTCTACTGCAGTTTATAAATATTTATTTTTCTTCAGTAACACTAACAGCTACTCCTACAAATAACAGTGAAATTATAGGAGATTACAGACAAAACCTGGAACAACACCTCTGACAGCAGGTGACAATGGATGCCTGGTTTCTAGAGGAGTCATGATTTTTGACCTCTATCCTGTAGGAACAGTTAGATGAAGTACCATCAGTGCTCCATGGGAAATGTCAGAGACCAGCACACTCTACCCCAATAAGGAAAAAAATACTAGGCTCTGTGAAAGTCATAAGAAGACTCCAGAAACACTCAAGCAAGCAGCACTTTCAGAGCACCAGCAACTCCCCAGGTTCATCCCAGAGCCCCTTTGGAAAACTCACTCAGAAACTCTGGGCAAGATTCGTTTCTCCTCAGTCAAAATGGGACAAAACAAAGGAAAGGACAAGGCAGCACATTATCACAACAAGGAGAAAAAGTCACAATGCCTAACAGGAGTAACGCAGAAATAACTCAGCCTTCTCCTATCTGCTGGTGGGCTGAGCAAAGCAGCCACACCATCCCATACTGCCCAATATCAGCTGCATCCGTGGGCCCTCCAAAGACGGAAGTTCCCCAGGCATGATGCACACTCTGTGGGAAGCCTTCCAAATAAGAACCTGAGGACCTCGCCCAGAGGAAACAGGGCAACAAAACCCCGTGCACAGATCCCCCTTCCACACATTACCATTGATAACTCCAGGTAGGCTGTGTGCAGCATTTCTGCCTAACATAGTATTGTATTTCAAACCCTGGGCAGGTGAGCAGAGCCCTGTGCTCCACAGCAAAGCACAGGCCACTAGGAACAGGGATGCAAGAAACCATGACTTACATGTATACAGGTGTATGGACACTCCTTCTCCTTCTGTCTCATTATCAGCTGCCACAGCAAATACTGTGAAGCTGTACAGTGTCCCAGGAATTAACCTGGTAATTTCTGCTTTGGTTTCATTGGATGTCACGTTCTTCACAAATGTACCATTTACAACCTCTATCCTGTACGTGTAGGAGTCAGAAGCGCTGTCATTCACCACCCATTTTAAGGTGACAGAGGTCACACCAATGGATTCTGCCTCGAGATCAAGAACCCGGCTGGGCCCTGTGAAAGGCAAAGCAACAACCTGTCAGCCTGCAAGAACATCTACTCACAGACAAGGACACAAGAAACACAGCCACGCCAGGGCTTCATTCCCCTCACACCACTCATGGCCCACAAGTGCAGGAGCACCCCAACAACATCACCAGGTACTCCTGGAGGCTGTTGTACCATGGGGCAGCTAAAACAGAATTGATGGAATGTAACCTTGAGTGGCATTCATCTCCTTTTGACACTCTGAAGCAGAACACATTATTGCAATGCCAGAGCTCTCGGGATTTTGCTCAGAAATTCAGAGATGTTGGTCAGGAGAGATACAAGGCTTTCAGGGGACTGGAGAACAGAGATGGCTCATAAGTGTACAGCAAAAGGTAAGGAACTTCAAATATCACTGAAAGAGGAACAGAGATGCTAAAAGGTGGCAAAGGAACAGCTTGCCTAGGTTGTGCCATGAATGCACTCCTGAGCCATTGTTATCTAAGGTTTATTCTGCCCCAGCCACAGAACCCCAGATCACAGTATCTCTATATGGGAACCATTTAAAAGACTGATCTGAGGCCCTGATCCTCCAAGAAGTGAAGGCAACAGGTGCACCCACAAAAATCCCAAGCTAGAGAGAAAGTTCTTGGGGAAGAGTTTACTGTGTCACAGGCCTTGGTAATGAACTTCAAGAATCATTGGTTTTGAGGTGCTTGTTTTACTCTGGCTTTACAAAGAATGCTATGCCTTTTTCACACAAACATCTCTGCAGGCAGGCAAAGCACAGCACCTCTGCCTGCAACACTATTACATTTCAGGCCATGGGCAGGAGGGCAGAGCCTTATGCTGAACAGCAAAGCACAGACCACCAGCAACAGCAATGAAAAAAACTGTGACTTACGTGTATGGAGGTGTTTGGACACTCTTTCTCCTTCTGTCTCATTATCAGCTGCTACAGCAAATACTGTGAAGTTGTACGGTGTCCCAGGGATTAACCCGGTAATTTCTGCTTTGGTTACATTGGATGTCAGGTTCTCCACAAGTGTAGCACTGGTACCATTCACAACCTCTATCCTGTACGTGTAGGAGTCAGAAGCGCTGTCATTCGCCACCCATTTTAAGGTGACAGAGGTCACACCAATGGATTCTGCCTTGAGATCAAGAACCTGGCTGGGCCCTGGGAAAGGCAAAGCAACAACTCATTAACCTGCAGGAACAGCTGCTCACAGACATGGAAGCAAGAAACACAGCCACACCAGGGCTTCATTTCCCTCACACCACTCATGGTCCAGAGTGCAGGAACACCCCAACAACATCACCAGGCATTCCTGGAGGCTTTTGCATTAATAGCTGGGTAGCAGGGAATTGAGAATGAGCCATCTCAAGCATTACTCATTTTCCTCTCACAGACAATGGCAAGAGGGGCACAGGCCAGCCAAGTGCCACCACTTGCAGGATTTCACCTGGCTAAAAGGTAGGCAGCAAGGAGAGAACAGTGGAGGGGAAAGATACCAGTGGTGCAACTCTCTACAGCAAAATACAAGGAAGATGAAATATCACTAGAGGAGGATTAGCAGTGATGAACAAGACACTCTGCTCCAATCCCCATGCCCTGCATTTCACTCCCATAGAAGACAAACCATCTTCAGACTCTCTGGAGACACCGTCTCCAGCCCCCTATTCTTTCTGCATCTTTAAAAGGGCAATTAGCCATTACAGACAGACAGCACAGAGCAGACTTTTGGGCATTGACTGGTCAGCTAGGATCATACATGCAGACACATTTCAGGAAAAGACAAATGACAAGAACATTTTCCGTCACATGCACTGTGTGGAAAGATCAGGCTGAGCTACTGCCTTGGAAGCCAGCTCCAAAATGGCCCCTCCAGCACCACATCATGTCAAGACTTTTAATACTCAACATGGCAAGGTACTTCGCAGCCAAAGTTCTGATCTAGCACTGCCTGAATCTCTCTCCTAGCCGCACCACAATGGCAGCCATAGGCTCCCAAATCACACAAGTTCACCTGCCACAACATGCTCTTTGTGGGAGCCCCTTAAAATTAGAATCTCAGGCCCTCATACTCTAGAAACCAATGCAAATGCCCCCTTCCCAAATTTGCAAGAGATCAGTGCTCAGGGAAAAGTCTCTTCTCTTCACTGACAGTCTTGGTAAGTTTTACCAACAGCTTTCTACCAGGGCAATTCTACTTCTACACTAACATCCAGTACTTGGGGATTGGCCATTTCCAGCTCCAAGATGGAATCATCACCTCTGCCTGCAACAGTCTTAAATTACAACCATTGAGTGGGAGGGCAGAGCCTCATGCTGCACAGCAAAGCACAAACCACCAGCAACAATGCAAGAAACTGTGACTTACTTGTATACAGGTGCATGGACACTCCTCCTCCTTCTGTCTCATTATCAGCTGCTACAGCAAATACTGTGAAGTTGTACAGTGTCCCCGGGATTAAATCAGTAATTTCTGCTTTGGTTACATTGGATGTCACATTCTTCACAAGTGTATCATTTGCACCATTTACAACCTCTATCCTGTACGTGTAGGTGCTGGATGCGCTGTCATTCACCCCCCATTTTAAGGTGACAGAGGTCACACCAATGGATTCTGCCTCGAGATCAAGAACCTGGCTGGGCCCTGTGAAAGGCAAAGCAACAACCTGTCAAAAAAAAAAGAACTAAAGAAGAGTCACAACCACATTTCCCTATTCCACACAGAGTGAGCATCAATTGGAGCCAAGCGTCACTTCCCTGCTTCAGGCATTCATACTGAGGCATCTCTGGAAAGGTCATAGGAGCTTTGGGACATATTCCATATCATTTCCTATGCAACAATTACTTGTTTCCACAGAGGTTTTCCAGACATAGAATCAGATGGAAATCAGGGAAGGAAACAGACCACGCTGATCTTGGTCTGTTAACTCAAAATTGTGCCCAGGAGTCTCAATTTGAGACCTTCAGCCTAAACTTTCCTCAATACCAGGAAAAAGAAATGGGCTGCTTGAACAGGTCCAACAGCTGACATACCTTAGGGGGCTGTGTCTGCAAGCCCGACTCAGCACCAATTCCAGACAGATAAAACTCACTTCAGTCATCTTAGACAAATGTATGGCCTCAATAGCAGCTCCAGAACATACTCCTCCAAATTGCTGTGTAGGGACATTGCCTGCTCTCTTTGCATTTCTGAGCTACACACAAAAATAGTGTCTAATCCTATCACATCTATCTAGTCTAGGAAAAAGGTGCCCTGGCAAAAAGCCAAAAAGATTGGAACCACACTTGATAATGCATCCACAGCCCACAAGAACCTCAGGCCCCAGACTTTGCAAAGAACTCAACAATCTTTAAGAAAAAAATCCTCAATGACCGTGGCACCACATCTTTTGGTATGAGCTGTGATAACCCATTCCCAGAGGTGCTGTGAGGGGTTTATGCAACCCTCAAGTGTCTAGAAGTCATGCTGTAGCAGCATCTGGATTGCAACATAGTCTTGAGCAGACATGCTGATGAAATAACTGATTTGCAAGTGGCACATGCAAGCACAGAGACAATTTCAGTCCTTTCGCAAACACCGCAGCATTCATGCGTGCACAGAGCTGGAGCAAAAAAGCAATGTCACAATGAGAAACAGGATGAAGCTGGAAACACAAAGTAAGAAAGCAGAGCAGTTAGGTACAAACAGCACAGTTACTTGTAATTAGAGGCACCATTTCCTTACTTGTATACAGATTTCTGAGCACTCCTTCTCCTTCTGTCTCATTATCAGCTGCTACAGCAAATACTGTGAAGCTGTACAGTGTCCCAGGGATTAACCCAGTAATTTCTGCTTTGGCTTCATTGGATGTCACATTCTTCACAAATGTACCATTCACAACCTCTATCCTGTACGTGTAGGAGTCAGAAGCACTGTCATTCACCACCCATTTTAAGGTGACAGAGGTCACACCAATGGATTCTGCCTCGAGATCAAGAACCTGGCTGGGCCCTGGGAAAGGCAAAGCAACAACCCATTAACCTGCAGGAACAGCTGCTCACAGACATGGAAACAAGAAACACAGCCACACCAGGGCTTCATTTCCCTCACACCACTCATGGTCCAGAGTGCAGGAACACCCCAACAACATCACCAGGCACTCCTGGAAGCTGCTGTACCAATGGACAGCTAAGACAGAGCTGAAGACAAGCCATTCTGAGTGGCATTTACCTCCCTTTGATACTCCAAAGGAGAAGCTTTGGTC
>QUSF01000004.1:42318146-42354339 GCA_003676055.1 Chloebia gouldiae
ATTTTAAGGTGACAGAGGTCACACCAATGGATTCTGCCTTGAGATCATAAATCAGGTTGGATCCTACAAAAAGAGAGAAAAAAAATTTAACCTACAAGAATATTTGCTGACAAACACATATAACTCTCTGCTCCCTGCCATATCTTGTCTCTCTAAAACAGAAATCAGCCTCAGAAAACAATCAAGCCACCTTTCTCTACTGCAAGGCATACTTGCAAGCTCTGCTGTCTACTCCAACTCCTCGAGCTTTACTTCACCTCAAGCAGTAAAGCTGTTGTAGTGCAGCAGTGATTTTTGTGCTGCCTCAGCTGTGAGCTTTATGCAGTGTGCTGACAAGGACTGGGACACACAGCACGCTGTTATTGTTTTCCTAAACTGGATATCCCAAATAGAGGAACCTTTCTAGCTGCAGGATTCACACACCTGTCCTGTACATATGTGACATAGAATGTTCTCTGCTAGGCAGAGGACTTCAGCTGTACCCCATCACTTATGCATTTCAAATCTGTATGTCACAGTGAGTTGAACTATTAACCTGTAACCTAAAAAGCCCTAAGTAGGGAAGGGAGTCAGTCTGACACGGATAAAACTATTCCAAGGCCTTGCAGCAATCACAACATGAAACTACCCTCCCAGTCAGGTGTGCAGATGCATTTCTTGGCCTCATTCTCTACTGCAGTAAAGCAGTTGGACTCGTGCCCCTGCAATGCTGAACTAGAGTTCAGGCTTAAAGTGTTATCACAGTATAGAAGTGCAAAACAACCCAAAGATTCACATCCCAGTCACATTCCAAACCACAAACGTGTACAGTGCTTAGATCACCTCTTGTCTCATCAGGTGGTGATGCAGCCCCCATCACTCTTCCACCTGCAGAGATTCTGTTCCCAGTTGCAGAGTTTACTGATAAATCATCATTACTACTGGCTGCTGGTTCTGCAGTTGCATTTTTTGAGCTGCAATCCTTAGTGCCTGGAAGAACACAAAACTCTGTCTTTACAATACTACTGAACTTCCCATTTGCAGAAGTATAGTCAGTTCTAGATATCATGCACAGACCCATAGTCACTTCTGTTTCCCCAGTTCTACAGAAACCTCACTGCACATCTCCTGGTTTTACCCCTCTTCCTGATTTCACCTCTTCAACTTCCGTGAGATTATATGAACTAGATTCAAGTGATTGTCACATTATTTCAGCTATCAACTGACTACACATGGTTTGGATGAAAGCTATAATGACCTCTCTTTTCAGCACAGTTTTTTTTTGAAAGCAGTTAAAACAATTTACAGCCACACTCCATGTGTGTGTTTTCTTCGTGTATTATCAGAAGTTTTGTTTAACCTCACACAGCAATTTTGTTTTTCCCCTAAGAATATTCCCCTCTTCCCCTCTCATATTCCCACAAGTAAGGCTAATAGTAAGGAAGAGACATGGCTCTGTATCTAGAGCCAGAAATACTACATCAATTTTACAGTCCAAAGCATAGAAAGCATTGATTCAGACCCTAAAATTTAAAGGCTAACTCATTCTAAGATTCAATATTAAGGTAGAACTTCCTTGCACACACTTTCAGAATTTTCTGACACATGAAAATGTGTTATCTTGACCAGTACAGCAGTTCTAGACTCACTTCAGAAATTGTTTAAAGGCACCATTTTGTGTCTTTTGTTTTTGGTGTTTGTTTGGTTTTTATTGCCTTGAAGTGTACTTTCCTATCTTTCTAAGCACATTACACCTGGACTTGATTTTACCAGAACTCTCTACAAACTGAAAAGCAAAGGGATTTAAGTACAGATTTATATTTTGAAATATCCTTAAATGCATTGTAGGTATTACAGTCACTAAAATAACTGAGTACATATTTTTAACTGCTATTTCTAAAAATTCTTTTCAGGAAATTTTTTTTTCATACTTTGCTGATACTGCTTGATTTTTCTTAAAATCTACTAAAATAAGGAGAGTTATATTTAAAAAAAAGACAAAAAGAAGCAAGCAACAGAATGATACTTACAAGGAATTGTACATCTGACCTGGAAAACAAAAACACATAATAGAAATTAAAACTACTGGAAGCTCAAATAAAATAAGGAGTGGTTTAATTAACATGAAGGAGGAAGAAATCTGATTTTAAAACTCCAGATTTTTTCAATCTGCAAATGACATACATAAAATACTACTGACATAAAAATAACACCAAAAAAATACCGAACTAGTAGAAAAAAAATCTAAGCATGCTGGCAAAATGTTAGTTTCCACATCCTATACAGTAGTCTATTTTGTCACCAAAAAAAAAAAAAAAGTTCGAATGACATAAGCTGGTTAATTTGCACATATAAATTTATAAACCAAACCTATAAGATCTTAATTAAAACACACTTTAGTTAGTATCCTTGACACCATCCCACCAAAGAATGGCAAATGTCAATTAGGTCTTTCTTAGTAATAAGAGTTTTCCTTTCAATTAGGTCTTTCTTACTAGTAAGATTTTTCCTTTCATCCTTTTGCTGCATAAACATCCTTATTACTTCTCTCAACAGTGTTTTTTGCATTTTCTGAAGGAAACACAGGGTAGTCAAAATTCAAAACACTTGATACATGCTCTGAAGTCCAGTTTATACATGTGCACACACCCATAACATACCAGCAGTTGCCATTTAACTGCAGCCTGAAACTCCTCTGCTGATAATACTGACAAATGCAGCAGATTTTTGCTTTGAGGATGATTTTTAGCTTTCAAACTTTCTACTTTATTTCCAAACAGCCATTTCCCTTCATGTTGGAGTGAGAATTAGCCCATAAATTGTCATATTAACATCCCTCCAGGCAGCACCATAAAATGCTGTTTTAAAGGGGTGAAGTAAAAGCCCCAGACTGAGGTCTGCAAGAAGCAGTCTTACCTAAAGCACTTGGAACTTTTGTTTCCTCTACCCCCATCCAATTTCTTAGCTGTTTGTGCAATTCCATGAGTTAACTCAAAATAAGCAGCTATCTCACAACATTCTAATGAAATGCTTGAATGCCAAATCACTCACTCCCCCAGCTGTCATGTTGCTGGTGCCACAAGGAGCTCCAGCAGCTCCTTGAGCCAGTCATGGGTCCAAGCAGACACACCCTCAAAAAACAGTCAGAAAATACCATTAAATTTTATTCCTGGGATGGTCTCAGTGCCATAGTAAGAAGAGTATGGGGACTCTTCCTAGGCAAAAAAAGCACTTGTAAGCATCAAAGACCTAATGCCTGGTCTTGTCTAGCACAGCCCTAAGGACAACGTGGCACACAACAGACACGACACGGGATGTCCTACATACAGTGTGAGGCTCCTCCTCAACCTGAGCTTTTGAGAGCTCAGCCAGACTGCAAGGCTATACAGGAAGTGAGGAAATATTTTCCTGCACCCAGGTCAAGAGTACTTCTGCATTCCTTCCTAAAGTGTCTGAGGAAGAAGAGCTCCAGAAGGAAACAGTCACTCCTGAAGGCAGGAAAACACTACTGTGCAGTGTCCAGAGCAGAAGTGCTAAGCAGTGTGGAAACAGCTGCTGAATAGTGAGCAAGAGGTGAGATCCCCTGAAATGCAGGGCAATCTACAAGCAAAGCCAAAAGGATGTTATGTTTAAGAAAGGGAACTCACAAGAAGAACAAAATCAACAAGAAATGCCACAGGACTAAGCTACAGCGATTTCTGCAGCCCTACAGGCAAAGAATCAAGAGCCTGACATCATTCACTACCCATCATCCCTCAGTTACTTTCTCTTCTGTAGAACTGCCTGAAAATGAACTTTCTTATCTCCTTCAGAAATGTTGAGTTAGGGGTACAGTATCCTTCCTGAGGAACAGGTATTATTATACAACTGTGAAACAGGTATGCCACTAGCAAATACCCTGAACCCCTCCTTTTTACCATCCCATTTCTTCCCTGCCAGCTCAAAGAACAAACTGATTCCTGTTTTATGGGCATCTGATCTAATGGCAAATAACAACCAAGCTGCTTTAAATTTGGTTGTACTATCACATGTAGACAGTGGGCATCCTTTTATTAAGGATGCTCAAACAAACTCAAAAAGGAAAGTTACACTAAAATTTCTGTCACAGTATTAAGAAACCGTACCCTATCATTCTACTTCCTTATCACACCCTGGCAATATGCCCTTAAAATACCCTTCTGACTTTCCAGAACTCCATGTGCAAAATCAAATTCAAAAAATCACATCCCACTGGCAGTAGGCAGGCCTCTCCTGAAATCCAAAACCACACAAAACAAATGAGCCCATTCCCAATCATCAGCCTGCCTGACTCAGTAGTTCCATGTTGTATTTTTCAACATCGGCCATGAACCAAACTGTTCTCCAACCTGATGCTATTACTTAGAATTTACACAAAGGATTTGTTTATTATTTCAGAGGATATTTGCACTGAACACCTCATTCTCCTTGTGTTTGGATTTAATACATCACGAGCCCTGCCATCTCTGCTTTTCTTTTCCAATGACACAAATCCCTATTATTCATATATACAGTTGGGTAATTTTTTAAACTTTTGTGGAACTTTGGGTAGGGGTGGAACATCCTTAACCAAGAGAAGCCAGCAAAATGCCAAATACCGACAACTTCAACTAAAAAACAAGAAAGAAATGTATACACAAACCCATCACTGTCATCAGCTATGGCAAATGAATTTTTTCGTGTGTCACATAGCCATGCTTCAGGCCTGATCAAAGGCTGTAAGTTCCAGAGGAGCTGAGGAATTCATTTGAACTTGCACAAGGTCTGTCCTGTGCTCCTTATGTGAGCAGTTTACAACTGACAAGGAGCTGGTGCTGTGTGATAAAAACCAAATTCAGCTCCATCTTTCTCAGGCATACACTGGGTTGCTTAACTGAGGAATCAGTATTAGTCTCACAAGTAATCTTATCCAGGAAGAATTAAGACATGGTGCAGAAAAACTTCTTAAAAAATAGTGGGTGAATGAGAAGACCAAATGGCACTGATATTTGATAATTCAGAGTAAGATATTTCCAGGAGCTCTACACAGCTCTACACATGCACTGGGAGAGCCACAGGGAAGACAAGAGTGAAGGACTTCAGCACAGCTTGGCCCTGCTGTCAAACTGTGCCCTCTAATGAAGCTGGGGCTCCTGTTCCGGGGAAAACCCTTGTGAACAGCAGCCAACCTACCTGCTCCAGTTTTCAAAACAAACAGCATGGTTTGGTTCATGTAAATATAAGGTCAAAGGCTGGCTAAACAGTTAAAGCGAGCAAACCAGATAAATCTTAGCCAAAAAAACCCCTAACCACAAATCCTTTCTAAGAACACCACTTGAGGTTGCTGCTTACCCTTTCTGGTGTGCTCAGCACTGCATGCCTTGTGACTCAGATGCAAAAAGCCTGGGAGTTAATCACACCCCTCTCAAAGCTCATCTTCCAAGTGTGTACCTTCAGATCTTATAGCCTCCACCCATCCATTCTCCTAGGTCTGGAGGAGTTCCATGGAAATACCACCAAGCTATCACAGTGGTCTCCAAACTGCTTCTCAACACCCTTTCACCAAAGCAGCAGCATAATTAAGATCATTGGCCCACTAGGCAGCACCCCTGATCTCACACCTTTTTCCCCCCCACCTATGTCCAGCTAGGACTGGTTGTCCCACATGCATAACTGTGGGCTTCGGGACAAGCCACCACACAGCAGCATCATGACAGTTTTAGGTCTCCAAGCTTGGCTTTGCTGATGCTGTCAGCCACCACCACTCAGCCAACAAACATTAGCAGCAAAGACACAGTAAACTGGCCACTTACAGACCCCCTTTCTCACCTCTGATATCTCCTACTCAGCACAGACTTACTCAGGAAGTATTTCCACAGAAAGCTTTTAATCAAGGTCACACAAAGTAAGTGAAAATCAAACTCAGAAAGCCCCACAGTAATGGAAATGGATTGCCCAAGTATTGCATCCACACACTGATACAGCTTTCCAATACTTGCTGATTTACTAGGATTTTTAAGGCATGGCCTGCTATTCCACCTGGAGATATCTTTCCACTTCCCTGGGAGTGCAAAGTCTAAATTAGCAGGGAGCAACACCCTTCTGCTGGAGACTGTTGTCCTGCAGGAAGACAAGGTGGGTTTTGGAAAGATGAAATGTTTCTGTCTCTTGAAGCCCATTGCAGGGCTGTTCCATCTCATTCATTTCCATATTATTTCCAAGTTAGTGCAGTTTGTAGGCTTACAGTACTGGGCAAGAAGAATGAGTTCACCAAAATTGGGGCACAGAACAATGTGCTTAAACCTGTATGAACCTAGTTCAAGTAACATGCCTTATCTGGACAATGTGTGGGTTCTGGGGCGGAAAAAATATAATACTGGAAAATGAATCAAAATATACTTGGGTAACAATTTCCCTATTTTCCAATTTCTTTATAAAACGTCATAAATCTTCAACTGCAAAGCATTTTCCCACATTTAAGCAGAAAACTTCAAGTGCAAATCATGGCACTATTACAAAACACAGCATCATCAAGGCTGGAAGAGACATTCAAGATCATCCAGTACAACTGTCAGCACAGCACCACCACAATCGCCCCTGAACCATACACCCAAATGCCACATCCAAACACCTCTTGCACACTTCTAGACAACCTTCAATTTACACAAAGGTATGCCAAGCCAAGAAAAGCAGGTGTTTTCACCTGTGCTTACTGTCCAGCAAGGAAAAACACAATGTGGATGAAGCCTGTGTGCTGAAGGAGTGCTAACATAACAGTTCAGTTACCAATTCCAGGGGCATTTGTGGATACTTAGCCCTCCTGTATCAGGTCCTACTACTTGAAGGGGAAATAATGAACAAAAGGCTGTCAGAAGCTAACATTTAATTATG
Organism: Chloebia gouldiae; assembly: GCA_003676055.1. Classification (NCBI taxonomy): domain Eukaryota; kingdom Metazoa; phylum Chordata; class Aves; order Passeriformes; family Passeridae; genus Chloebia; species Chloebia gouldiae. The sequence continues at coordinate 42,325,014 of QUSF01000004.1, forward strand.
TTATATAGTTTCATTGAATTGATTACTTTCTGGATTCAGCCTTAGAGTTTAGGGTTGGTTTTCTTTTTCCCCTTTCCAGTGTATATTTACTCTGCTAAACTCACTTTAACTGCAGTCCACAACAGTTCTGAGGTTTTGTTATTTTTTTCATTCAAATTAACTCCAGATTATCTCAATAATATGATGCATTCACTTCCAATGAAAAATATGCTGTGGCAAGGGTTAATCCCACCTGTTTTCCCCCTGGTATTTTACGCAGGTACTCACAGCCTATACACAATATACCACTTCACAGAATGTTTGCTCTAAGTGGGTTTATGCTAGAGTAAAAAGCTCTAATTTTAGAAACAGCACAAAGTTTTACAAGATGTTTGGAGTCTTCTTTTAACCCTAAAGGGGCAACACTGTTAATGAGCCTGCACAGGACCAGATGGAGATGCAGAACTCGGAAGAAAGAAATGTGAGCTGGTGTTTGCTATGAACTGGCTGGGGCTGGACCCTAATACAACTCTGTTGTATTAGGGAGCTGTACAGAACCCTGAAACAGCCACACACAACTGTGCACAGGCTATTTTCAGCTGTTATGCAGTTATGTGAAAGAGGAAAGACTATTTTCACTTTGCATGTATTTATGTTTTGCCATTTCTAAATTCTGACTTCCCTGAAGCAAGCCTTTCTGCAAAGAGAGGCCAAATATAATGCTTTTTCCACTGGTTTTTATGAAAATATATGAGGACCTTGTAGTTTGCGCAGCACCTCCAATGAACTGAAAGTGATGTGGAAGACAAAGCCCTTTAAGAAAAACAAGATGAGACACCAAAAAGATATTTGTGATGACACATACTGTGATGGCAAGCTCTTTTTTCCTTGATTCTTCTGCAAGTTTTACCTGTATCTGCTTTTCAGACGGCCAGCCTAGGAGCAAGGAGTTTTCTGGGCAACATATCCAAAATAAAGGGAAAAATACAGACATCAAAACCAAAACAGGACTGCATTGTGACTGATAGCTCTCTCACCACTGACCCCAGAGAACACCATTAGATTTAATTCCAGAGACCTCCAGTTTAAAACCTTGAGTTCAAAATGCTTCCATGCAGCCTAGTAGCAGCTCTGTTTCACCCAGACCTCCAGGTCCTGATTAATTGCAGCCATTAAGTGCTGCAAACCACCTCACAGTTTAGTAGGATCATTCCTCCAACTGAGGAAACCACAAAACTCCAGCCAAAAGAAAGGCTGAAAATTTTCAACAGGCTTAAACAATTCACAAAACCCAGTAAGTTGTACATGTAATTCAGAGACCATCCTGCTGAAGGTTATAAAGTGTGCTTATTTGACAGTGGCAAAGAGTAATATTTGAAGCAACTACTTACTAACCCCAAACTGTTATCCTACTCAAGTTCCATGTCATACCATGCTGGTTTCACCTGGAACAGAGTCAGCTTCCTCCACAGTGGCTTTGTGTGGGGCTGTTTTGGATGGGGTATTTGGTTGCTAGCTGGGGTTAAACCACAACACTTAACTGACATGGGTGGAACTGGAGATGGAAGTGCAAGAGTAGTGCTTGAATGGAAAAAACTTCCTCTTCTAAGAGGAACTTCCAGTTAACACTGCCAGTCATCTTATTTTTTAAACTGAGGAAACATCAACCTTTATTTTATGCAAACAAGCCACATTCCTGCATACCGCTCAAGAACACTATTTTTTCCACTCTGAGTCATTACTCAGGCACACCCTGGAAGAAGCAGGATACAATGAAAAAATGAAGAAAGAAAAAAAAAAATACCCGGGTGGCAATGAGACAACGTTCAGTGTCATCAAGTCAGCAGGGCTGGCCACCCAGGCACCATGGAAAACACTCACCAGAGCCAGCAGCTGCCTGGCCTGTGCAGCACAGTCACAAAAAGGAGCAGCATTTCCTGACAGAGCCCTAGTTCAGATCTGCTGAGCTGAGTGCATTCAGGACACTCAAGTTTCTCTTATCACAACCATGTTTCACTATGCTGTGCCAGACACTTTGGACTCTGCATAGTTTTTGCTCAGGGACATGTTAAAAAAATGCTTTACAAGGAGAATAACACTGAGCTAGATTTGGTTTGAGAGGTTTTCCAAGTAAAACTAGTTACAAAGGGGTTTTAAAATTTACACTACAGCTCAAAGACAACATCAAGAAAGATTATTTATACTGACAAAAACGACCAAATTTTTCATCTATGACACCCTGTCTGGTGGCAGGAGAACCACAGCCTGTGAAAGCCTTCAAGCTTGCTCACCCAGAGCTCAAAACTGTCTTGTTTACACAGAAAATCCTTTTTTTGGGGGGGGCAGCATTGATGCTGGTACATGAATGTTTTGCTCTTTCCTGCCTTAATTCTACACTTTTTTTAATACAGGCTATCTTTCTGTCCTTATCAGGGTCCTGAAAACTTCCTAATCTAAAAATCTGTGAGTTGTGCAGCTAGGAGAAACCAGCCTGTGACCACTGCCCAACACAGACTTCTCAGGCTAACCTTCATCTCCTCCTTCATGCTCTGTTGCTGTTTATTGCCACTCATTTATGCTCCTTCAGTACATTCAGTTCTAACTCCGTGTGAAATGCTCCACTAGAAACCAAATAAATTTTCTGTCTGGCACTGCCCTTGCCCCGTAGCTGGATAAATCTATCCATAGGGAGGAAGGAAAGCAATCCTCCCTCCCCAGCCCTGAACCGCAGCAGCTTTGGAGCAGTCATGCAGTTTGAAACCACTAGAGGCCCCAGCAAAACCATTTAACTTCAGCCCGAGAGACTAACAGCAGGGAAACACGCTGAATTCCCAGGAAAGTTGACATTCTGGAAATCACAAGGCTAAGGATGCCCACGTTAAAAGTGTAAAATGTGGCTGCAGCACTGCTTTGTGCTCATAGTGGGAGATAATGACACCGGCTTGGGCAGGCTCAGTGCATCTTCAAACATCATAAACCTGTCACAGGGAAAGTAATTTCATGCAATAAATTACTGGCTGGACCTTAGACTTTCTTCACAGTACTTATTTGCAACACTTCACCTGCACTGGTTTCCAGCTAATCTACATTTTTTTATGGGACCTAAAAGCAAAGTAGCTTGACTTCCTTAAAACAAATGCAAATTGCCTTACAGCAAAAAATGTGATGTGAAACCTTTTCCAGCTCCAAAATAAGCCACAGATCTGGCTCATCTACAAGGATCTGGTTGTCACTAACACGAACAATTTGATTAAACAATGTTTTCCCATACGTTTTCACACACAGCACTATGGGGCTGCAGGGATACTCTTGGGGTTTGCCTGCTATCGTCAGCCCATTTAATCCTTTAATGAATTTAAACTGTAGCAAAAGACAAATGGACTGCAAGCGTTCAAAACATGTAGTAGTACTCCTGGGAGGGAACAAAAGACCTCGTTGTACAGCTCCACTAAGTTCATCTGGGGCTCTGGTAGAGTCTCTCTTTTCCTCCTCTTTGAACAGAAGCTGAATAGAAGCAGGAATGAGAATTGGCTCTGCCATTACCCCATTGCCAGACTCGTCTCTGTGAATACATTGAGGCTGCATGAGAAGTTATTCACCCACAACAACATGGGCTCTCTCTCATTTACCAGTCAATAGACACGTCTCTCAAAGGTCATCTTCATGGCCATCTGGGAGGACTGGCTGTGGTGGAAAAAGGCTGGATGGTGCAGGGTCAGAAGCAGAGATCAGACTGACACTGCAGCCTGAACAGCTGCAAACTTTTTGTTCCAGAAAAACAACACCCATGGCTTCTCTCTCTTTCCAAGACACATGAAGGAGTTCCTGCTGATCTGTGTATTTGGCATAGCTCTGATACAGATCGAACAGCTCATTTCAAACTCTTATTTTAAGAGCAATATGTTTATGTTATTTATTACCAGACTGGAAGCATGCTTATTTCAAAAAATTGCACATTATATCACTGTGCAGTGTTTGCTTAGCCTTGTGTATCGCTTGGAAAAAGAAACCAAACCAAACCTACAAAGTTTCAAAACTAAGAGTCATTTTCCCAACATGTTGCTCATCCTTCACTTACAGCAACAGTACCGCTGATGTGGCTTCCCATAGCTTCTGCTATCTCTTACAGATTTTCTTCTACCTACATTACAACCCAGAATACAAAAGCATATCTCTTTCTATTGCATGGTCTTGGCAGACAAAACCAAAGTTTTTGTAAAAGATTACTGAAAAAAAAAACCTAAAAATTGCTATTAAGTGAAAGACAAACAAGACAAAAGACAAAATTCATTAAATTCACCCCAACTTCTTTTACCACTAGATGAAGATCCACTACCAGTGACTTTAATAATGAAGCACACCATTACAATCAGAAATTCCCTCTACACTTGGGGATGGAAATTTTAAACACACAAGGTTTAAGGAAATTAAACACACAAATTTTAAACACAGAAGGGTTTTTTTTATCTCTATACTTCTGTTTCTGATGACATATCCATGTATATTTTATTTTACAGGCAGCCTCCTGTTTCACAGACGGCTGTGAGAAAACACATTAAATGCACTTTGAAGTTTTATCAGAAGTATGGGTGCACAATTAAGAATAATTGTGTCACACAGGGCTTCACAGCATCTGACAGCATTGCCCTATTAGGAAAGTAGAAAGGGGCAGCAACAAGTGCAGTACCCTCCTCCAAGCATTTTGGCAGATTCTCCCTTTGGCAAAGTCTGTAGTAGCAACTATTGCCTCAAATGCAGCCAAGAGGAAAAAAAAAAAAAGGTAGACATTAAAAAGTACTAACCCTGGTCAGGCACTGACTCTGCAGAAGACACTGGGGGCAGGGGAGGGCTTCATCAGTACTCCTCTTTTTCCTACCTATGCTATTAACCCCTTTAATCTAATTATTTTTTCAAGTATGTTAGGGACAGTTAGAAATTCAAATGGAGGGATGTCCCTCAATGTATTTTAATCTCTCTTAATATGTCTATATGAAATGGCAGAGTAAAAGATAAGCAGCAGGTACTATAACCAATTACAATATCTCTTCCCTCTTCAGTTTTGCTGCTCTTTAACAATACATTAACACTTCAATTCATTATTCTTTGACTCAGACTGAAAGGCACAAGAGTAGATTTGATTTGATTTCACACAGATTATATATTCAGCGTCTTAGAAACAGTAGATGTGTTCTCTTTAGCTCCTCTGCCCTCAACAGACCACAAACATGGAAAGCGAAAAAATACCACTGCTTTTCTGAAAGGTTTCTAACCTTGAGCTAAACTACATGAACAGTTTCCTTGCACACTGCAAAATGCCCGGAATACCCTGAAGGATAAGAACTTCATGATTTCCAGACAGACACATTTCTTTCTAGTCTGGTGTTTGGTGTTTAGTTTTTTAGACTTTGCAATAACTAAAGTATAACAGTTCTATCATATTCAGGGAGGAAACAAGGACATACCCAAAGCCAGGGAGCTAGAGCACATTCACTGCTATTATTTATTTGTGGAAAAAAAAAAATCCCACAAAAAACCCAAAACAAAACCAACAAAAAACAAACAAACAAAAGCATCAAACCAATGCCTCCTCCTCAAAAAAAAGGCCCCCAAAACCAAGCCAAATCGAGCAAACAAAAAATCCACAAACTATGGATTGCTATGCAAATGCTCAAGTGTTGCATTAAAACACATCTAGTTCACCAACAGAATTTTGAATTATCTGCTAAAAATATGCTTCTGAAGTTTCTCATCTGTGTGTTTAAAGCTGACAAGTACTAAGATCTGAAGAGAAAAGGCATGTAAATGTGTCTGTGTTCGGAGCAAGAGCTTTGGGGAAGGTTATATGGGAAACCACTGTGATGTAATTTCACAATGCACACATGGGGCAAAGCTTCCTGTTCCCACTGAAATACTGAAGCCACATTAAACCAGCTCTAAGACAAAGATGAAACTAAGTCCTCCATGCTTTGCATCATGTTTATGTGCATGCCACAGAAGGCTAAGTCATTTAGTGCCTTTGCTCATCTAATAACCGGAGTTCCCTCAGATTAGGGGGATAGTTACAAGTAATTGTGTCATCTACAACCTGCTGCTTGCCCGCAGCAAGAATTGTAAAGCAGCAATACAAAACACAAACCTTAAGTGCTCTGCACCACACTGCTGGTGGGATTTTGGTATATCTATAATCTTAGCACAATAAAAATTATACATGAACTCAGGGTGCTTAGTTCCAAAGCCTTGTATCAGATGACACAAATGACCTTTGCTACCCATGTGCAGGTAGGGGAGAAAGATAAGAGTGAAGAGGAAGTTAATTGCATTCCAGCTGCTGAAATCTTGTTATCTTGGTACCTTTTAATTGATGTGGTTTTGCTTCCAGATCACCTTCCCTGAACTGCTCCTCTAGTGGCCTCAGGCTCTTTCCTCCCCACCTTCCAACAAGGTTTAAACAGAGAGTGATTCACAAGCTGGATTCCTCTGCACCTCTCCTTTCTCTAACAGAGATAGTCAAAATGTCACAGCCTTATATAATGCTGCCAGAAACGTGACTACCTGAAGAACAGGTTTGAATATAAGAATGTAAAACATTTTTAAGAACGATTACATACCAGAACAAAGTAGTACATCCTTCACAGGCCACAGCAGCCTCTCCCACCTCTAGGAGATACTGCTTGCTTTATTCCTCCTTACACTTCAACTGCAGAAAACAAACTAACAAGGAACAGCACTTTGGAACAATTGGCCTTTTTGGTGAGAGCTGACAGCAGAGTTTGATCCACACCCCCACAGGGTTTCATCCCTGGCCTGCCTGGCAGCACCCTGTGTCTCAGCAGCAGTGAGAAGAGTCCTGCAGACACTACCAGGGAGAGTTTCATCAAGAAGGAAGGCTCAGCTAAGACGACACATACAAATGAGACCGAGGGCATGCCAAGCCAAGTCAGACTAAAGACCACTGTTCACTGCACCCAGACTGGCCCTGCAAAGCTGGAACACTTCTCAAAGGACTGAGAAACACACTCGCTTGAATACACGAGCACACACAAAGCCCTAGTTTAGAAAGATGTCTGACCCACCACCTGACTCAAGCTATGAAAATTAAAATATATCCACAGACATTTTTTCTGTCATGTATTGGGACACATGAGCCTCCAGATGCCAAAAGGCAAGAAGGCAGATGTCTAGACAACCCCTAAGGGCTGAACATCTCTATTAAGACATTTTCTCCTTTTCTTTCCTAGTGATAGATCCAGTCTGTATGACCCAGAACCTTTTAAAATCCACTGTCACAGCCCTTTCTCCCCAGCCATACAGTGATTTTTACATCTGTGCTGGCTCTAACAGCAACTGCATATTATGAAGTCTGTGTTCAGAGACCACTTTAAATGCAGACTAAATTTTAGAACCCAGTCCCTGTTCTGCCTCCCAAGGACACTTACCAAAGCACATTCCTTACAAGTAAGCCAAACAAACAGAAAAGTGTTTAGAGAGGGTTTCCTTCTTGTTTGAAAATAGAGGCGTGACCAGCAAGTGTGAGCTCCTGCAGTATCACCCAGGGGGTTCAAAAGCAGGCAGCCAAAGAGATGCGCTCTGACCATAGAGAACATTGTTGCGTGTAAAAGGGAACACACAGAATCATTCGTGTCTCAAGATCATGGGGTAAAAAACAAAACAAAACAACACTGTGAACAAAACCACACCAAAAAAAAAACCCTCTCAAACAACTAGAATGACTTATCTGGGATACCTGTAAAATCAGGAATATGTTTATAGAAACATTTCAAGATTAAAGCCTTCTACAAGAAGCAAAAAGGTAGAGTTTGTAGCTGCCAAAGGGGAAAAAAAATTGCACTGAACTGTACTTCAAACAAGCATGTTTCATTATTGACTCCAAGAACACAAAGTTACCTACTTTCATTCATTTAAACACTACTACTCTGATGCCAGGAATGCAGCATCAGCAGAGACTACCCAAGCACTGAAGAAACCAAAAAAATTACCTTTTTAATGACAGATGTCAGCCCAGGGGTAATTCTGCAGTGAAAGGTGCAAGTACTACAATAAGAGACAATAATTAAACAGGAAATTCTCTGGTAACAGCTGTGAATTTTTTTCATCCAACACCTACCACTGGCTATTTCCAAACCAATTTCCCAAAAAAATTAAGTTAGGTGATATGACTTATCAGAATTTAACCTTCATATTTACATTAAAGAAAACAAACTACAGTTATGGTATTTTTAACTCAAAGCATTCATATTGCAGGTTAACCAAAACAGTCTCATCTGAATTACATCCTTTATACCTGACATTTGAACTGCCCACGCTGGAGACTGGGGAGTGAAAAAACTAAAGAAGGAGACAGAATGTTATTCTTTGTACTCATTTTCCTGATTTAACTAGACTTGCATCCTGAAAGGTATTTCGAGTTTTCCTGATGACCCTCTTATCCTATTTCAACATATATTGTATGAAGATCCTCTATTTCCAAATATTACCACAGTAACATTTTAAGTTCTTACACTGTTCTTTCACATACCCCTCCAGTATCACAGGAACATTTCATCTATCAATTTTTATCTCCCATAATATGCAACTCTTGAAGTTTTAAATTAATTTCATTAGTATAAATTTTATTGCAATTCCATCAACAGGGCACAGAGTGTATTTATAGCAGCTATCAGAAAAGCTGGGTGTAAATGGTGGCTCAGTCACCCCAGAAACAGTATCTGCATAGCTACACAACTCAAAATAGACCCAAAACATCATCTTCCAACAGAGCTGATCTTCTGCAGAAAAAAACCCTTTCCAGTAAAGCACCAGAGCTTCCTCCTTTATTTCAAACACAGACCAGACATGCAAGACACAGAACAGCTTTGAATAAGAAGTTTAAAATGTGTAATAGTTTCCTCTCTTGTTATGTAGAGTTTATATAATAAATAATATACAAGTTTTGCCTTGTAGATACCTTGCTTGTGTTACCATATGAGCCAGTTCCTTCTACTGCAGTACCAGAGCTTTTGCTGCAAAGCTCTCTTTTTGAAGTTACAGGCTTCTAAAAAAAAACTAAAAGAAACTCCAGTAAAATAAAAACCTTCTTCCCCTGACTGCAGGAGTGAGGTCTGCTTATCAGCTGAACTGGGTCCACACCAGTCACAACAGCCGAAAGACTATATAACAATAAAGAAACAGGCCTAGCAAATTTTAATACTGCTGCTTCTGGATGAAAAGGTTGGTTTTTTTTTTTCCCCCTTGCTCAATCATTTATTCACTAAGAAACAGAGTTTCAGGGAAGACTAAACTATTCATGAATATGGGCTGAATTTACAGAAGGGTTCACTCGAGGACAACCCCCTGCAACTCACACTGAAACTGAGGCGGGAGAGGGAAAGGAATGGTTTCAATTCTGACAAAAACATTCAGATGCTGAGCATGGGGAACAAAAGGCAAGGCAAGGAAGGGCTACAAGCAGCCACAATATGGTGACCACGGTTCCCAACAGCCCCACTCAGCTGGCACACAGCAGATCCACGCTGGAATCTCCTCACTGCCTGGCCACAGAGGGAAGAAGGGCAATGGGCATGGGGCAACAGCTCCCGCTCCAAGAGCCGCCAGCCCGCCTCAGAGCCTCAGCCTGAGCCCAGTTGTCCTTAATTAGCACCAAGCCTGGAACACATTCCTGCCGGGACAGATCCGAGGTCAAGTCCCAGTGAAGAAAAAAGCTTCAACAAAGCACATACAGGGATGTGCCGCTGGGAAAAATATGGGCTGCCCCTTTTCTCCTGCTGTCTTTCCATCAACTCCTTCCCCTGGGGCTCTTGGGTTTAAACACAAACCACACAGGCAAAAAAGAAGCCCAAGGTAAACCACTCTAAGATGAGGTCACACCGAACAGTCAAATTACCCTAAACTACCCAAATTGTGGGTTGTTGTTGCTTTAAGACTTCCCCCTGTTCCCATCCTCCACTCCCATCCCCACTGTCTAGTGAAATTGCCACAATTTTTCCCTTTGAAAATGTCTTTTTGCGGGACTAAGTTATTTCCCCATATCTATGCCGCCAAATGCAAAAATAAAGATGTAGATTTTCTTATTTTCTTTTTGTGTTGTGCTAAAAAAGAAAATCTGGCCACTGCAGAACCATGTGCACTTCAGTGACAGTGAGTCTGGGACACATTCACATTTTATTAGCACCTAGAAGCCAACAGCTCTGGGAGCAGAAAATCCTGTAAAAACAATAAATAAACATTCAAAAGAAGCAAAGGGGAAAGGCATTTGTTTGCACACCAGGGTGGGGCAGCAGCAGAGTACTAAAGATATAAATTGTTCTTTTTCCTTTCTGTTTAGTTTTCTGTATAATCCCTCTAAATAGCAGTAATTTGGGGAACAGCATCAAATTCCTCTCTCCGAGACCACTCAGTACATACCCTTTATTCAACTGCAGCTACAGCACAATGGGAACAATTATATTCGTTACTTTCTTCTGCTCAGGGTGAGATTAAATCTACTCAGCAAGCCTGTGTGGAGACACCCAAAACACATCAACCAAAATAAAAAGCCTGGGGAAGGAGGGATCTGAAACATTTAAAACCAGCTTTGTTGATAGGCAAAAATAGTAGGAAGTTAGACCCAAAAGTCACTTAATGATAAGCAGGACAACAGTATGAAGTGGCAGCAGTGAAACCATAATGCAATGCTCTGACTCACATAATGTATGCACAGCAAAGCAATATGCTCCTGCCTGGGGTATTTTGGGAATCTGTGTTCTAATATATGCTGTAACTGCAGCATTCCAGCCTTCTGAATTAGGCCCAAATAGCTCCTTTTATTAAGTTACCTTTACTGAAGAAAAAATACTGTGTTGCAAGCACAGTTTCTTACCTAGAAAGTGGCCATTCATACACAAAACTGCTCTTACAGTAGCCACATAGCTTTCATGGGGCATTATACCCAATTAAGTCCCAGCAGGGCTGCCCCTTAGTGATTACTCAAGAGACTGGCTGTTTCCAGCTCTATGGCTTTGCTATCAGCTGGAAGTGCTGGCCCATTTTCCCATCTCGCATCTTCATGATCAATCTGATAATTTAGCTCCACCCCACCTGATGACAATAAATAAGATAAATAATTAAAGAGAGGCTAGCTGCTGAGGTCGAACTGAGTTTTGCATTTCTCTCATAGAGTGGCTTCTGTGAACTGCTTTTCCCACCTGCTGTTCTGACACCTGGCCAAGCAGGCAGGAGCCTCTTCCCAGCCTTGAGTGGGAGCAGCAGCAGCCACTTGGCACAGGAGTTCAGGCAGAGGAAAGCCTCCACCCTGCGGCACAGCTTTTTCAATCACCACTCAGCCTCAAGACTTCTAAAAACAAGATCAAGACAATGAAAGATCTCAGTGATATGATGGCAGCCAAAATTACCGTTTTTTTTTTTTTTAATGTGCACACAAATGAATCAAAAGTTCCTGTCCGATAATGTCTTCCAGCACACAACTCCCAGCCAGTGGCACATGCCAGGCTGGGGTGGAGAGCTCCAGGCATTCATGGCTCTAACTGGAAGAACACCCAGTGCCTGGCAGTATCAAGAGTTTTATTTCCTAATTTCCACTCTCAAAACAGTTGGTGCAGAAAGAAGTGTGTGTGGAAAAATATTTCATGTACATATATTTGTTATTTATGTATAAAAAAAGATTTGTATGGTTTAATAAAAAGAAAAATCAGTATTTGAGGTATCTTTTCTATTATTGATTCTGGACTAAAGTTCTGACAAGCAGCAAACCTCTGTTTTCTGCAGGATCTCTTGCTTCTCCTTATGCCAGAGAGTTGCTTTAAAATAATAGGGGAAGAGAAAAATAACTTTCAGCATTTTCCCACAGTTCTAACCCCCACCAGCAAGAGCAAGGCTTTAAATATATAAATAGCCTGGCAAGTGCATAGTATAAACCACACACCATGTCAGGGCCACTGTCTTAAAGAAAATAATTAATATTCAAAATAGGATGTGGAGAAGGTGATGAGGGCTGCACTTGACATATTTCTGTATCTACTTTTGAAGAACACTGAGTACCTCACACAAAAATGTTGTACCAGGTGCTCTCCCCCCACCCCCATTTTATTTTCCATGGGCAGCTCTCCCAGCACCACTGGTATTTGGTTCCTCCTGAAGCCATGACAGCTTTTAATTGAGAACAGTGGCTAAGAGAACACATGCTCTGGAGTTTGTAGGAGAGAGGAATCCCCCCCAAAAGCCAATAAACAGAGTTTCAGGATATCAAGGCAGGAAGGTGCAGAAGGGTTCACCCCAACACAAAAGGGATGTGGCTGCCCCAGCCTCCACCTTGCTTGAGATTTCCAAAGCAACTGCACCAGCAGGAGCTGCAGTGTTCCCTCATGCAATTGGACATCTGACACCCAGAAGGTCCCACATTGCCAAATAAAAAAGAATGCAAATTTCCAGGCAGTGCACACTATTTCTGTGGAGAATATTTTTATTATAGTTATAGGAAGTTGCAGAGAAGTAAGATTGCAGGAAGCTGAGAAGAGGAACCAGATCTTTGAGGGACTAACAAGAACCAGAAGAGTTGCAATAGGATTGCTAAAACAGAAGAAGTAGATGCCTTAAAGGCAGGATTAAACCTTGCACTTCAGTTATAAAGCAAATCCTGCGTTCAGGGGAGGTGGAGAACTAACAGGAAATCTCTCTCCATAGCTGAATTTGAAGCTCTTTTGTTCTGTCAGACCTATCTACCTTTCCCCTCTTGCTGCACAGCTCAAGCAAGGGGTGAATGCAGCTTCCATGCCCCCCATGAAAGCCCCTCAAGGGAATAACAGGAAAGGAGAAGAGGGCTCCCCGAGAAGGCGAGGCTTCACTCACACTGCTGAAGCTGGAAACTCCAACCTCAGCCTGGCTGTTCTGTGTCTGCCAAAAACCTTTGAAGTGAATTCTTTGAAGCTGGCCAGAAGCAGCTCTGAACTGGGGAGAGTGTCGAGGAGGGTGGATGGGGGCTGACCGTGGGTTTTGATTCCCACACAGTGGAGTACAAGTCAAGCTGGGATTCAGCAGATAAAAAGGGCATATTTTTAAAAAGTCGCCACTCATTTTACAGGTAAAAGGAGATGTAAATACTAACTCATGTTCACAAGATGACCCGTGGGCCAAACTGCAAGCCTCAACAAGTGCTACAAGATACGGAAGTGTGCACTTATTTCAGCCTCACACTGCTGCAATCATCATCCCTTAAAAAACACCTCTATTATAGGACTGGACAAGGTACCAAAGCCCTTCACTGTGTGTACTTCTGCAGAAATGACTGACAATTCCCTTAAAGCTCTCTGCAACAAGGAGCTAGTAAAGTAAGTTTGAGTTTCTCAGGGGCAACCAAAAGTGGGAACCCTGTAAAACTCGCATTTTCTGTAATCCTTCTGCAAAGGGCATCTCTGATCCTCATTTTCAGTAGGTAATGTAGTATCACACAGACTGTAATTCTAAGAGTTACATCTTTGGAGAGTAGCAATAACAAGTCTAGCTTAAAGTAACAGCCTGCCTTAAAGCAACCCTGATCCACTGGGACCTGGCAATATATTATCCCTCTGAGCAAGGAGCAAAGGAACATGATAATAAAATAAAAAAAAAAAAAAAAACAGCTGAAAGCATTACACACTAGAAACATTTCATCTCCCTTATGAGGCCTGAGGACCAAAGGAACAGAGGCAGTAACTGCACTGCTGAACACACACAGGCAGTTTTTCAGCAAACTGATGAATGGGAATTTGTGAAGTTTCTGTAGCAGAGTAAGGAATGAGGCAGAGCAGGCAGCCAGTATTTGACCCACAAAACTATGAAAATGTTAAGACATTATTTGATCATGCAAAAAAAAGCGCAAAAGTTCAAATGGAACCAGTTGCACATAGAAGACTGCACCAAGAATAAAGTGTCAAGTTCTGGGACCCTGGGTTTAGTCATACTGAAGTATTGCTTCTGTCTTCCCTTTCCCAAAAGCTGTATGTTCTTTAATACAACTACTTTCCTTTATAATTTAGAACTTATTGTAGAAGTGTTTTCCATTCAGTCTTTGACTAGCTGCATGTAACAACCAAGAGGAGAGATGAAGATTTTTGTTTCACTAGTTCTCTTGCTGCATTTTATAACCATTTCTCACAGACCTTTTTACAAGCCAGTATTTTAAATTATCTTGGTAAGGAAAAGGAACTTGTCAACACTATTTCCTTTTTATTTGCTCTGCTAATTTAGCAGCTTTTTGCAACAGACTAAATCAAATTACTTTCAATTTTGAAATCTAAAAATGCTTTGCAGCCTGTGTTTAACACATGAAGATTTAGAGTACATTATTTGAAACACAACACAGCAACGTCTCACAGTGAAAGGAAAACATTTCCCTATAATAAAAAAGATGCAGGATTTATTGTACAGCCCTGAGTATAAAGGCCTTTAAGGCTGCTAAAATGGTGCAACAGTTTCTACATTATTGTATTTCAGCAACTTGCACATCAAATTTGCAGAGCTCACAGACAAGTTGCCTTTGTTACTCTATTCAATCTCACTGGGTTGTGGCTTTCTGTTTTGCTTTGCTTTTTAATTAATTACTTCAGATCTGCAATTTCAAATCGCTTAACAGTTCCACTGGGCTGCTTTTAGGAACACTCCTCATCTCTTTGCCTACAGAAGCATAACTTGTTAGAAATTACATGAAGAAATATTGCAGTTCTAGTGCAGGAAGAAGAGGTTACTTAAAATAAGCACAGTAGCAAATGTGTTAAGCAGAAATATATTTAACTGGCCTGCTGGCCACAGTCACTTACTGAAGCCAGGAACATCCTTAAGCAAAGCAGCTTCAGTTAACATCATGTTAAAAAACACCCAGTACTATTTTAAAAACTTTCAGTTTCAACAGTGTTTAACCAGATAAAGTATAGTTCTTAGCACTAAGACAGTTTCCAGACATAAGAATTCTTTCTCATCTCGGACACCACAACATGCAAATGAAAAGATTTTGAACTAGACCCTGAGCTAAGCCCTTGTGTATTTAGCATGTCATCAACACAATGAGCCAATAAACTGCTGCCCCTTCCTTCCATGCTTTGTTTTTAAAGGCCTCATTGTATTTTATTTCAGTTTATTTAAGCAAGATTTCTATCACTGCTGGTACAGAAACAGGCAAAACTTGTTATCTTTTCAAATATGAAAAAAAGCCTCTGAAAAATACATCCATATATATTAATTGCTCTGACTTACAATTTAACAGCTTAAAACTTGTTTGTTCACTCTAATCAGCAACCACAAATCAATATTCCTTCACACCTTGACAAGTTATGGAAATGAACAACATCAAGAGCAGCACTTAGAACATTTTCCTTTTTTTTCCCCTGACAAGGTCCAAGATCTGCAAAAAAATCCAGGCACTAGACCAGCTGTAAAACTATTACTGAGCTTGCAGCACTTCCCTGAACATGCAAGCTTTAGGAAGACTTCCACACTAAAGAAGAACACTTCATACTAATGAAAAAGCAGAGGGCTAATTACTTCAGATTGTGGGGATTTCCTATGACCCCAAAGACACTGAAGAACATATCTGAGAGCAGCTTCTAAAGATTTTCTCAGATCAGCTGCTCAGGTTCTGATGCACACATGGGTGTCAGCAAGCACTGTCTTGACAGACCTTCTGCCTGCTTTCTGAAACACCCCAGACATTCAAAATAAAGACATGTGACTCATTTTCCCAACCAACTGCTTACAAGGATTATTGATTTCATGGGTCATTAGACACATTCCTGCTTTTTTCATTGTCTCTGATGCAGAGTGAGGATGGGAGCTCAGCAGTTTCAAAATAATTATGAATTTAAGCACAGCAATGACAGAGGAGAGAGGGGGGAAAAAAAAGAAAAAAAAAGGTTGGGTGACAGAGATGACATGGAACAGACCACCAGTAGTTTCAGCACAAGAATTCCCAAAATACACCAAGGAATGCCAAGCCCTCTCTTTCTTCCCAAAGCACCATAAGGCAACAGCAAACAAGAGGAAGAGTTAGATAAGGAAAGAGTTGCAGCAGAGCTGGGAAATATGTTTGCTGTTTGCTTCCCTGGTTGTGGGTAAACATTGAAACATTTGTATGACTAACTGATCCTTATTATTAAATTTCTGTGTAAACCCGCCTATATCAGAACATTTCATCTTTGTATACTTAGAAGAGAGTGCTTTTTAAAAATTTTCTTTTATTTCAGAAGCCTAAAAACCTGGGGCACAGACTGTTTTATTCTCTGATTACTTTTTTTTCATGGGGAAACTCAAATGAAATAACACCTCAAAAAGCTGAAAACAGGTAACTTACATACCTATATGTATGGATTACATAATCCATTCAACTCCATAAAAAAGGCCTGCTTACATTATGAGCAACTGTACACAGCCCTTCTCTGCAGCAGCTCAGTACTAATGCTTTGGCTGAGCACTTAGCAGGAAGAGGTGCCAAGTGACAATGGGAGAAAAGAACTTTTGTTCAGCTTTGTTCCTTGCACCCCAATCTGTGATTATCATTATTTTGATCCCCTTTAAAAGAACCAAGTTTGCATTCTGAGGTCTGCTCTGTGTGAATGAAGCAAACCCCACTCTCTCTAGGAGACTACAGACAAGGGGGAAGCTTTCCTCCCATTCCTGATGGCACAGAACACTCCTACAATCACTGTGATCAGGCAGCCAGGTCCCAATTCCTGCCCAGGCATGCCTTGCAAACCTCAGCTCTTCTCCTTTGCTGCTCTTTTTCAGGTGCAGGATGCAGGCAAGCTGGCAAGTGACAAGTTCCACTGTGGAAATTTAAAACATCACCGAGCCAAGCTACCAGCCCAGTCCCTGCCAGGCAAATCAGGTAATAAATTACCAGAGCAAATTTTGTCAAAGGAACTTTTGAATACTTAGGAGAATCCATCTGCCTGACTCCTCCAACCAATGTAGCCTAAACAAGAGTCTCAGCTCAGGAGCCACCTGCAACAGCCTGAGAGAGGAAATTGCACCACAAAAAGAGCCCCAGGTTCACCTCATTAACACCTCTCTTTAAATATATTCCACGAAAGCAAGACCCAAAATCCATGGTAAGTTTTCCCTATCACTTTTGTTCAAACAGTTATCAAGTGTCATGTTCTAAATGGAGGCAAAACCAAACAAAAAATCAAAGGCACGAAAATCAGATTGAATAAAGTTTGCAGCACTTGTCTGTTTTCACTGAGACCTTGTTCATAGGTACAGATAAACACAAAGGTGGAGTACACACATATGGACATAATATTTACAAGTGAAAACATCTAGCAACAGTAGCTTGAAAATGCCAGAGCTGTAGAAAGGACTTCTGTCTGCTTTGGAGCTTTTCCTGGTAAAAACTAATAGGCTTTAGACTCAATCTTCTAACCAGAAGTAATTCCTTACCAGCATGACTACAAGAAAAGTCTAAAAATCACCTTTCTTGTTAAAAAGTGTAATAAACATCTTAGATAATATGAATATTGAGCCTCAAATGAAACAAAATGCATTTGGGAAAACAGATAAGAGCCTTTGGCTAAAATAAACAACTAAGAAACAAAAATTATTTCCCTAATGTAAACTGGAGGAGGAAGAAAAAATATTTGCCAGTAGATTCCCATGTTCTGACCTCTGCATGAACTCTAAGTAACCAGTCTGCAATTTTTAACAGCAACAAGAAAGGAAAGTGCATAGGAAAGATAATGAAGGATCCCAGTCCTTCCAACTTTTGCTAAGCAGACAGGACACAAGTCAACTGAAAAAAAAAAAAACCAAAAACAAACAAACAAAAACAACAACAACAACAAAAAACCCAAAACCAAAAAAAGAAACCCAAACCAGATCTTAAACTACACAAAGCTGCAGCTCTTTGTAGCAAATCATCAATATACTTCACTGCAGCCACCACAGATGGAACACTGCAAGTCACAGTCCTATACACACCTTGGGGACCAAAGCCAGACTCCAACTGCAAGTTTCTTCCCAAAATCTATGTATGCCTTGGGGTTTAGCTACATTATCAGTTCAAGGTAAAACCAGCTTGATTTAGAAATGCCAGATAGTGGATAATCTATAACAACCCAATGTTAATTATTCCCCAGCTTAATTAGTGTTAGCATAATCACCCATGTCTACTCCAAAAGGTAATGTGTTGATAGACAAATATTCAAACTATTTTAGGGTACCTTAACATGAGGATTTTCTAGGCTGAAATAAATAACAAAGCCCAAATGCACCCACTGAACATGTCAGAAAAGTAACAGGAGACCTTCAGCAAAGTAGGTGTTGTGCCTTCACATAGTGTTAACAAGCAGTAACTACTCAAATTAGTGTGGATAAACTGATCTTAAAAGTGGCAGATATAGGAATAGAGCAATATTACAGTGTCTGTATTACACTGCATGTTTTTATTAAAAGAGGGTTATTCCTAAGTAATTAAGAAATGAATCATTGTCACAAACTTCAGGTTCAGCAAAGTACAGACATATACTAATACTTTATTTCTCATATCCCATGGTTTGTAGCAGACAGGTCCCCAGAAAAAGCTGGTAAGTTTGTTTTGTTTTGGCTGATAGGAAATAACATGCTTTTGCTACACAGGTGTGCAACATTATCAGTACATGATTTCCAGTTTTCTTGAAAAAATCGAATTCAGAAATTATTTTTAAAAGGAAAACTAATTTTTATACTTGGAGGAGCTTCTTGTCTTTGCAGCTGTAGGAGAAACTGAATGCTGGAACAACCTCATCAACCATCAGCACATTGCTATTACCACCATGCTGGACTTTGATTTGCTCTATGAAAACAGTTCACACATTTAGCTCTGAAATTGGCATTTGATTTGAGGCTTACAGAGACGGATGATGACCCTGCATAAGAAATAAAATACAGTTAATATAACTTCTACTGCTGTTGCTGCAGACTGTGGTTGACCCTACCCAGCTGTGGCCATTCCTCCTCTCCTCACACTGCCCTCACTGAGGCATGGTTACCCACCTGACTGCACAGTCAATTTGTTTAAGCAAATTTGGCAGAGACCTTCTCTTCCAGAATAATGGCAATAGCTTTCTGCTAGTTTAGCTATCTCACCCAGCCCAACATGAGGTCAGACAGCGGCCAGCAGAGTGAAAGGGAGCAGCTCACGTCACAGGGTGACACAGGGAAGAAGATGGCCATTAGATTGGCTCAGCTGTTTTGTAAGGCCTCACCCTCTTTCAAACATAAAGGAAAAGATCTAACACTCGCCCATCTCAATGGCATTTGAGGCAGGAAAATATTCACCTTCCGCCAACGACAGTCATTTCACAGAGGTGACATATTTCAATTATGTAAAACAAGTAAACGGAATCATTTGCTTATCATTCTTCCTGATGAAAGCTCTACTGGCAGCCTACAAAACGATGGCATGTTCTTTTCTGACCAGGAATCTCAAAAGCATCTTTTCTACAGTCCACTCATTCCCTGCCTCACTTTCCTGCATTTTGCCTATGTGAACCAGTAGAAAGACATAAGACGGGCAAGTGACTCCTTTAGAAAAACCACACAAATGAAGGTCCTTCTGCCTTAACATGGTACATGGCTGGACATGAGAACATCCTTTTCAAAAGGCTGTTTTCAAAAGCACTCTCTATTCCAGGCACGCTACTTTATCACTGCCATGACTGAGATGCACAAAGCACTTGCAGAGGGATTATTCTGACACAGCAGGAACAAATCATCTTTCAGCCAGCACCAACAATGAAATGAATGAACCAGCTGGGAACCCCAATGCAATCCATTAGACAACCTGCACTACTCCTTAGCAGAGGTTACTACAGTATTTATTCACAACAGAAAAGGTACCATGTGTTCTTCAAGTAATTACTGTAAACGCTACACAAATTAACTGCCATGAGATACTTGTTTTTAAATAAAATGTTCTCCTTCCTCTGTGCAATAATATTTGTGAAAAACATAAATACAGAAGCTTGAAATAGCAGAAGTTGAAGAAAGTAGGAGGAAATTTAGCACCCTTTAATTTGCTTGTTCATGCAAATTACATACATGCAAGTTACAGCACTTCAGTAACACTTAGAAGCAGAAAGCAGGGAACCACTCTATTGAGAACTCTGCTCTCATCTGGCAAAACCAGCTCCTGCCCATTGCCTTTCCAACACAACCACAGCAATACAGGAGGGTCTTTAATGTAGTCAGCAATTGCAAAGGATTTATGTCTTTACCCCAGTGCAAAATATTAATTCTATTTGCTACAACATGTGTTTTGAAAGACAAATCTACAGCATTCACCTGATGTAAATACTTCATGGTCCAGAAAAGGTTCTGCCAGATAATCACCTTTTGTGCTGCATGTGGAGGGCACAAACTGTAGGAATGACAGTGAGGTGATTTACCCCTCCCTGTTTTAGAAGTTATTTCCAAACGTCTGCTTCATTGGCAAGGAGACTCAAGAAAGTTACTAAAATCCAGTGGACCAAAGTTAAGAATGAAAAAGCTCCAACTTTGCAAAAAGAGAAAATTTAAGTCGTATGCAGAAATACAAAACCAGCATCACACACACACAAAAAAAAAACCCAACCAAACAAAAAAAAAAAAACAACATTTCCTTTGGTATAGAAAGGGAACAGGCAAGTGAGATGTCAGAAGAGTCAAGCGGTCACAGGCTGCAGCTCCACTTCCCATCATCAACAACCAAAAGCCACAAGGGTTCACTTCAACAGACAACCAGACCTTCCATCTTCCTTTAGAAGGGGAGGAATTTTCCTCTCAGCAGGTGATGTTGAAAATAAGATATAAACTCCTAGAGGAAGAACAGAGTAAGTAGCTAAAGCCCTTCTGAGATGTACGAGGAGTCAGAAAAAGTGGGTGAGAGAAATAATGCCCCAGGAGCTTGTCACAGCTTTGAGTGCCCCTTTATGAAATGGTAATTAAACTCTACACAGCCAGTCATAAATAAGCAATATGCTTTTCTTACTGAAATTATAAGAATATTGTCCTTACCATTTCAATACAGTGAGATAGAAAAATATAAAGAAGTCACACAAGAAGAGAAGCTTCATAAAAGCCAGGATTAAAACAATTGCAAGAACCATTATTAAGATGTTCTTTTTGCATATAATAAAATCTATTATGTCTAATCACAATATATTCAAGCAACAGAAAATCCCACATATTCACTGAAAGACTAGACAGATAGCTTAGTGCAAAAGTTCCAGGAGGAAAGGGTGCACATTTTGGGGTTGGTTTTGTTTTTTAAAAAACTTACAGTAACAGTCATATTCAGGATCACAGCAGTAGAAAAGTGTCATCAGAGAAACAAAAGCAGAAGAGATACTGCTTTACAACTTGACCAAGTCTGCTGGATTAGGTGCTAGAGGAATTTAGGGTAATTTACTGCTTAAACCTTCCCCAAAAGAATGCCCAGCAGACCACACTACCCCGAGAAGATGTAATTTTTCTGGTATTAATTCAGCCCTTCCACAAAAACATAAAGGGTTACAACATCCACCAATACCTTAATTTCTTCTTCCTACATACATACTTGTATTAAACTAAGCCCTCAAGACCAGTGTGGAAAACTGAAGTGGAGAGTGAAATGGAGAACAGAGTATACATTCATATATCCAAAAGGAAGCGAATTTTACCAAACATTAATAAGCAACACCAAAAGAAGTCGAGAGCACATACCCTAAGGTGAATGAAACAGTAAAAGTAGAGCGTGTCTTATTCTGCAATTTGGGTTTCATTGCATAAAGATTTGTCAGGAAATGTGGCTCACACAGTGTGTATGCATTGCAATGCCTGGTTATTATAATAGCTGTTACAGAGTACTGCATGACAGGTGCTACTTTCAAGGACTAACAGGAGGCAGTTGGGTATTTGGGGGAAAATGGTCCAGGTTGTAAAGAACTGTTTTTGTTTAATGAATAATAGACCTTCCTCATCCCCTCCAAAACTGAAAAGTCAAGGAAGGAAAGCAAACACTGAGTGAGGTTACTGTGTTACAACACAATTCCCCCATGCTGCATTTAGCTATTCATTAACTTCCACACATATTAACCAGATATCAAAGGAGACAAACTCAGTTGTTTCCCCCTCCACACCAAGGAAAAAAAAAATGAAGCAAACAGCAGGTTTTGAACCACCAAAATCACCCAAGAGATGCATTGTACCATGGATAACAGCAGTAAGGTTGCATACTCAATGATGAATCCCTACTGTTGCCATGGGGCCACAGAGACACCAAACACATTTCTGGAGCCAAAGTCTGGAAGTTCCCATACTGTAATGTAGCCAGATCCAGCACACCAAGTGATGCCCAGAAAAAAAATACACATCACGAAACACCAGTTAGTAGTCATTTCAAGCACCTGACCTAAGAAAACATTCTTGTCAATGCAAGGCCTCAAAAGTATGATTGAAAACGCACAGACTTGCATATCAGACAGATTTTGGCTTCAGCAGTTTTTGGGATTTATATTTTGCTTTAGTCAGTGTGTGAGGCTCCAGTGACAGCTCAGGGGAGGCTCAGTGAGCAGTCACACAGGTTAGAAGCCAACTGAGAACAAGAGCAATGCTGTGATGAGCTCCTGACATCAGGGAACAAAGGAGTTGATGATGTTCCTCCTCCATGAGGACACCAGGGTGGTACAGGTCAGCCCCCACCTGAGATAGCACCACCACCATCCAAAACGGCAGCACTCCCACAACTGCAATTAAGCAAAATCACAGCAGGTGCTGGAGGATTCCTCACCATAAAAGGGCTTTCTTTTTATTAGCAATGAAAGATGAACAAAACCAAGACCATGAAGCACAAACCCTCCCTGTTGTGACCCCTAAAATGATGCACAGTCTACAAAAGACAAACTAAAATGGACAGAGCAATGGACCTTTCACTCCCCTTAATTCAATTCTCTCCTTTAAGTCAGTGCACTATTATTGCCCTCGTAATGAGACTGTAACACTGAAGTTTTTCAGCTTGATGGTAAAATCACGTAGTGTCCATCCATCTCCAATAATAGCAATATTGAGACAATGAACTCTATTGAGGCATCTAATAAGGCAGATAGTCATTTGCATAGTACATTTTCTGTGACTCTCTGTAATAGAACATCTCAAAGACTCAATTCAGACTCCTTTCCCACAGACATTTAAAAAAAGGATTCTTTTACTAGAAAAAGAAACAATGACCCCTCCCATAATAGGAGAAAGCAAAAGATAGAATTTTGCTGCCTACGATGAGTGCACACTTTTGCCTGTGTATTTTTATTTGGTTGGGCTAGCTTCTTTCCCTCTTTTTAAAATTAACTCTATGCGCTTTTCATCTCTGTTGTTGGCTTGAATGCTCAGAAGTTTATTTCTGATTTTGTTCCAATGGGCTTCTGAGCGTGAAGTACCTTGGGATCCCCATCCACCACCACAGAAAAATTTAATCTTTAATTCCTGTGCTACACTCTTTTTTTTCATGTCTTCACATACTTCTCTCCTCTGTGACTCCCTAACTTGTGATTTGCTGAAGACACCATGGTTTTGGAGATACACAAGCCCAATTATGAGCCCTGAGTTTTAGGATGGGTTCTGCAATGCAGTACTTGGGTAAGTGTGACAAATTACTTCCCTCCAACAGACTGTAATAGCCTCAAAGAAATGTACACACATATAATGGACACTGTGCCTCAGAGTTCAGCTCAAATAACTCCTCCAACTACTGCCTTAGAGAAGCACCAATGATGATGTCCTTGCTCTTCACAATCCTTCTACTTTGCCCTCTTTCCAGTAACAAATCCTAGATTTTGTCAGTGCTCCATTTGGCACAAGGCAGCACACATCTCATTCCTGGAGGTAATTATGCTATCTCTACCTGTATAGTAAAGGCACCTCAGTGCCTTTAAAAGCATCAAAATATCACCTCAGTGTGCCCCAACAGCTCTTGTCTGCTCTGCCCTCTGTCCCTCAGCACTATCCTAGGCAAGCTCCAGATTTTCTTAAGTGCTCCATTTTCTCTGCCAGAGCCCACAAAAGGAGCAGTGTAAGAGAACATTTATCCATAACTCGCCTCTTCAACTCCCAGCCCGTGACAGGATCATTGATCCACCTTTGGCCACAAACACAAGCTCCCTGCAGCCAGGCCAGGGTGCAGAGGAGATGGCCACTGAGCTACCAAAGTCCGTGGACACTCCCCTGCCACGTGCCAGAAAACCAGTGGTGACACACACTCTTCACATGGCCAGGCATGAAGCTTCTCTGCAGAAGGCTGAGCCAGAGCACTGCTCTTAGGTTAAACCTTCAGCAGCTCAGTGCTGGGCTCTTAGGAAAACAAAACTAGAGGGCATTTCTGGCAAGTCGGAGAAGGTCAGCGGAAAGGGAGAAAAAGCTGCCACACAACAGCCCTAGTGAGGAACAGCATTGCACTCTTTGTCCAAGTTTCTGATTTTATCAGATTATGCCACAGTGTTAACATTGTTTATGGCCCTATTTTGTGTCTGTGAATCACCCACTCCCAGAGACTCTTCCTCCACCCCAGATTATAAATAGCACCATATACAGAATGGAGCCTGTAAAGCAAAGGAGACTTGCTGAAACAAAATCATGTATACTGAACTGACAAAAATCTTTCAAAAGCCTTTCTTATTCATTTATAGTGCTGGCTAGACAGGCAGATTCCCACATTTTATAAACCCTGTAGGTCACTATCTCCATTGCTCATTCACAAACAATTCTGCTAATAAAAAAAAAAGCCTTCTGGTTATAACTGAACTTATTCCCCAGCGCACTGCTTCTTGGCACATGTCTTTTGAAAATAGAGATTTTTAAACAAACAGTATTATGTATTTTCCCTGTTTGAAGGCAACATATGTCTAGACCATGATATGACAATACGACATTATTTATGTATCTGGAGACATTCAGACATTGCAACCAACCTCTTACTGCTCCATCAGTACACATAAGTAATTTTCTACCATGTCATAGCAGACTGTGACTTAAATTTCCATTGATTTTTCAAATTTCCATTGTATTTTCCTACGAAAATACATTCTCAATAGCAAGTACGAATTTCATCATATGTTTTTTAATTCCCTCTTTTCTCCAGAAACGACTTGCAGCAGGAACTTCACAATGCTGTCATCCAGGTATCAAAACAGACAAAGATATGTGGCCAAAACCTGTAGAGAACAGGCTCCTGGAGTCCAAACACACAAGACACCTTGTAAAACCAAGACCTAATGAGCTGTAGCCCTTAGGAGCCAAACAAGCACAAGCCTGGGCATTAAAGAAATCCAAATTCCCCTCAAGATGGGATGGGTGGAAAGCAAGCACACACGTTCTACTTTGACAAGGCAAACCTTCAGTGCTCCTGCTGAGCCCCAGGTAACTCATCCCATCTTTCCATCCCCATGCTTGGACATACTTGCCACATGTCAACTTCACACCAGAAGAGGATCTGCACTGGATACATGTCAGCCCAGAAGAGCCTGTTGAGCTCAGGCACACACATCAAACCCACACTGGCAAATACACACCACTACAATGTCCCCAGCAGCTGCCACACCTTTTTTACCAGGCAGACAAACCAACACTAGGGATGCTGGGGATGGAAGAAGCCCTTGATTTTTCCTCCAGTTAGAGACATGGTTACACAAAATGCCTGTGTAAAAGACATCCTGCCCAGAATCGACTGACCAGAAACAAAAGAGCCACTGAAACAATCCTGGCATGTTCTACTGATAAAATTCCTTTTAAGAGCCTAAGGTGAAGCCATTCAAGTACTTCACTATTTGATTCCCTGCCATTCATCACATGGTTATTTGTCAAGCTAAGGGTTCCTTAATCATTTGTAGAAGTTAAAATCTGATGCAGCAAGGTTGCTCTTTAAAACACAAAGGAGGAGTAAAACAAAGCACTCCAATGCATCTTTCAGGAACAGTTCAATATATTAACACTGTTGTTCTTTATTTTGTAGACTCAGCAAAAATCAACTGTTTATAATCTTAGCAAAAAAGGAAAATACTAGTGCCTGGAAAATATCACAGTAAATCTGGACATCATTTCAGCCAAGTAAATGTCTTTTTTTTATTCTCCTACTGCTTATCTCAACACACAGTTCCTTTTCCTCTAGCCTGTTTCAAACAATACTTGATAATAAACAAACAAAAGTAGATAGCAAAATAAATTATTTCTCACCAAAGGCTCATGTCTTCTGTTCTACACTTACAAATATATACTGTGGATATACACAGTCACATATATATAGAGAGAAAGAGAGATATAGACACACACATATATTGAACTGGTTGATACTACTTAAAGTATCCTATTATCTTACAGTTACTCAAAAACTGACTAGTATTAAAAATGACTTTTTGGTAGAAAGCAAAAACAAGAGTAGGGTCCCCTTGCAATAACTTAGCAGCACTGAAATTCAGAAAGTCCAAGCTGTGTGCCATCACTCCACTGTTACTTCAGACCCTCGTGCCTTTTTCTCCACATTTAAGAACAGAAGTTTTCCCAGGGGCTCAACACATCAATTTTCATCATCACTCTGAAATACTGACCAAAGGACCTACAGCAGCAATATTTAACCTTCCATAAGCTCTTTCCACATAAAAAATGTGTCTGTGGTAACAATCTTTGTCTGATCAACACAGAGGGAACTACGGGATCACAAAAGAGGACTGTGACACAATAACAGTGATGGGGATCTCCCACGTAAGTTCTCATTTATGCACACAAAGGGGAAACAGGGAGGAAAAAGACATTTAATTAGAGCTTGACTGAAAAGCAAGGCATATGGTTCACAGGAATCTTTGGTTTAAATTAAAACAGCATCCTCCTCCTCCTCAGCAAGCTAAATAAATACAAATGAAACCAAACTATTCTGTAAATATAAGCATGAAATAAAACTGGAGTGGATGCTGCACCATAGACCATGTGCAACTACACTCTGAGTCCTGCAAAAAATACTTTGTCACCACACTAATAGAGGCACTTATTCCTCTCCATCATCACTACTTGTAACTATCTGTTTCTCCGTCATTAGTAAAACCTATTCCACCTACATAAACCTACTCCACCTAAAATTTGACTTGAGGTGTGGGCAGAAAAGGAAAGGGGAAGATAAAAAGTTGTAAAGAACAGGGTTGAATTTTAGCAGTAGACTTTTTAATAGAGAAATCATGTTCTGAAGTTTCATATTGATAAAAATGCTAAAATATGAAAATAGCTATGTTTCTAAAATAATGTGCTACAAAGAAACATGTAAAAGACAGAGCCATTAAGGATGGATTTTCAATCAAAATGACAAATTGCAATTATGTATATACAGAGAAGACTTAAGAAAATGGGATATACTTGATTTAGAAACAAGTATGAGAAATGCTGTGAGAAAGACCATCCATACTTGCATTATGAACACTGAGAATGGGTGGAGCTTTCACCCACTTTAAGTTACACCAGGATAACCTGGCCCAGAGAAGGAAGAGTTTAGGAAAGGCTGTGACACTGTGCCACAGCTCTGTCAAGGCTGCCCATCTCAGGTGTGCTTGGAGATTTCACCAGAGCATCACCACCACAGTGTCTCTAACTGAGGGTGCCCTCACACACTGCATCCCACAGCACAGAGCTGGGCTGGGGCTGAACACCTGCAGCAAAACCAGGAGCAGGAGGAGGAGGAACTGTTCTGAATGACAAGGAAGCAGGCACTGGTGCTCTGAAAACCAAGGCCAACTAGTTAAATGAGAAATGGGAATAGAAATTCACAGGGTGTAATGTGACATTACCCAGGGTCTCCTTTCAGAAGATCCCTCTTCATAACCTACCCCAAGTGCTTTGCAGTGACAGTTTTAGGACTATGTGCCAGCATCTGCCTATTTATATTTACTTAGTTACGAAATGTGGCAACCAAAATGCTTCAAAACAGTGAGAAAGGGGGGAAACAGATTACTGTGCCAATACTAAATACTTCTTTTTTTTTTTTTTTGGTATGGCAAGAAATGGACTTTCCCTGACCCCTTTAGTGCTCCCTTCCCTAAGGTTGCCCTTCTGTAGATAGGAAAAGCTTACATATTTCAGAAATACTTCGGATATCAAAATAAAAATTAATTTACTTTTGCATATTGAAGCCTTTGCAGAACTGGAGCACTGGGGAGAAAAAATGCTCTCACCTCAGCTTGAAAGCTAATTAAAAAATCAAGGAGGAGCAAACACATCTCTTAGTAAGGCTCTGTATGGGGAGCTGCACTGGGACACCCTCTACCTGCATCCCAAAATATATCCAGGCAAGCTGAAGCTTCTCCAGCAGCACTTTCTTCTGAGGGGCCAGGCACTGAGCAAAGACAGCCAAGCATGCGGAGCAGAAGAGTGTGTACTCTAGGATCTGCCTCCATCCTTTGGAAAGGGGCAGATTTAACTCCAAAACGGGCAGCTTTGACTGCAACACTTCCTAGGTTTTCAGAAATGGATTATGCAGTCACAGAATGATCCCTAAATTCAGACTCTGTGTTTACAAGTACATGCTTAAAATAACACCTATTTGGGCACTTCAGAACAGAGACTGCCCTCCAAAGCATTTTCAAAAGAAGTAAGGTTGCCCCACTCCCAACTAGGGAGCTTTGAGCGATACTCTGAAGTATGTGTGTGTATACATATATATATGCAAACATTAACACCAGTCACATCTTCCCCTCATTAATGGTCACCACAGACTGGAGACTTTGCTACTTCACTTTGTGTAATGAAGCAGATGAACCCGACAGGCTCACTCCTCTTAAGCTCTCAGACCGTCATGGGCTGACCATCAGTGACTGATGATCAGCAGTCACTGATCATCATCACCTCTTTGCAAGCAGCACACAGCTGGTGATCTCATGTAGAGAGAGCCCGCAGGTTTAAACACTAGCTGTCCAGAAAAGCCTTCCATCCCTTTTCAGTATCCAAATTAGAGGGAAGAGTGCCATGTTATCACAGCTGTCGAGCCTGCAGAGGTCTGGGGGTGGCGGGTGCATGTGAATTTGGCCTCCCTCTCATTTCAGGAAGGGATGTCTCACCCCCAGAGGATCTAATTAAGAAGAAGGAGGTGGACTGCTCGGTTTCATGTCAGAGGGAATACGGCCCAGCTCTGTGTAATGAAACAGCACATACCTGGGCACTGCTTCAACAGCTCAGGCACACTGCTAGCTTACGTAGGCTGCAGCAGTCTTGCTCCTCGTGTACACTCTGTTTACTCATCCTCCTCCCCCAACAACCTACTTCCCTTTCTTCAGAAACGTTGCTTCTCCTTCCACAGGAGGAGTGCTTACATCCTGGTGGAGGACATGGTGGAGGAGTGCTTACATCC
>QUSF01000004.1:42354349-42390931 GCA_003676055.1 Chloebia gouldiae
AGTGCTTACATCCTGGTGGAGGACATGGTGGAGGAGTGCTTACATCCCAGGCTCAAGTAGCCTCTCGTACACTTGTCCTCCTCAGCTGTACCCACATGCAGGTCTTGTTTAGTTCTCTTTGCTGCATTAAAGCAGGGACGGGAACATCTCAAATTAAAGTCCTCCAAACACCACCCAATGCAAACCACAGACTGCTCACAAGACCAGTCACGGCCCTACTGGACATCCAGAAACAAACTGTGGGTTTTGTTGGCCAGGAAAAAAGCAATACTTGTTGTGCAAAGGCAGCAAAAGAGTTTGTTTCAGTTATGTACAATACACACTGCCTGGGGCTAAAACAGCCTGATGGAAGCCATTTACAATGCAGACATTTTACCAGCATACTGATTTTTCCACCTTTTCAAAATAATGGCTGTTACCTTTAGCAGGATCTGCACATCCATGTGCCATCCCTTCAGAAGCTCCCTAGCATCCCAGTGCCTCTTGCTGCTCCACTTGCTATGAGTAGAGGCTTCAGAGCTGGGACTTGCTCCACGACACATATCCAAGGTGATATTCACTGTCCCACTAAATGCCTGTCAAGGTTTTGTGCAGCCTCACTCACACTCCTACTCCCTTTTCCCAAGCACTCGAGTGGTTTACCACAGGCTGCTCTGTGTCTAGAGGTAAATGTCTATCTCACCACACAAGAACCAATTCCCCATCTGCGCCTGATCTAAGGAATGCCTTTCCTATCTACAAACCCACCAAGAATTAGCCAATTCACTTAGAGAAGAAAGAGACAAGACCCCACAACCCCACTTTTGTCTGATTTATAACCCATTCATAACCAAAAAGGAACCCTGTATTCACAAAATACAGGAAGTTGCATAAAGGAAGCTTTTTTTTTCCCCTTGCAGCTCTTATTTTTGATGCAGTTTGTGAGAGAAGTGAATCCTGGTGGAGACAGGTGAGGTGGGGCACTATGCTGACTGAGGAAGAATCCCTTTTTGAAGTCATTGCCAGAGTTCCCAATGCCACAAAATTCCTCAGTAGTAGCCACATACAACTGCAATGTCCCATGGCATTCACAACCTTCAGGTCACAAAACACAAGCACTGCAAGAAACGGGAGGAAAGTGAAAAAAATATTTGTGGGGTGGCAGGTGAGCAGCTCCCAAGTCCTCAAACAAATCTTGACACAATAACCTACTGCAAGTCCTAGAACTTCTCAGTCATTAGTTTTATCTTCAAAACTCCAGCGGGATCTCATCAGTGCTATGTTCCCTGCTGGAGCATGAAACAGCAAATGTCTGACTTCAGGAAAGCAAAAGTAAGAGGTCTTTGTTCAGAACGGAAACTGAAGTTTGGCACTATCTTATCTCCCATCTTTTCCACACATTTCTACAGGAGGAGGCAGAATGTTCAGCTGACCAGTTCTCACTGCAAAACTCAGATTAACATTCACTGAATGAATTTTGATGAAATTTGGAGACAACGGTGACAAATACCACATGCAGCAATGACTGAATAGATGCCCATATATGAGATACCTGTTTGCTCTTTCATCTTGCCTTTTTTCAATTAGAAAAAAATCATTTACAAGAGAGAAGAAGCAACTAAGGTAGGCAATTTGAAGAAAAAAGACTGCAAGAGATTCAAACTGCAGCAACAGGGTTTTTGCAGACCTGGGCATTACAACTTGCTGTTCTTCTTAGCAGCTTTGCTGGTGTTGTGATTAGCCCTAAACTTAGGAATTGCTGCACACATTGCTTACAAACCATAAGCGCACTGCACAGAATCCTGCATGCAGCATAACCTGTGGGGCACCGTGAAGGTCCCCAGAAATGACTTCTGTCCAGCAGCAGCACTGCAAGCAGGCAGTGGCTCTGCCAGGATGGAGCAGGGGCTGCTCTGTGTAAATCACCCAGTCATTAACTCAATGAGTTAGTAACTGCTGGATGGACAGCAGTCCCTTCCTGCAATTCAAGAACAGTGCAAGTGAGTGAAAAGGACAATTTTTTTATTTTTTGTGGGCTGCTGAAACTTTCAGAAATTTAGACAAAGTCCTAACCAATTCCACCATAAAGAGAACTAGGCTCCATTATCGGGGAAAAGCATGCTCCGCAGTAACTACATAGCAGCTGACCTTCTACTCACTCCTCCTGCAGTGCTGTGCTTCACACACTGAACCAGGAAATAGTTGAACAGATACATGTAAAATTATGAAGACTGAGTCAGAAGACAATAGTTAAATAAATACCAGTCAAACCACATACCGTAGATCTGTCTTGTAGGACTGGGAAATGAGTATCACCTAAGGCTGTTCCAGATATTGCATCCACCTGCAAATATTTGCTGCTGGCTAAAGCTCAGCACATGCACTCTCAGCAGCAGGACTCCCCAAAATATTGCAGACAAGAAAGAAAGAGAATGTTAGCTTAATTCATAGCACAATAAACTAATTACATCTTTTAATCATCAAAAGCATGTAACAGCTTGTTGGGAGACTTTTTTAGTTTGGGTGTTTGGCGGTTTTTTAAAGTACATTACATAGTTAATTAAGGATGCACCTCTTTTTTCCCAAGAACTTTAGGCCTTCAAATTCATGAATATAGAGAGCTGATTGTTAGCTTATTTAATGTGGCTATTTTACTATAAGTGTACAGCAGACATCAGAAACAAGAATGTCACAGGGGAATTGAGCACACACAATAAAAACTCAGAAGCAATTACACTTCCATTATTCAGCCTTAAATCCACACACAAATACGTTAAGACATTTATATTTTAGATCAACTATCCTTCAGCAGCCGTGAAAAATCATTGGAGAAAAGTCAAGAAGATAAAAGTGCACTAACATGGTGTTGGAGGACTTGGCTATTAAATTCATGTCTTCTGAAGAAACATCTAAACACTCTATAACAACATTTCATCTGTAAATGTTAAGCTGGAAAAAAGGCCTGTCTCTAAATTGATTCAACACATAACTCTCTTTTTTTTTTTTTGCTTCTGTTAACTGGCTAGGTTTTTTTCCTCTGGAACTATCTCCCTGAAATTTTAACATGTCCAAATGCAAGTCCTTAATAAGTTACAGAGGCAAAGGCAAGTGTTCTCTCTTTTAATAGGGAGAAAGGAGTGTATTGTTGATATTTGTCATATACATATAATTACCTACATTGTTATGGAGATTACAAAATAAAGGCCCAACAGATCGACTTCCAGACCTTACAGCCTTGTCCTTTCCCATAATTATTGTCTTAAAACTGTATTTCATTTAACACATTCAGAATACCAATATCTACCACTGCTTAGCATATGTTTAGGGGTAGCTCAAATTATTTTAAAATGGATTTTAAAATGCATTTATTTTATCACTCAAATGAACAATTTAATAGTACTAATAAAGCAAGGGGGTTTTTTAGTTGGTTGTAAGAAGTCTCAAAACTAGTACAAAGTTAATTAGAATAACCAGCTAGTCTATCACTCACTTGAAAAAAAGGCAAAGGAACTTTAAAAAAAATTTTTTATTTTTTTCCTTTCATCTCAGAAATAGGATTTTGAACAGCAGAGATACTGAATCGGAAAAAAAAAAAAAAAACAACAAACTTTTATCCTGCAAATATTAATGCCACTCCTTTACCTGATGTAAGAGTATCTCTGTCTCCTTTCCTCACATGTCAGATACAGAATCAGTCGGAAACTCTGAGTTTAGAACACCAGGCCTGTGTCTGTGACATGCTCAGTGTGCCAGCTAAAAAGGCCAGATCCTGACCTCAAAGCTGGGCTGCTCATTTCTCCCTAGTGCCCAGCTGCACAGTATTAGAGGTGAATTACCCTGAAAGTTATTCAAACTGAACCAAAGACAACGAACTTCCCCTAAGAAAGATCTTTTTTTTTGTTGAAGATACACGCTTAAAACAACTGTGGGAAGGAAACTGTGGTTACAATTCCCATATTTCCCCTCTATAAAATAGAAAAGTATAAATCCATAGAAGGTGAAACCATCAAAGACTTCAGTTAGCCAGGCACAGCCTACTTAGCAAAAAAAAAAAAAAATCACATCAGAACTGACCACAAAAAGGACATTTTCATTGGTATTGAACTTCAGGCCAAGTATTAGAAGAAGCAGCTGACCCTGCAAGCAGATGGAAAGAACACTAGTATTTAGAAAGTATAATTCATGTAGCAGGAAAGTCATGGACTAAATTCCAAACTTGATTATAAATGGCCAATTATAAAACATGCACTGTCAAGAAGACATTAGAGTTCCCATATCTGCCCTCACTAGAGAAAAGCAAATAAAAAACCAGAATTTGATGATCCAAAAGGACCCTACCAATTTATTGTTGTCCATTTTATTTCCCCCTCAATTTGATGTATTTGTAAGTATGTAAAATTCCTGCAGAATCAAAGATCATGATCACAAAAGGAAGAAAACCCTAAACTCCCTTATTAACATGATACAATTTTACATATGTAAATGATGCCAGCCACAGGCATTCATTCTTTTCCTCACATTGTGTTTCATAAAAAAGTCACATTTATTGTTTAAAAAGTACAGTGAAACCATTGCACATCTCATATTGTACTAAAACCACCAGCAAAGCCGAGTCAATCTCTTTTAATGATTTCACACTGCTGCTTTCTGCTAATGTGCATTTCTTTCACCTGCATCCCAGAGGGAAACAGTGGAAGCCCTTCTCTTTGTCAGCCAAAACCACATCTTGGTCTCAGAGAGCTCATTTACCCCAAATCCCTACTAGCACACAAAGCTGGTTGCCTTTCCAATCCAGATGTCCCTGGTGGTGGAAGCCTCTTCCATTTCCTCTCCAGCATCCACCCTGCTCTTTCCACTTCAAAGCACTGAGGCCACCTTGCACAAAGTCAAGCAGCAGAGCAGGTTCTGACAAATAAAGACAAAGATGGGACCTCTTACTATGAATTCAGACAGTAACATTTCACCTGTCCTTGAGCTGATGCAGACAGATGAAGGTAACAAAAATGAAGTCTCACCATTTTTTCCCGTCCTGTATCATGAGACCTTCAGGAAAAATAAGTTGAAAGTTTCAAGCAGATTTAAAAGTTTCAAGTCTGGGAATCAGCTCTCTCAGCTACCTTGGGCATGAGGAAACCCTGGGAAGGAAAGGCAGCAGAAAGAAGCAGCTTCTATTTATCTGCAGGGTCTGTTGATCCTGCAGGCAGAACTGCTATGGGGAGGCAGCAGGAAGCTTTCCCAGTCTGTAATACCATGGATGGCCCCACAGTTTGCTGCTTATATAGGCTGGCCTGCCCCAAAGCTAAGCTCTGCTGCCCCATTCTTTGCAGCATCCTCCTATCTCATGAGTAAATGTGGCACTTACAAACAAAGCCTCTGGCTGGCATCCTCCACATGACTCTCTCCTTACTTTGAGAAATGGAGCTGGTGGTAGAAAATACAATTTGAAAGTGAGGACTCAAAACCAGGTATGTAGAAACAGACTTGCCAGCAGTAACCTGTTCATATGTGTATATAAGAAAATAAACAAGGAAGCATATTTAAAGTGCTCTAATTTACTAGAATCCAAGTGCACAAGAGGAAATAATGACAGAAATCTCTGCCTAAGCTCCACCACGATGGGGAATGCAGAAACAAAAGCCAGCATTCCTGTGCAAAAACACCCTCCAGAGCCATCTGCCATTATAGAGACAAACCACCAGCAAGCAGAGCGAGATGTTTAACATCATGAACTGGACCAGGAATCTTCTTACAGGCACGCAGAGCTCCCTGTCTTACCATCCACCTGCCATGACATCCATGAATGATTCATTTTGACATGCTCCATTAAAAAAATGATAAAAAAACTCTGCTGAACTAGCAGAAGCTTTTAATATGCATTTAAAGCCACACCAATCTGCATCCCTCAATGACCAAGGACAGGCTACCTTTTCCACAAAGCTTGTCTGCACAAAAACCCTCTTTGGGGAGCGCTCCCATCAGGTTAGGTTCAGCCCAACTGCTTGCAAGCTGGCACACATCAAAAAAAAACCAACCAAAATAGTGCCAAAAGGAAGTAAGGAATTTCTCTGAGAATGCAGCTAATCACAGAGCCAGCTGTGTTGTAGATATAAATCTAACAGCCTAACAAGGGAAAGCTCCCAGCCACTCACCTGGGCTATGATGGGAGGGAGGGCTCCAGCACCTTGGGCTCAGAAGAGCTAAGAGACTGCATCTGCTTACCAGGCCACATTGCTTACATGACAATAAAGCTCTGCACCTGATGTTCAAGTCTTACTTAGTGATTTTACAGTCTCAGAAGCAAACTTTTCTTAGCTTCAATGAGGAAAATGGGGCTGAACTTCACACAAATTATTCCTTAGATTCAAGCCCTGGCTCACTTGGTGCACAGAACACAAAAATCAGTACTACTTTTGTGAACATCATTCTCCTGCACACCACCAAGCCAAACCAATCAACCAAAAAACCATTAGGCCCTTTCAATAAACAAAACACCCAAGCCAATATTTAAAGAAAATACCCACATTTTCAACCCTAAAGCAGAAGCCCACATGCAGAACATAACAAAACCTTGCATGCAATAGGAACTTCCCAATTACACACTAGGTACTTCTTTTACTTGTTCAGTTTGGCTAAAACTGTACAGAAAGAATGAGAAAAATCAGAAGTGTATCTAACAAACAGGAGGTACAATAAGAACGGGAAACAAGCAGATGGGCAGCACTGGAGAGAAAAAGACTTCCAGGCACTGGCTAGGAGAGCCTGAAGGTGATCCTAACAGAGGTCCCTTCTCCTCCCCAAAGCAGTACTCATGTCAAACACAGCCTCAGCCCTCTTCCCCACTCACACCAGCTGGGTTTGAAGCACCATGTAAAGCCAAGGCCAGTTACAGACCCCACAGGCCTGGCAGCACAGCAAACACCAACATCCTCCTTCCTCCACTTAGAGCTGCCATTTCTTCTTCTTTGTAGGTGCAATTTCTTCAATTCTGAGACATGGTTAGAAGCACAGCTACTTTTTCTCTTATTACATTTCTACATGTGGAGAAATAAGTTTTTCTCAATGGCCTGTGGTATCTTTACAGAGAGCACAGAAGGAAAAGAGTGATGGGTGCACTGCTTGG
The DNA here is from genome assembly GCA_003676055.1 of Chloebia gouldiae. NCBI lineage: Eukaryota > Metazoa > Chordata > Aves > Passeriformes > Passeridae > Chloebia > Chloebia gouldiae. The sequence goes on from QUSF01000004.1 coordinate 42,361,449, forward strand.
CTTCTGTTATCAAGGGATTCTTCCAATTTCCTGATGATGATAGGAAAATAAGTACTTTCAGTGACGTGCCAAATACCAACAACATTTATGGAAAGATATGGACATGTATTTCCCTGCCTTTTCCACTGAAAGCCCATGAAGGCCACAGAAGATAACTAAAGGAGGCCATAAATTTATTGATTCAGCTCTGGTTGGACCAAATTTACATGTCCATTCTTTGTTGGATTACAGAAATACTTTTCCCACTTAATCTTGGATTTTCTCCTGGAATTTTGGATTAATAGCCTTGGATTTTCTCCTGGAATTTTGGATTAATAGCCCCAGGAGGCCTGTTTAGGTGCAGATACATTTGGAAACAGCTGGAAAGCACTTAGAGAAGAGCCTTGGTGCAGCTTTCCAGAGCAGTGCATCTATTTTGTTCTTCTCTTCCTGTGATGCCTGATCACTCTTTCCCCCACACACTTTGCTAACACTTAGCACATGTTTACCTACACTTCATTTTCTTCCCCCCTCTCCCAGCTGAAGTCCCCTCCTTCACAGTCATCTCCTGCTGAAAATTAATTTCCTAATGATAGCTCCATTTAAGGCAAAGCTCTTTCACTCTCCCATCCCTACATAGCAGTAGGTCCTCCCTGCTGGAAAAAAATCAGTTAGCTCCTCCTACACTTCCAGCAACCTTTAACGATGTTCAAGCTACTATTTCTATTCAGAGTTTGGAGTCAAACTAAAAGCATCAGGCTATCAACCAGATGTGCATCCACCAACTGGTTTAGTAGTGTCTCTCACCTTTGCTCATACTGAGAATCTTTCAAGCAGGCAAGTAAATGCCATAGAGAGGCTTTGCACCTACAAACATCCAAGTACCCAGCCACTCTCCAGCACTGTCAAAATGCTCCCTCTACGATACACTGTAACTCTAGTAGAAAGAAGGAAATGCACAAATTAAAATTATATCGATTATGCCCTGCACAACGAACAACCAAAGATTTTAAAACAGCAGCAATTTCACTCACATTTAGAAACTCCAAACATAAGAAATTACATGCCATAAAAATTTTCAACAAAGACTTGCATGTAGCTCCCATAATTGAGGAAGTACTAATAATAGCGTGGCTGTTTGCACAGACAACATTTCCACTGTGAGCCTGAATTCTGATCTCAAATATGCAGAAGAAGATATTTTGTTGTGTGTTGCTGGCTGGAGACTCAAAGTACTGGAAACCATGTGAGAGTGCTGCAATGTTCAGCCAGCCTATGCCTCTAAGGAAGCACATCCATGCCATGCTGAAGACAAAGCCTCCATTGAGCCCTGCAGAAGGTGCTTGTGTTGTGGGGATTTGTAAGGAGCATAAAGAAGCTCAGGAAATTAACCTGTGTTGCTGTTGTAAACAAAAATGAAAGCAGTCATCACACAAAAATAACCTGGCCTGGCAGATGAAAAGTTTATTTCTACGCTCCTCAGCCACAAGCAAATTCTTTTTACAGCTACAGCTTCCCCTTCTGGTCTGTGCTGTCTAAGGTCAGGCCTACTCAGGTCTCCAGATCAGCAATGATCACACCTGTCTTTTTAATAGGCCATTAAAGGGTTTTAAAGAAATGCATGTACAGAAGGGAGCCTCCTATTTCTCTATTCTTTTGTAAGCCTCTAAATGAGCTATATGTAGACCAGTCACAAAGTTAAATGGAAATTACTATTAACTTCTTCTTGCATGTGCTGAAGATTACCCAGAATAATTTTACAAACTAAAATTTAAATTTAATGTACTATGCAGAAGACTCAAAAAAGATGATTAATAATGACCAATATATAGCAGAAATTATCTCACATGCAACATATATACATGGCAAGCCCACATTTGAGAAAAGACGGTTCTTCATTTAAATTCCTCACTTGAAAATTCAGACCAGTAATTAAGTCATAATCCTATATAATCAACTCACACAGTATCAGTAGTTCTGTGCATGGAATAAGATGTAACAACAAGCTATTAGGTCCACATAAAAGGCACTTGTAGTTCTCCACACCAAAACAAGCCCAAAAACACTGTCTCTTGCTCTTTTAGTAGTAGATGTTATTTATCATATCACTGATGTGATCACTCCCAATAAGAAACAGAAAGCAAGGTTTGTTTTTTAACAACTCCAACCTTGCCTACTATGTTGTAATTCCCAAAAAATAAGCAAGATGCTTATCCTTAAGTAAAAGACACCACAGAAAGATCATGTGCCCATCACACCACTGAGGAGCTGCCATGACACAGCCGTTCCACAGCTCCAGCTGCTTCCCAGTCCTTGCATGTGGTTGGGCCCACAATGGTGTCAGTGTGGAGCGCTGTCCCCTCTCTGACCCCACAGCCATCTGAAAGGCAACACAGAGGCCAGACCCAGCCAAGAGCCACTTCCACCCCAGCCCTTCCACGCAGGGGCTGGCTGGAGATTGCAGAGAAGGGGCAAGAGTTCTTACTGGCAATGCATGAAGCCCAGCTCATGCCACATGACAGTCCTGCCAGCTGCTGTCACCTTCCTACAGCACCTAAATGCCTCCCCAGGCAGTGCAGGGCCACGTTCCTGTACCTGAGCACATGCCACACCTCAAACACCACCAGCCAACTCTAACACCTGCCTGAGCCTTTGCAAAGAATCCTTCACAAAGAGCAAAACTCTGCCCTGTTAGAAAACATCCTCATTTTTAGAGGGCAAGACCATGTGAACAGCACTAGAACAGGCAACAAGATTATTGTACTTGAAGCATTGCCTCCAAGCAAGGCTCTATTCTGCATCCTTACTGCTTATAGGCTATAGAAACATAATGACCTTTTCAAATATGAGTTATCCCACCCTACCTGACATTAAGTGGCTACAGTGAAATTTAGTCATCTCAAATGAGAGGGTGGGTGATTTGCAGACTCACACCATCAGTAAGCACCTGGTTTACATCCTAGCCATCTAATGAAAAAAAAATCCTAAAGGACCTTTCTCCCCACCTGTCTGCAGTTCAAGCAGTGCTCTTTATGTTCAGAACTCCACCAGGTGCTGATCAGCACTAGTTAAGAAGCCTGAGAGTCTCAGCAGACTGAGACTACCTTGCCTCAGCCTTCACATTCACAGGTACAATTAAATCAAAATTGAGAATGTTGTCTTCTAACTTTTCACTACTGACACTATGAGCTGCAGAGTTCCCACCTAAAATTACGAGCCGTACCAAAATCTGCAGATCTGACCTATGCCCTGTGGCATGTTGATAGGAGCTCTGATAACATCAGGGGATGACAAGACCTAGCTGAAGGTCCACAGCTGGGTCCCAAGATGATGAATGCATAAATTGATGTACATGTAATTGAGGAGCAGGTCAATACTTTTTTTAGTATTATTATTAATCATACTAGATACCAATTAAGAGCCTGACTTAAGAGAACGTTAGAGATCATTAAGTCACAAGGTTTCTTACCCAGCTTGAGAAGAAAAACTACGAACAACAGAGGTCATGGCAGGCAGATCCTGCAAAGCTGTACCCAAAGACAATCCAGGCCTCTTCTGAAGTCTTCCAAAATACTGGTGTACTAGAATACCCAATTCAGTTTTAACTTCTGTTCAGAAAAGATTTTTAAACCTAGGCTTGGTACATCAACAAACAGAGATCAAATGGCAAAACAATGCAAAGTACCGCAAACTGAAACAGACAAGACAAGGAAGCAAAGGTTTACAACAATCACTGGCTGCAATCACAAGCTCGTGCCAACGCAAGGTAAGGAAAAAGTAGTCAAAAATGTAAAGCAGCAGTACAGTTCTGCTCTGCAGCTCTCAGTTATCTGTCACCACAGATTACTGAGTACCTTCGTTCCTATCAACACACATTCACGCTTCTGTAGCAGAAATCACTGAGGCGGAGAGGACAAGCGGGTACATCTGGAAGCAAAAGTTCAAGTTTAGCAAGCCCCAGAACATTAGAGTTCACAGCAGCCATGAAGCACTCCTACGGGAACACTGAGAACACATCAGCTGAGGGAAGCAAGGGTGAGAGTCTGGGCCAGCATGCCGAGTGGGGCACCCGGCACGCCATTCTAATTGACATCACTGAAAGGTGTTCTTGGAAGAACAGCCTGCAACACACGTGGGGACGGAGCGGGGCCTCAAAGCCAAGCGTGGTGGCCAAGGCCTCCTGCTGGTGCGCTGCCCTGCACCGCTAGGGCTGCTCGCTCCGCACCACGGCAGCGTTCTCCCGCGGAAACTCCGCGCCGATCCCGAAAGCTGTAACCCGGCGGCTGATGCGCACCACCGGCACGGCCAATGCGCAAATACCCCGTTACCACACACACCCTATTAACATAATTAACCAGCAGCGACAGGAGGACGGGCTGGCTACAACACTGGGGAGATGGGAGCCGTGCCTGTTGTACCCAGGGCAGCTTTCACCCAGGAAAACAACGGGGGCAGCTTCATGCCCCGAGAGGAGCCGGGCGGGGGAGGCCGCGGGGATCCCGCCCCAGGTGAGCAACGCCCCTGCCGGGCCACACCGCGGCCCCCCGGCCTCCCCCGCCCTCCCCTCCGCGGGCGGCCCCGGCGGGACAAAGCCGAGCCCGGCCGCACACCTGCCCGCCGCTCCCCGCCCAGCCGGGGCAGCCGCGGCGGGGGCAGGTGCGGCACCCGCGCCTCCCGCAGCTCGGTCTCACCTCGGCCGGCAGCAGCAGCAGCGGCAGCAGCAGGAGGCAGGGCAGGGGCAGCCGCCTCATGGTGGCGGAGAGCGCTCCCCGCTGCGCGCACGGCCGCTCAGCCCGACGCCGCCGCCGCCCCCGGAGACATGGCCGGGCTGAGCCCCGCACCGCCCGGCGTCCCGGCCCTCCCCCGCGCCCCGCCCTGGGAGAGGCGGGGGGACGGAGCCGCGGGGGAAGCCCTGCGCGGGGCGGAGAGAGGGGGCGAGCGGGCAGCGGCCGCCGGAGCGCCGGGCCGGCCACCTCTCTGCGCCGCCGCCCCTCGCCCGCGGCTTAAATGGCCGTCTGGCAGCGGGCGGAGGGGCTGCGGCTTCCCCGCCTTCCCCCCTCCCTCTCTCCCTGCCGGCATCTGACATCTCCCCCCGCCGGGCCGGGCGAGGAAGTGGCTTTCTCCGAAAGTTTCCCGGTCTCCGTCGGCACCCGCGGAGGGAGCGGCGCGGCGGGGCGCGCCCCGCCGGCCCTGGCACGGTGCTCGGAGGCGAGCAATCCGCAGAAGGGTCAGGGGTAAGGCGAGGTTAACCCGGCCCCGGGGGCTCCGCCGCCCGCCCCGCCGCCGGGCGCTGCTCCGGCTGCAGCCACACGCGGCCCCGGGTGGGGTAAGGGGCGCCCGAGCTGCGCCGGCGGTTTGCCGCAGCGAGGGGCTCTGCTTGTTGCACCATTATTCATCCCCAAACAGTCCCCCAAGAAAGTCTCGTCCCTCTCCGGGCACGGGTTTGGACGTGTTTTATCCATGTCATCAAAAGGGACGTGACATCATCAAACGCAATCACTTCTATAACCTTAACTTACTTCCCAAGCTCGGTGAAGCGTTTCACATTTCATTCATCTTGGATAAGGGGAAGTGGGAGGCAGGGACAGTTTACAGAGCATATCTTTAATTACGGAAATACTGGCAGTCCTCATTTTCTCAGAAGTTTTGAGCTCATATGTTTATCATTTCCCTGTCTTTTCTGAGCCCTCAAAACATATGCATAGCATTACGGAAGCAGCTATTTCCATGAGAGTTCATGGGAAAATTCACAAGAGTAAGGACATTGGGCTTGTTCTCTGGAAAAGAGAAGGCTCCTGGGAAACCATATTAGCCTCTCAATACTGAAAGGGAGCTTGTGAGAAAGATGGGGACAGACTTTTTAGCATGGCCCGTTCATACAGGACAAGAGGGAATTGTTCTAAACTAAAAGACAGTCAATTTCGGCTAAGATAAAAGGAAGAAAAGTTTTACAGTGAGGGTGGTGAATCACTGGAACAGGTTGCCCATGGCATTTGTAGATGAACCACCCCTGGAGATGTTAAAGGGCATGTTGGGTGGGGTTCTGAGCAACCTGATGGAGTTTGAGATGTTCCTGCTTATCACAGGGCAGCTGGACTAGATCATCTTTAAACATCCCTTTGAACCCAAACTATTCTATAATTCTGTAAGAGCACATACAAACCTTGTTTGGGAGGCTGAGACCTACAGCTGGAATTAGTGTATAGATGTCACTTCATATCAGTAAGATTTTTAGGAAATTGATAATTACTTCAGAAAAGGGTTGTTTTGGTTTTGTTTTTTTAATGTTAGAGAGTACTGAAATGAGAAACTAAACACTATAAAAAAAATTAATAACACTTTTTACACTTTCCATTCAGTGCAAAGCACCTGAGAATTGTTTTCCAGCTGGAGATTCCTCCTGGTAAACCACACACCTGACAGAAGTCTCACTGGCTACTGTGTAGTTGTTATGCTGACATAACTTCTGCAGATCAAATCCTACCATTTGGAAGTTACAGCTCTGACTCATAAAATAAATTCCCTGTTGCTGCTCCCTGTGCCTGGGCAGACCCCCAGTGGGTCTAAGTTGCCAAACTGCAGCTTCTGGCTGGACGGGGTTCCATTGTCTGGGCTGCACCTAAAGTGCCACAGCTTCACTTGAGCAAGCACACTTGGTCATCCTTGGCTCCAGCCCAGTGGGAACAGTGTGGCTTTTTTTAATTGCATACCTTTCCAGCACAAAAGCCAGGTAACTAATCCAGTTGCCCTTGAAATTGAGTGGAAATCTCTTCAGTGGTATCAGGAGTAATGGCAGCCAGCTCTGAAAGAGAAAACTAAATGAAAAAAAGAAAAATTTTAAGTACACTGAGAAAACAAGAAGTGGGATTCTTACGTGTTAAAGTTTTAAGTATCTCCAATCTGATATTGCCATCTCCAGACTCTAGACATCCTTGGACTTTTTAGTCTCATAGAAGAGGTCACAGAACCCAATTTAGAAGCAAAGGGTGTTACATTTTTTAGGCTATGTTAATTCTTTGCTCCAGAGAGCCAACTGGGCAGCTACATCACTATTACAGGAACTCCTTTCACCACACCATGTCTGTCTGGATCTGGTATGACTGGTGGAGCCTTTCAAATACAAGGTACATGGAATCTGTAATTAATTACTTTCTCATTAACACTTGTGGCTGAGTGTACATCATATGACTACTTGTATGTCGAGTACCTGAACCCAGAGGTCTGTGAAGTTCTGAGACACAGTCTCGTTTCTGGAGCATCCAAAATACTAGAGAACTGCATTAAATTTGCTTGTACAGATCTCTAAGCAGACTGTTTTTAGGATTGTAGTAAATAATTACCTTTATGGCATATCTTTAATTATAACCATAACTAATGCCATCAGTAGGATTTATGCACAGCAGCTTCAACCAGCACACAGAGAGCATGGATTTGTTACTGATTCAGGGTATCTCTCTTACTCACTCTTAACAGACCTCAAGGAAAGAACTGGCTCCTTTCCAGAGACATTTCTGGGGTGTTGAGAAGTACCCACCTTCCAACTATCAGGGACTGTGTCTGTAGGACAGAGGAATGAACTATGAAGATTCATAAACATTTGAAAAGACTCACACAGAGATGCTGAAGGTGGCCACAAGAAAAGGAAAAAAGTTTCAAGAAACATCAGGCACTAAAAAGTGTAATTATTCTGTAACATAAAACAGAAATGCAATTTCTGTTTAATTCATTGGAGAAAAAAAACCACAGGTAGCAATCAAACTTTTTTTTTCTTGTGTCCAAATTCGAAAGGAATATTTGTGTCATCTAGGCTGCTTAGAGTTCTGGGAGGAGGGTTCTAAAAAAGCTTTTCTGATTAGATTTTGAGAGCTCCATGGAGAAAGAATCACACATGTACTTGATTGCTTCCTTCGATCAGTGCTTCTGCCCTTTATAGCACACTCTGCTTCACTGCTACCCATGCACACCTCAGGGAGGAGATGGGTCTCAAAGGGCTGTGATTCATGCCAGAACTGGAGCCTTCACATGCTGAAAATGGAAAAGAGAAATTAAATGCCAAATTTTTTAAAGCTCTTCCAGGTGCTAATTGTTCAGCAGCAATAACCATCACAACACGAAAAATTTCCTAGGAATTAGAGGCTCAAGGTTGCATTTCAGGCCACAGGCTCTTCACAGCTTGTTACTAACCTGCTGGAAATTTCCTGAATTACTATTGCTACTGCCTAATTGTTTCTATAGGTGAGTTTTGTTTATTTGACAGGCTCTTATTAAAGCTATATATGTGACAGGCTTATGAAACTGGGTAGGTGTTGCTTCTGGGCTAAAGCTTCTACTTTTTAACTCACTGGAAGTTAATTTGTGCATCTGAGTCATAAAATCTCTTCAAATGGATGTGTCAGAAAGAAGTTATTCCACATCTTTATGATCAAGTTTTCAAAAGAGACCTAAGTTTAAGTCATGCTGGGCCCCTGAACACAAATCCAGAAAGAATCTGCATGTTAGTTATGGGTGCTGTAGTTTACACCATAAGGAATACTACTAATTCTCTGGGCAGAACTGGAAGACTGCAAAAATATAGTGATCCAAAGTTGTCCAATTTGGAGCAGTTACCCTGGCTGGTAATGCTTGTTTTTCACTGAGACTGCCAATAGAATATGGTTTAAAAAAGAAAAAAAATCAGAATGGCCATATTTAACTGCCTATTACAGCCAGCCTTGATCACAGTAGTGTATTCTCATTAGTTATTCCCAGTTTCATTGACCAGCTCAGTGTGCAGTGTCAGCCCGAAGAAGTATCCAATTGTTGAGCATCGTCAGGAAGAGAGTTGAGAATAATGCAAAGAGCATGGTTTTGCCAATGTGTAAAACCCAAGTGCACCCACGTCCTTACTGAGGCTTTGCATTGCTCTCATCATTGCAAGAGGGACAGAATGGACTGAGGGAAGGTACCAAGAAGGGCAGGTAAAGACATGTGAATGATGGTGCAGCTGTCTTATCAAGGGACCCTTAAAAAGCTGACAGTTTTCCATTAGGAGAGGAGAAAGCTCCCAGGAAATAAGGTGAATGAAAAACTTGTTCACTAAATCCAGTTTAACAGTCATAATAAAGTGCTTTTGTACATGGCAGGCAATGAGCTTGTGAAATACGTAGTCACAGCAGGTTTAAAAGACAAAAAATATGAGCAGTTCCAAAACTTCATGGATGCATTCATGGACAACGTGTCCATAACCAGGAAGAAGGCAAAGATGAGTCTGTAGCGTTTGGATGCTGGGAATGGTACTCAGAGAGCAGTCAGGTTTGTTTGCTCTTTCTGAACAGACTCTCCCAACACCACTGTTGGAGACGGGATACTGGGGTTGGGTGGATTCATCACTGGACTGGGCAAGTAGTGCATTCCTTGACAGCCACAACAGTGCAAAGCATAAGGATAATGCATATATAAGAAACAAGAGTATTAGCCTGTGGCCTGCTGCCTCAGCGCGACAGGTAACATGTAACAGGGTATGTTACTATTGTCATTCACAACGGAGGAAGGCTCTGCTGTGATTTCTGACTGAGGTCCAAGATCTGCTCTGGCTTTGCTTTCCCCTGCAAGTCCTCATATTCGGACATTATGGGATGTCTGTGACCCACACAAAATTCCAAATGAACTTCTGTCCTGTCCATCACTGCTCAATGCCCTGGAGCTACAGTGCTCTTTCTGGCTGACATGGCTCTGGCTCTTACTTACACCACCTCCAACCTTTAAAGGGTTCTCCAGGCTTCCATGTACCACCGAACCCAGAGATAAGTCTTTTGGGAACAACTCTCAAGCAAAATGACAAGTCTCTTTCACACTGCAACAGAGGAACCCTGCACCAACCTCAGCAGCAGCTTTGGTGAAAAAAACAGTGAGTGGCTAAATGCCTCACCTGGGGATGGTCCTGCCTTCATGCAGGAAGGTTTCAAATCTTGGATGTGGATCTAATCTGGTTTCTGCTGGTACAAGCCCTCCACATTCCATAGCTACAGGGAGTACTGGCTGAGGACTGCTGGGTAGTATTTTAACTCCTTATCAGTAGCTTTTTATTTTTTCATCACAAGAAATTAAAGGTGCATTGAGCTGCTATCAGAGACATCTTTCAGATGGAGGGTAAAACAGGATATTCAAAGAAAACCTGTCACTTCTTAAAACGAGAGGGAAGTTAACCTGTCTTCTGGTCAGTCCCGGTTTAGAGTGGTTTTATTTTGACTGAGGGGGAGAAGACTTTTTTTTTTGCTGTGAGGCCAGCAAAGAGAAACTGAATTTTTTTTTCTTACAAACTTTCAAAAGGACTTTAAAGTGCCATAGCTGAAAATGACTTTTTGGAAGTGGGTAATGCCTTCAATGTCTTAAGTTCACTCAGTGGCCAGCTTCCTTTGTGTGGGAAGGCAGGTGAGTGGGAGGATATATTTCACATAGTAATTGAAGGGAAAATATGCATTAAAACCACACAGACTAGCACACTCCAAAGCATTGAGTCAGCTGCCCTGGCAGCCCTGAGGGCCAGCCGTGTCCTGGGATGCCTCAGGCTCAGCATCAGCAGCCTGTCAGAGGAGCTGAGGTCAAGTGAGGTGATTGTCCTGCTCTGCTCTGTACTGGTGTGGCCTCACCTCAAGTCCTGTGTGCAGTTTGGGGTGCTACAGTATAAGAAAGATATAGAGGTATAGAGATAAGAAAGATATTAGAAAGCATCTAAAGAAGGGCTATGAAGGTGGCAAAGGGCCTGGAGGAGGAGCAGCTGAGGTCACTTGGTCCATTCAGCCTGGAGGAGACCTCATTGTAGTTACAACTTCCTCCTGAGGGGAAGAGGAGGGGCAGGCACTGATCTCTTCTCTCTGGTGACAGGACTTCAGGGAATGGCCTGAAGTTGAGTCAGGGTGGGTTTAGGTTGGATATCAGGGAAAGGTTTTTCACCCAGGGCGTGATTGGGCACTGGAACAGGAGGTAGTCACAGCAGCAAGCCTGACACAGTTTGGCCAATGCACATGGTGTGATTTTGGGCGTTCTGCTCAGCACCAGGAGGTGGATTTCTTGGGATCCATGTGGGTCCCTTCCAACTCAGCATATGCATAATTCTACAGCACTTTAGCTACTTCTAGCACAAGAGAATATTTTTCTAAGTGATTTGAGTTCACACAGATGCCAGCCTTTTAAACAAGTCATCTTCTACAAAGGAATGAATGGACTCTGTTCCAGTAGGAAATTAGTTGTGGTCCTATAGCATGACCAATGCAAGGTCCCATGTAATCACATGGTTCCAGCCAGGAGTAATGTCATGGGTTGCAAAAGGCTCCAGCACAATAAATATTCATCAGAATTTTACTCAGACTTGCAGAAAGGGCAAGAGGAAAGCCCTGTTCAGTATAGACAGTCCCTGCTATATTGCCAAAGACCACAGCCATAGCTCAGCTGCCCCACACAGGAGCTAGAGCTCTGAGGTGGCATGGAGAGCCAGGAAGCAGTGACTGTCAGGATTCTGGGAAATACCAGAAGCTGGCAGAAACATTTCCTCTTCTCCATATGCCAGTTTTTTGTCCTTGTCACCAAGTTCATGAAAGAAAGGCATAATTTTTTTCTCGGCATATAAAGTTCCAGCAAAATCACTTTCAATTACTATTTAAGTCCCATAAATGGCACCATATAATCCAAATGAAATAACAACAACTTGGTGCTACAAAACATTACAACAGCTGAATCTGCCCTTGATAATGAGTGAAATCACCTGCCTCCTGCAAACCAGCAGGTGTGTGCATGACAAGCAACCTCTGTCAAGGGCATTAGAAAAGGGAGTGGCTGAATACATTATGTTGTCCAGAAGCCCCATCAGCCATGATCTCCCACAACACACTCTGCCACCTTTAAGCACTGAAACCTTAAGAAATTTTGTTAGAAAAACCATGGTTGTGACACCACTTGCAAAATTACCAATACTTAAACAGCATCAAGGTTTCCACATCAGAGGACTGTCATTCCAGAGTCACAGATGACTACTGAAATCCCAATGAGACAGATACCCATTAAAGAAGGAAAAAGTTAAAAGGTTAAAAATTAAATCTACCAAAATTCTTTGACAAAATGGGTCAGTCTCCTTTTCCCTTTCTTCTGACATTACAAATTGTGGTAGGAAGGTGTAGCACAGTTTGGATGCTGGGCATTTATAATGTTTTGCTTATTAACAAAACCCTACCCCTACTCCCCTTTTCCCCATAAGTAATAATGTGGAGAAATGATGTGGAAGTGTCTTCCAAGTGTGATGCATGTCAACTGTATCAGGAATGGGCTGCTTATGAACATCCTAGGAGAGAAATTAGCATCTTCAGGGTCATTTAACTTTTGGTCCATTGCAGAGATTGCCCCTAAAATATAGGTACATCATCTTGTGCTGGTTTAACAGATGGTACTGAAGCATGAACTATTTTCATGGCAATGTACATTTGGCAATATGATAAAAGTAGGGGAAGCTGTTTTCTGAGCAATAAAACTACTGGCTGGGATGCAACTGGCCTATTTTACACATAACCAGTATTTTCTGTGCAAATGCCAGCTTTAAGGTAAACATCTCCTTTTTACAAAGGTATGCAAAAAATGACAAGAAGCAAAGAGGCAAAAAGAAAGAGGTGAGACTGAATCCCTGAAGTTCTTGTATCCATCACTGTACATAAGAAACATCTCTTAAGGCTTCTCTTGGTGGATATCAGGTCCTATTTACTGTGCTCAGACCGCTGTAGTTGAATTGGGATGGTTTCAAGCAGCTTGGCACCAATCTTTAGCTTAAATAGCAAGATGGCAAGAAGGTTAGGAAGACATTTTCCTGGGAAGAAAACAAAAGCTGACATCAAAAATTAACAGTTCACATCCCAGCTAGCATGGTTGAACTCCCTGGCTCTGAATTTGCATCCCTGCACTTGGAATTCTAATGCCTGGTGATGTGCTCTGATCTTTGTTGGTTTACTTGTCCTGTCTGACTGGAAGTGGTGTTTTGGCAACAGCCTGCTGTTTACTGTGGCACCACAGCCCTGAATATCCTTTAAGACATGCTGAGGCTTAGCTGGCCAAATTCTTGTGCTGGCCTTTCAACTCTCATTGAGAGCCAAGTGCCTAGCTTGATATATCCTTTCAAAAATCTCAGGTTCTGTGTTTTGGTAATATTTTTTTAAATATCTATTTTTAAAACTAACTCCTTCCCATCTACCACTTGTACATCGGTGCTGTACAGCCTTTTGATGCTACTTGGAAAAGCTTTTAAACAACTGTTCACTGAACTCTAGTAAGTGAAATAATAAACACTTAGGTTATGCATCAAATAATGAATTAAATGATTCCATTTCCCTATGTTCTTCTTGCATGAGAATGATGCACCAGCACACTGCTTTTAGGATTATTAGTTTGTGTGTGCAATGCTTCCACCAGTCATTCCTCAGTTTAACAGGCTGTTCTGAGCAGCACTTCCGCTCCCCAGGAACATAAGAGTCAAGGAAGGGCAAGGAAGTCACATCCACAGCTAACAATCTTTGTGGAAGGTACAGATCCTTTCAAAAACTGATGGATTAGATTCAATCTGCTTCAATGGGCACTCACCAGCAACAATCCAAATTAATGTTACAGGTGACAGCTTAAAGGTTGGGTGAATAATCTGTCCTCTTAGAAGGGAAAACTTGCTTTTTCTGAAAGATCCTGAACTTTCCAGAGTGCATCTATGCAGATGTAAGCTGTTACAACAGCTTTAGAGTCTATGAAAACAAAGAATAATTTGTTACTTTCTATACTTTACTCATTGCTGCAGAGCAGAGTAACTCCAACATCTTGCAGAGGGGCAGTGGCTCCATGGAACATGTTCTCTGCCAGAGGTGATGTGGCTTTGCAGTCTTTTAGTCCCCATGAATGCCTGGCTAAGGAGCTGTACCTGTCACTTCTGTTGCCAGTTGAGAGATTACACATAACTCTTTTCAGGAAAATACAATATGTGGTTCAAATTAATTGTGTCACTGCAAAACTGCTCCTTTTTGGCAAGAAGTAACAGTGGCCAAGGAGAATGGAAACAGGAGGAGAATAGGGTGAGGGGGAAACAGGGCATGGCAGAAAATTACTGCCTTATTTCTCCATGGAACTCATACCTCCATGTGATACTACAGCCGGGAAATAAAGATTTAAAGCAGCTGATCAGGAAGAAAACAAACTGTCCAGAACATGAAATCAGGAGGTCAAAAGCAAGGAAACATTGAAACTAGAGGTTTTTCTTGTTGAAGAAGCATTGCTGCTACTGCACTAAGCAGAGGTAGGACTCAGTGTGTGGCTGCAATCACTGCAGGAGAGGCCATAAGCACATTGCATGGGTTTTCTGTCAGACTGTGCTGTCATCTTTGACAGAGCAGACAGTGCTGAGGCTTTCTGCCAGGACTAAGCTCTTCACTCTCAGTTACTGGTTTCTTTGTATTAATGCATTCTAAGAGTGACACTTAATGAAAGATAGAGGGAAAAAAATCATTGTCATGGGAATACTCACCATGCCCATCTACTACAGTGATGTGAACAGCCTCACCTGGGTCCCAGGCAGGTGGGTGTCCTGTAGTTTCAAAGCACTGTGTCCTTTTGAATGATTTCTAATTCCTGTAGCTGAGGAAAGCAAGAGATAATGGAAGATGTGCTTATGCTTCTTAGTGGTTATCAGAGGGAATTATAATGGAGCATTTTCAAAATTAATTCATTTCCTATATCCAGCATACTTAATTAATCTGGGGAATAAAACTGATTAAGTTTCTCTTCTAGAAAGCATATTTTTTCTTCCCCAGAACTTGATCTTGCTTTTACTATTATGTGCTAATATATGGTTTGGAGAGATAACTACAACCCAATTTAAATGATTTGTTGCAGCATCAATCTTACCTAGTCTATAAGGCAGTTCTGATTCTACAAGGGGTATGTATCTCCACAATGCAGCAAGTCTTTGTCTGAAGGTAGATGATTCAAAATTAAAACCATGAATATGTTGACCTGAGTAGCCAAGAGATTCTGATTAACTATTAAAATTTTACTTGCTGTTCTCCGGCTCAAGAGGTCATCAGACTTTAACTTGCCCAGATCTTAAGATTCAGCAATATTAATCTTGATTGCTGTCTGCATGCTCATTAGAAGTTTTGATTTTCTAAACAAGCCTTACAGATAAGAGAAATAATTTAGATTTTTCTTTAGAGGAAAAAAAGATTTGATGGAGTAACTCCTTCCCTTTTGTATATGAACTGACCTTTCTGATGTGTGTCACAGGAGCTTGGTGCTGTATAAAAGCATGGGCTGGGGAAGAAGTTAAGACAGGCATAGGCAAAAGAAAAACAAGAGCTTTAGGAGAGAAACAGAAGACGTGAGGAATTTATTTAGCAGTCAGTGGTGGTGCTATTCCTTTCTGGAGGGTTGCTGCCAAGAAGATTGCCTAATTTGCCTCCCTTTGTTCTTCAGCCCTCCTTCTCCGGACACAGAAGCCTGCCATCTATGTCCTGTTACTTCTGTAACTCATTTATCCACAAATGTGGGCCATGTTCCCTCTTGGTATCCTAATAGCTACAGCCCTTGCTTTGGCCATGTGAGCTTCACTGGCTCACCTAGGCTCTGCCATAAGAAGCTGGAACACAGCTGTTAGGGCACAGATAACCTTGCTCTCAGGAGGTCCTGCCAGTCCCCCTGCCCTCCCAAGACATCAGTAGGTAGCCACAATGCATTCTCTATGAGACATCCATTGACTAGTAAAGCTAGTAAAGAAGTAGCAGTAGCCAAAATGCAGTGCAAAGTCTGATCTTGCTGCCAGACAGCTATAAATAATCCCAATATCTCGGATTTAATTTCACTTTGGCTACAGCAGCACCACCTTTAACAGTGTGACTGCCAACTTCATGACAGTGGTTTTTTTCTTTGCGGAAGCTCTCACATTTGCGTCACAAGCAGGAAAGACTCCAGGCTTTTATTTTAAATGAAATATGGTTGGATCCTGAATAATGATCCAAAAGTTCCCTAAAGGATAACCCAGAAAGTGGGAGGGGTGAGGCAAAAAACACATGATAAGTTCTCATGATCTTTGAACACCTGGCAAAGCCAGAACTAAAGTCTGGGGTTTGAGGAGCTTCTGACACTTCAGCGGTCACAGACTTTCATTCAGTCTTTGTCATCTTTAACTTGGGTTGCAAATCCATGTTCAAGTTGCATGAGGTGAAAAAGGCACACCTTGAATTCTTGAGTTCCTGCCACTGTTAAAGCTGTTCAGTGCCTGAAATGCTGACCCTAAAAGCCTGGCCTGGCCAGACAGTGCTGTTTGGACAAGGAAACTCTGCCCAGGTGCTTTTAATTACCAGGAAAATAGTTTTCCAGAAATAGCTTGCTGGCCGTTTGCCAGATCTATTTCTTCCGACAGGAAAAGCGAAATGTAAACATCCAGCACTTCGTAACAGACCACAGAAACCCCTCTCCAGCTGGAGCAGGACTCAGGAAAGACTGTGATATCTTCTTGTCTCCTTACCCTGGGCTACCTCCTGAGCAGAGTTATCCCACGCACCTTAGCCACTTGCCATGGGGACATTGTGGGAGCTCCCTCACGCTGCAGGAGATGTTGCAGTGCTGAGGAATCCACTGGGTCTTGGTACAGAAATGCTGCTTGGCCAAGGAGACCAAACAGAGAGCTGCTGCCACATAAATGCTTATAAAGCCCTTGGGTACTGCCAAAACAGACCAGTCCCACCCAGCTGCTTCTGAGTGGAAAAACTGTGCCCACTTGAAACTGATTGAGAAGGAGGGGTGCTCCCATTTAGTCCTGTCTTTGGCATTTATTTCTATTTAAACCCACTGCTGTGACTGCTGTCAGCTTTTCCTGAACTTCAGAATTACTTTTAGTTATGTGGCACTCTGCCTACAGGTGATATAGATGTAGAGATACCTCATGGGATCTCATAAGTTGCAACATCTCCAAACGCAGCTTTTTAGGGATTACTTCACTTTTCTCTTCCTTGATCTGTGCCTGGGAATGTCTTATAGGAGGCAGACTCCTGGGAAAAGTATCTCCTGATAACTCTAAGCATATGGGGAGGCAACAAAGTGTATTTTCTGGGTTCTATCACCTGTGCACAACACTCTGGCAGGAAGAAGACGAGACAGAAAATGTTACAGTGAATAAATAGAGGTTCACTCTTTGCAGTAGCTGCCAGGCAGCTCATGGCTCCAATTCTCCCTTTGCATCCTTGTTCCCTGCCGGCACAGCATCTGTGCTGAGTCTTTCAGCATTGAAAGTTCCCTATTTCTGAGTCTTTAGCCAAAATACATGACAGCAGATACATTCTTATTAGCGCTCTAGTTTCTAGTTTGGCGATTTTTGGAAGGTGTCCAGAGGACATGTCAAAGGATGAGGAAATGGTGTGGCTGATTACTCAGCTATTACTCTTAATTCCAGTGATGCCTTGGGATTATCAGGAGCAAAATGTCTTTGCTGGTAAGTGCCACACAAATATGTAGGATAACATTTGCAATACAGAGGCGATGGGTAGAAGAGGAGACACAGATAAGGGAAGTTGTTTAGGGATGGCACAGCAAGTGATTGAGGAGCTTGCCAAAGGTTGTAGAAAGGGGTCATGTGAGAGCCAGAAACTGAGATGATGTCTGCTGAGTCATAAAACATGAGTTTACTCATCTGAATTTTTTCCCATTGCACAAATGCCAAGGAACTCATCTGCGACATAACACACACACAAGTTGCTTAAATGCAACTCAACTCAGTAAACAGAGGGTGGTTTAATGAGCTTAAATAAAGGAAGATCTTCATCTTACAGAGGGTGAAAAATAAATTACTTCTTTCAAGGGAAGGCATTGGCTGGGCAGTGTCAGTATTGTGATTCCAACAGGGAGATGACTCAGGAGTGTTCACGCTGATTCTGCTGTTGGTGTCTCTTTGGGCAGTTTTTGCAAGTGCACCCATCCTCCACAGGTCTCCAGCCCATTTAAAGTCGCCACAGCCATTCCCATTCAACCATTCAATGTCTCCAGAGCCACAGTCAGGTCAGGAGGGAGCTGTGTGATATCACCACTGTCTGCTACGTGTATGATGCCAGGGGAGGCTTCCAGCTCAATGAAGTCCCTACAATTTACAGTAAAGAGAGGCTGGAAGAGGGTGTCAGGAGGGAATTGTGTTACAGAGCACTGAGATTGAATTGGGAATTTCTCCTCTGGAGACCAGTTGTGAAAAAAAACAACAAAGCATCATCCTGCTTCCTCTTCACAAGAGGTCAGGCCAGGCAGAGAGTTGGTGTCAGCCCCAGCCAGATGAAATTAGCAAGAATTAGCAAAAAATGCAGTGTCTGTAAGTAACCTTAATAAAAATAAAGATCCTGATATGACATCAAATAATGCAAAGGAGGGCTTCCCAAGAGGACTTTGGAAATGTCAGCACTGTGCCCTGGGCAAACAAACAGCTAAAGCTAATTTCTTTGGTCACTAAAGAGATCTGATGCTTTCTGGGGAGGCTCTGGGAACTGAAGAGGTGGTGTGACACAGGGTAGTAAAGAATGAATCAAAGCTGGAGCAGAGGCTTCCAACGTGTAGAAAAAAAGCTCCAGTTGGCCAGAGTCTGACTGTTTGCCCTGTCAGCCTCTTACCTGGCAGAGTTCTCTCAGCTCCTTCTTTAATTTGCATCATTTAACTAATTCATTGAAGATAATGTGGCTGCGTCTGGGCTTGAGAATAATAAGCTAAATACTCTGCTGCACTGCTGTCCTGAAGGGCTTCCCCAAAACATGGGAATGAGCCTCTCTGGCATTGCCTACACTGGAGTTTTGCTCAACATTTCCCACCAGTCCACATCAGCTGTCATGGAGGGACAGTAACAGTGTGGACTCATGAGCAAAGCAGAATTTGAATTTGCATATTTAAAGTCTGAGTCCATGAGAAAATATTTTTAGAAGGCTTAAATGTATTAGGAGCTTAGCTAGCATTGCTTTGCCTATTCTAGAAAGAAAATCTGTACCTCAAAATCCATATATAAGTTTCTAG
Organism: Chloebia gouldiae; assembly: GCA_003676055.1. Lineage (NCBI taxonomy): Eukaryota > Metazoa > Chordata > Aves > Passeriformes > Passeridae > Chloebia > Chloebia gouldiae. Next base: position 42,380,463 of record QUSF01000004.1, read on the forward strand.
AAACTTATAGTTTCTAGAAAGTCAAATCACTTTCAAAGTAGCATCTGTTCTCATCTCCAGTGTGACTTGCACACATCCAGAAGTTACGAAAAAGCAATATATTCTTCTGTAAGAGGCCAAACCTAAATATTTATTGACATAGCTTTAATACATCCATATTTGCAAGGTGTCGACCTTCCTTTAAAATATTATTTTACTAACTGATTTTTCTCTTTATCTAAAAGTTGTTCATGTAGTGCTGTTTAATAGGTTGGGTGTGAAAGAAGTCACACCCAAATTGTGAAATTGGGTGAATTCACACTCAGTAGGCTGAATATAAAAATGAAGACTATGTCAAAACAAACCTCAAAAAGAGAAAATGATTGAAAATATTGGTCTGTTTGGGTGGTTCCTGCAATTTGTCTTTTTGTAAAATGGCTTCTTGCCTTAGGAAAAATTTAAATGCTCTTAGTTTTTGAATATTGTCCAATGAAAATTTCTGAAGGTTATTTTTTTCCATTTGAGAACAGAAACATGTCCGCTCCATGGTCCCCTGCCCACAGCTGTTAAAAGATATGTAAAAGCACAGAAAGGAGCCCAACCCAAAACAGTAGTTATTAAACTTCCCCCTTCCTCTTATTTTGCAATAACAGTTCAGAAACATGCACAGTTAACTTTTCATCATGAAAACTACTCTCATCTAAGTTACTAATACACCCATAGAACTGATAAGCTAAGAATATTTCCGGATTTTTTATTATTTCCACTATTTATTTCCATGCCAAGCAGAAGCATGTTCTCTACCCACTTTGAAATTCATACTCAAAGATACTTTACCTGTGGAAAGGAAGACTTTAGGATGTTCTTTTTCTTCTCTATTCTTGTTCTATCTAATGCTTTTATAGAAAGATGTTTAAGAATCTGATCACTCAGAGTGCTCTGAAAGGACTTTTATTAGTAACAACCAGGACTTATAGGCCAAGGCAGTACAAAACCAAGAAATTTCTTCTTTTAACATCAGGATCCCTGAACAAAGGGATCTATTGATCTTCTGAACTATAATGCAGAGCACTCAGCTTTCTGTACATTGCCTACAAAAGCTGCTCTAACTTCCCAACAGGAAAATTATGCCAGACTGACTTCATAGGGCACCCTAAAAGTGGTTTGATCTCTTGTAAAAATTGCAAATTACATGGCTATTCTTAAAGCTCTTATACATATTATTAATATTCCCTTTTGATAGGTTGCTAAGAAAATTCTGTATTATCTTCCTTGGGTAGCTTTTACTGAAGAAGCATTCTGACTGCATTTGAGCACAAAGCCACCCAGCACTGCCATCCCAGAGACTGTGGTGTGCCACTTCAGGGCTGTGTTATTTGGATTTGACAAATTTGGTAGGACTGGCCACGCTGGGTCTCAACCAGGTGACAGCTCTGCTACCACGGCAGGTGCTTGTGTTCTGCAGGAAGTGAGGCTGAGAGATGACATCAGACCTCCTGTTAGCCTGATATCCCCTAAATTACAACGGCCAACAGCAGCACCCTTGGGAAAAAAAGGAAAAGAGAATAACACCATTCTAAAGATGTAGTAATGGTTTCCCAGAGTCTTGCCAGCAGGTTTTCTGCAGCATCCAATCTGCAGCTTGAGTGTGAAAATATTGGAGTTTGTAGTGCATCTACATGGTTAGACCCTGGCATTGACACTTTTCTGTGTGAAAGAACACAATTCAACAAGAAGCAAAATACAGATGTTTCTTTCTTCAAAAGTTAAATCAGACTATAAAATACCAGAATCCTTTGATGTAAGCCTGGGGAATTTTTTAGAAAAGAAACTAAAGAGAAAGAGAAATCTTACCAGCCTGCCCTGATCTCATATTCCTTTGTCTACATCTCACCCATTTGACTCTGTAGAGCTAAATTGGTATGATAAACTGCAAACTGGGTGAGGTTATGCCAGTAGTACAGGCAGTCACCCTGTCTTAGCAAAACCATTTTCAGAGGAACAAGAGGAAGGACTAGGAAGACCTTTGTAAAGTACACAAGTATATCAGTGCTTTTATGGCTTGGTTACTGGAAGCCCTACACATGTTTCAGCTGATAAGGCAATCACAAGGTTTTCATTCTCATCTGAATAAGAATATTTAATCTTTGCAGGATAAGGTCCCATGTGCTAAATTAAATTTCCTGCCAGCTCAGCAAACAGTTTTGCTACTTTGAACTGCATTGTGCATTATTTCCTTTCATCACAAGATTCATTTTTTCTTGAGCATCAACAGCCTAGAGGGAAAAGCCCAGTCTGCTCCAGCACAAGCATTCTGTGGCATTAAGAACCACCATGCACCAGCAGGCAGCTGGGGTGGGATGCAGGTGACAAAGCACAGGTACCTGTGATGAGAACAAGTCACTGCAGGCTACTTTAACTGTCCATGGCACAGTGCTGCCCATCTGATGAAAGTGCCTCTAAAAGTGCCTCTTCTCTGCACTGGTTTTCAAAGATTCGTGGATAATCAGCTCAGGTGTAGACAGTCACATTGCAGATCTCTGTGATCAGGAGGGAAGGATCTGACTTCCAGTTTCCCCCCAGTTCTAGCTAATAGAAACCTTTGCCATCGTAGGTTTGGGGAGGCTTCTCTAGGTCCCCCTTCTGCAACTCACTCATCTGTGAGTATGTTTCAAAATGCTTCATGCTTATAGGCTAAATTTGGCCATTTCATTCCAGAGTTACCTAAAAACTTAAAGCAGAGAAAGCTGGTCATGTTTTTCTTTCAAGGGAAGAGAAGGAAAAGGGGGAGGAACTAATGGCATTATTGCAAAAGCAGAGGTGTTTTTTTCATGTCACGAACCCACAATGAATTTAAAACATTGCATCTTGCTAAAGTTCACCAAATGTTTGTGCTGATTTTGTAACAAAGTTTTACATGGTTTAATTCTTTGTTAAACTTTCCTTATTCCCATTTTTACTATGTGAGAGTGGGTGACATTTGTGATTACAAAGATTTTCAACAAGGAGAATGGATGCTACAATACAAAGGAGAAGGGAGACTGGGGTCCCCTGTTAGGAACACAACATCAGTTGCCTTTTGGTTAATTCCATTCACAGTTCAGCCTCATCTCAGCTTTTCTTGCATCATTTGGAGTTCATAACATTTTAGAGATTTGCTGACATGGGTTCAAAGATACAGGTTCAAAAATACACATAAATGTTATTTGTTTGACCAGTAAAATGTGACAGGAAGACAAGTTGGACCTACAGATCTCAATTCCTCGGTATCTCAAACTCTAGCCTTATTTGACCAGAGTAACTGAACATATCTGAAGAAAAGCTTCATTTGCTATAAGAAGGAATTAAATGTGTATAAACAGACATTAAGTTTTGGCAGGCTATTCTCTTTCTTAATCCTCAGTATTTCCCCAATTACTATACAGCCCAATCATTCTACGTAAGTTGTTTTTATTAACACTATAAGAGGCCATCTGTCTGCAAATACCAAGTCAAATAATAGAAACCAACAGAAGAATAATCAAATTCAGCTACTGACAGATCGAAAAGATTTGTGTGCAGAATAAATATTTACTTTGTTAGGCACTTCAATATCATTCTGGTGTTTTCCAAGCATTTATAATTTCAGGGTGGCAGGGAGCGGTAACAATTCTTTCTCCAGCCACTTCAAGAATTTTTGCTTTCAATCACCAAAGATGATGTAACATGAGGCTATTCCAATCTGCATCATGTTATCACACCCCCAAAATAATGACCATGCTGTGATTGTTACAAGATCATTGCAAAAAAACCCAGCACGTTTTGAACCCCAACATTTTTACTCTCTTAAAGGTGTCACATCCAAAAGATCAGAGTTGCTCTACAAAGCTATGGCTGCAAAAATGAGCAGGTCCTCTGCATGAGTCCCCTGAATCAATGCAGATGGATTTGGTTTAGCAATCAAAATGAAACTACTTATATTAATTGAACAATATCTGTTGAGATCTCTCCCACCCAGGCAGCTTTTTCCAACCGCTCTGCCCCCAGCCTGCAGGAGGTTGTGACCCACATGACACAAGTTGCTTTGTTTTCTACAAATGGCCAGCAGGTTGCTCTATGCAGCATCCCAATTCATCTTTCTCTTCTTTGTTTTCAATGGAAAGATTGAATAGGACAAAAAAGGCTGATTTAATAATGAAGACCTTAAAGGAAGCTTCTATGCAAATTAGTGTGTTTAAAAAACATAAATCAAAATGGATTATTCTCCCATGTAACAAGGCAGGACAAGAGGAAATAGCCTCAATTTTTTCCAAGAGAGATCTAGCTTGGATATTAGGAAAATTTTTTTCATCAAAAAGGTTATCAAGCAATGGAACAGGCTGCCCAGGGAGTGGTTGAGTCACCATCCCTGAAAGTGTTCAAAAAAAGCATGAATGTGGCACTTGGGGACATGGTTTAGAGGTGGACCACAGCTGAGTTAATGGTCGGGTTTATGATCTTAGAGGTCTTTTCCAACCTTGACAACCCTGATATTGTGCAATTCCACTGACTTACCTCAGATCTGAATTTGCCTCAGTGACCATAATGATTCTAACCTGTAATTGTGGGGTTTAAATAAAGTGTCAAAATGTATCAAAAGCAGCTCAGCGCAATGATAGCCAATTAAATGTGATGATGAAAGACCTAAAGAGTTTTATGAAAATAGACTAAATTGCCTCTTGAATTATTATCTCTGCTTGCATACAGACGTGATTTAAATAAAATTTGTCTTTCTTAGAAAACATTGCCTTCAAAATAAATTTCTGGTTCTTAAGAAAATGAAATTTTAGGAGGGATATATTTTCATAACTATCTCACACTGTAGTTATGATATACTGAGAACAATACCACAGTAACTAAAAAGGTACACATATAGCAGGTTTGTGTACAAAATTGAATGAATGTTTGCAATATGGTCTGAAGTACTATCATTACTGCTTAGGGAACAAAAACTTTTCACCAGGGAAAACTACAGCTGCCAAAAATCAGCTATTATGTAATAGCTGGGGGAAAAAAAGAGCTAAAGAGGGAGAAGAGAAAAAAACTTGCTCTACATCTCCTCATGGTCCCTGGAGTATCTATCCAGGCCAGATGTTAAGGAAGGATGTTCTTGTGCTGCCTGCTGCACAACAAATGATTATGCTTTTTGCAGTAGGGTAAGTACAGGGGTGTCAGAAATGCTGGGGTACTCATTCTCATGGAAAGGAATTGCAGGACAAACCTCCTGTTCTTAATTGTAGGTCCCAGCTTCAGAGGATGAGGGCCTATTCCTGGCTGAGATGTCTGGTAAATTGACTCCTCTCTTTTTCTTCCTTGCCCACCTCTATGATGGCTTAAGCCAAATTGTGACTTTGAATTATTTGGAGTCATGTTAGAAATTGACTAATTAATTTTAAAATCACAACAGTCATGTTAATAGATATTAGTTATTATACATTGTTGCACAATAAAATAGTTGTTATAAACTACATTTGTATTGGCTTTGCAGATTAAAAACCAGCAAAACAGTGCATTTGGAAAACAGTTCTCCAGTGACAAAAACTCTACTAATAAAACATATTCCACTTCCTGCTTAAGCTATACTGTTCTGAGGCACTTACCACCCACATAGCTGAGTAGAGGGAAGGCACTGTACTTCAGAGCTCAGGGAGGGGCCAGCAATAAAAAATGCTCTTCAGCTGTTAAAGCCACACACCATTTTGCTGGGCCTGAGGAAAGGATGGACAAGTAGCAGGAGAGTTAATGTCAGGAAATAATAATAACACTAATACTTCACTAATTACTCTTTTCCTCCGCACTCGATCGAAAGTGAGATTAGGACTGCAGCTAACCAAAAAATAAACCCCCAAAATTTATGTTAAGAATAAGAGGATACATCTGTTTCCTGCCTTAGCCAGATCTGCTCACCCCTGCCATCAGAATAGCTGCACCGAGACGCAAAATTCCAAAGATTAAAGCTGAAGACCGCTATTTTTGTTCAGAAGAGCTCCAGAATATGCGTAAGAGCAGTTTATTATGTCATCTCTGCCTGTGACCATGCAGAAGTGCTGCCAAACGGGGAAACTCAGAATTGTGAAAAGCTCATTTGAGTGAATTCAAGTAAGAGATTAAGGAAATATATGCCCCAAAAGAATTCTTTACACCATTTCTGGAAGTCAAAAAGATGAGCTTACCATGGATTTAAGTAAGCACAGCAGTGACACTTGGCTTTAGCAGGACTTTGCCAGTTTGTCCAATGTGTCTCAGCTCCTACAGTGGAAAGCCTATTCAGTATTTTAGATCTGGAAAAGAGACACTTTGAAAATGGACTCCTTAATTTAATTTTTCTTCTACATACTTCAAGTTTTGGACTGTTGGCAAGATTTCTTAAAAGATGAAAATTGCTTGCAAAAACTATTAGAGTGGGAATACCTAGTCACACTGACAACTTATAACCATCTGTTACTGGTTACTCATGAGTGGTTGGAGTCCCCTTTGTGCTAAGCACTTCATGTATGCATAGCAAATGAGAAAGTGCCTGCCCCAAATAGCTCAGAACAGACAGAGCTAAGATTTGCCCAATTCTGCAATATGTACATGGCAGAATTGGGAAATGAGCCCAGGTTCTCTCATCTCAAATGCAATTCCAATTCATATTTCTAGCTGAAATGGATTGGAAACTGTCTTATGTCTGTGAGGAAAAAAAGTTCTGCACCATTGACAAATACACAAAGGGTTTTGGTAGTCTGTGGCTAAACATGAGAGGATGTCTCGATGCTGAAAAGGAAAAGGCTAAATTATTATTTAAGCTAAATAAAGGTGGAGGCTACTGCCCATACTGTTCAGAGTGACAGCAGCAGAAATAATCACTTTTTTTCACACAGGCTTCTCTCCCTGTGAAGCCTCCTGTCCAAAAGGAAATAGCGGTGTGAGTTTTGTTATCCTTTTACTCCCTTCCCTAATATTAGCCCCATGACTTTCTGTCATTCTAGCAACTTTCTATCTTCAAAATGCCTGAACCAGGTTTCTACAAATCAGAAAAATCTTTGCAAATTTTTAGCTGTCTAGTTTGTATTTTGGTGGGGTTTTTGTTAAATATCTGAGAATCTGACTGGGCAGAGATCTGAGTAGGGAGAAAGAAAGGGAGAAAATATCCCTGCTGAAATAAACAGCCTGTTCTTGCTCCTCCTTGCCCAAAAGATCTGCTCATATCACAGCATCTTTGCTGTAGAAGATCTCCATAACATCATGAACCATTAATACACAGTGCCTGATGTCACTGCACTCCTAACTCACTCATTCAGTCAGATGGAACAAATCCCAGCCCAGGGATATTCCTGGATTATGGGTATATAACCTCCATCCCTGGCAGTGTTCAAGACGAGGTTGGATGGAGCTCTGAGAAACCTGGCCTAGTGGGAGGTGTCCCTGCTCGTGGCAGGGGGGTTGGAGCAAGATGCTCTTGAAGGTCCCTTCCAACCCAAAGCATTCTATGCTTTCTCTGGAGGCTCAGAACTTGAGAGGTGCAAGAGGTCCAGAGAAGGAATTGCTCATGTGTTGCTGCAGCAATTCCTTCTGTAGCAGGCAAACAGCAGGAGCTGTTGTGTGCCCAAGGAGACAAGTCTGTGTTTGTCCTACTGACCTGCAACGAGGTCTGTTTCTCACAGCTCTTCCATACAGGAGCAGAGGAGGTCACAGCTACAAACTGCAGGCCAAGAGCTGTGGCAGTGACCATGCAGCTACTCTGTGCTATGTCTGCCTTAACATTGTATTACCACCAATTCCAGAGCCCAGGCAATCCTCACAGAGCTCTTTTGCCCCAGCTTTGCAAGGAATTCGTTTTTGGAACCAAAAGGCACTTAATTGTAATGTAAATGAAGAATCTTAGAAGGTAGTGCCTGGGTTTTTGACAGCATGATTCACAGTGGTTACTTTTGTCTTTTCAATGGAAGCGATGTAATTAGGAAAAGCACAGTCAGACCGAGTTGGCCTTGCAGGAGGAGGCAGAACTACAGTGATGAAGCACATAACAGAGCAGTGGAAAATCAGCCCTCCTCCACAGTTCATGCAGCTCTCACAGTGCCAGCTTTGAACTGTTCTGCAGTGTATTTTGAATAACACATTACATATACGCCTGGAATAAAACATAGGAACCCTAACACTACATTGATTGGATTTTGTAAGTGGTTAACTCATAAATCCTCTTAATGAAACAAATGCATCCAGGCTGAAGATTGAGGTTGGTTTTAGGATTTTTTTTTTCTTTTTAAGTCACTACTTCCAAATTTTAGCTGTAAGGGAGGGTGTTACATGTGCAGTTTCTAATGTTACTGCTCAGCCTGCAATGAGATTATGGTATTGTTAAAGTGAAGGAATTCCTGTTCCGTGGTGTTGGTTTTGGCTGATCCTGTAATGTGAGTTAACTTTGCATGATGTATTTTCTTTAGAACAAATTTCCTTCAATTCATCAGCAGAGGTTCAAGCTGCACTAGTAAGAGTTTGTGACATTTTTTGAAAGTAGTTTTGAACTCACCAATGCAAAGTTAAGAGATTGTTGAGAACACTCCCTTGGGAATGACGTTTCTAATTTTTCTTTATCATTTATCTTTTGTTTATACTCTTTTCCTTTTCAAGACTATATCTTTCCAGGCCAGAAAAACTTTTGTGTGGAGCTTTTGACACAATCTTAGAGAGATGCAGAAGAACCCAGAGCAGAGAAGAGCTTTCTAATTATCTGCTAGAATGAAGGCCTTGAGCAACAGAGATTCAAGAGCAAACCTTCAGTCTATTCCTGGCTTTCTCTCAGACTTATTGGATAATCACAGCCAGTTGATTACAGTGGGGTATTTCAGACCCAGCCATAAAGACAACTAACAAATTATCTGTGGGGCAATTGGTTCAGAACTAGTAGGTCACCTGGGGAATTACCTCTCAACAAAAATAGGTTTGTTCTCTGCTGTGTGCATGTAGGTATGTGCTATGCTTGACAAAGGGCAGCAGTGAACATACAGAGCAAAACTGGAATGAGCTCTTTGACAGAGTATTCTGGATCATGAGAAGAGCATGCCATTAAGTATTTAGTCGGGCGAGAGAGGTAGGTGATTGCAGGTAACATAGCTAAATCATCACTCTTAGTAAATTACAGGTAAACCAGTATGCTCAGCCAAGCAGTGGAGAAAGATGGATTAAATAATATGGTGTCAATAAGAAAAAGTAGTGACAAATTCTTTTGCTTTCAAGATAAAGACTGCTTGCTCTTTATTTTGCTTTGAAGATCTTTATATTTTACACAAATGGACCATTTTGAAAAATTCTAATTGGCTCACTTCATACAAATGCCTGTCCAAGTGTCTTCAAATCCTTTGAGAAAGGCAGAGAGGACTAGCAAAATGAAAAAAACAATGGAAACAGTCGATGAATGACCTTGTCATATAGTCCTGTTTAAACATACACTTTCCTTAACAAGTAAACTGCAGCTTTGAATCAGACATAGAAAGAAATATTTCCCTGAAAAGTAAGATTTTGCTCAGCCATGAAAGCTGCTCTCTTTAATGTAGCAACAACAGGAATACAAGGGCTCCACATTCCCCTTTTATATGTTTAACCTTTGACCAAAAGGTTAAACACTTTCCTCACAACTGACTCACATCAGGAAGTGCAAGAACTCCACTCTCCAGATGAAGCCTGGCTAGCTGATAATGCAATGTCAGCATCCAAGTGCATTAAGACAAGGATTCCTTGTGCAGTTCCTAGTGCTGCTACAGGGGCAGGAAGTGGGTCAGCAAGAGGGTCTTTTACAGACAAGAAGGAGATTAAATAGTGCCAGGAACAATAAGGAAGTTCAGGGCGGAGGGAGAATTAGCTCCAATTACAAACATCTTGCTGAGATCTATTTTAAACACGTTGATGTATTAAAATCCCCCTAGCAACATAGCAGGAAAGTTTACAAAACATTAAATGGAATAGCTATGAAAAATTTCTGTGCTTTCTATTCTATGTTTTACGGATATTTTAGGGCCAGACTCTCATCTGGTGTCAATATGCCTAATTTCCTTCACTTGGCTGGTGAATGTAAGCTCAAGTTTGACTGGATGTGTTGGTTTGTTCATTGGAAGACAGGTGGCCAAACTCCTGAAGCATAGCAGGTCCAAAGTCAATCAATTCTGCAAGTACTTAATACATCAAAAATTCAGGGTCATTGATTCTTAGCCTAATTGGCTAGAGATGTCCAACAGACTAAATACAGGTTCTGTCAGGTGGGACAGCATTGCCTATGGAGTGCTGAAGAATGAATGATGGAGGAAATGGAGAAGTGCTGAGCAGGGACATCTCCCCAGGATAAAGCACAAAGAAATGATCAGAGGTGAGTCTGATGGTGACTCCTCACTTTCTCTTAATATTTGGAGGGGTCATCTACACATGTGCACACCCAGCAAAGTGCCCACTCAGGAGTGCAGTTCTGCTACATGGAGTATGCTGGGGAATGGGAGGAG
>QUSF01000004.1:42391331-42462214 GCA_003676055.1 Chloebia gouldiae
CTTGATTTCCCAGCAGAGGAAAACCCACTAGAAGAAATCAGAGCACTCCAGGACATTTTGGTCTTCCAGGCTTCCTAGCTGCTGCACCTTTCCCTGCTGCTCACAGCCAGCCCACCCCAATGCCCTGCTCACCCTTCTCATGACATCACATGGCCTCATGCTACAGCACACAGGGGAATATTTCCCCTGCCCAAAGCCTGCATTTTAGGGTGGAAGGGTGAGCTGGCACCTCTGTGTGGCCTAGGACACAAAAGCTCTTGCAAACCACAGCACAATATAAGGAGCTTAGGAAATGGTCGTGGCCAAGTTCCCAGTTCCCTTCTGCACAGTGAGGCAATTGTGAAACTCCGTAGCTCAGCACAGGATGGGATGGTGTCCTAGTGCTGTCCAAAAGTACTCCCTCCAAGACAATGTGCAGAGAGGATGTGAGGAAGAGGCCATTCCAGGACTCACTTGACTCAGAAGGAACAGAATTGCTTGTCACAGCAGCACAGACCCTTTCAACCAAGTTGGTGTGGATGAAGGATTCACAGTATATTAGGGAACAGAAATGGAATCTTCTCTGGACTAAACCTACAAGGAAGTGATCCTAAAGCATGAATTAAAACTATAGAATAAAATCTGATCTCTAGGTGTCACCTGCCTGGTCCATCTCCTGCAGCTCTCATTATGTGTGTGATATGGTGAAGGGTAAATCCTAGCTCTGGAACCTTGTGAAACTCCTCACTTTAAGTGAAGCAGAAACTGGCTCTTGATAAGTGATTCAATGTCCCTCCAACACCAAAGCCATAGAAATGAAAATGAACTCTTCTGCATTTGAAGAGTATTCAAAAAAAGAGGAGTATTCTTGGACACTGGGATGAGGAGGTGAAAAGGTGTTAACAGAACCCTGACCTGCAGCACCCGTTGTATTGCACGGTGCTAACAGGGGACACAGCCACCACCTCAGTGTCCCCCAGCAGACACACCCAACAGTAAACTACAGGGTTACACTGGCTTCACAAATGGCGCTATGGTGGCAACCACCACATTCCAAAATCACTACACACCCAGGCTCCAGCTTTTTGGTATCAGTTGTGCCCATTCTGCCCACCTCACGAGAAGCTTTTTGAGCCAAATATTTTACATGAAGCCCACAGCATCTGCCACAAAAATTGTCATAGTAACGCTGCGTTTCCTGCAGCTTGGTATACGATGCAGCAGGCAGCAGGTGGCGATATCATTACAAGATTAGCTGTGACATTACAAAATCATCAAAATCATGTTGCAGCAGAAGTGTTAAAATTGTTACCTAGACACTGTCATAGACCATTATTGTTTCAAAACCGAAAATTGTATCGCTCTCTAGCAACTGCCTGATTTGTTATGCACTGACTTTCCGATCCTCTGCAACAGGGTAGGTTTGACCTTTAACAGACCAAAAGGGAGCTCGTGTTGGTGTGGGATAACTGACAGCTTTCAGCAGGAATTTCTGAGACAGACTCTGAGTGGGTTTGCTCATGCTTTTGTGCACATGTGTGTTTCAAAGAGTCAGAGTAACTCGTGCATGGGCAGAATGAACTCCTGCCCTGCTCTTGGAAATGGCAGGCACTGTGCACCACTGCACTCTGCGACAGTTCCCCACTGGGGGAGAAAGGGGGGAAAAGGACTGGGTAGAACAGTCATGTCAGGGTTGACTCAGTGAACAAATGCTCACTCAGTGGAACAAGCAGAAGAAAGTAATAAGACAGTAAGGAACTTTCCCAGCTTGCTGGCTGGAATAGCTGGCACCAAGCACTCAGACCTGCAGCACTGATGGGCTCTCCAAGTCAAGATCGGGAGCAAACAGCCCTCAAGCCTGTTTCTCCTCTCATCAGGAGTAGCAGATTAAAGTCAGCAGAACTATTCTAACATACATTCCCATATCTGGATGCCAGATGGGAAATAAGTAACACATTTTTAAGAGTGAGAGTGACTAACCATTGGAACAGACCAGCAGGGGAAGCAGCAAATTCTCAGCCCAAACTGGATTTCTGTTTCTGAGCCCAAACTGGATGCCTGCTTTGTGCAGGCTGTGTTTTAGGGAGACACACAAAGCTCATTGTGAGGACAGCAGTCTAAGGTCTGTGATTAGAGAACATACTATTCAATCTGAATTGTATTAATCTGTAGCAGTCCAGAGTATATAAGAGGAGAACTGGGCCCTGCATTGTTTCCCAAGCGGGTGCATGGACCGAGCTTCTGGTGTACTCACAATGCAGGATTCAAAGTTCATTTTTTCATAACTCATCCACTGGTATAATCATATAATTTGATATTCACAGAGCTCATCTAAACTGGTTATAATAGAAGTGAACTATCCTCCTGGGTTTTTTTATAAGAACCTTTGCTCTGTGTTGTGATTTTGGATAAGTAGGAGAAAGCTTAATTTATAGACAAAATCATCGAACCCAGCTCTTCTGTTTTATTGTTGCATTTCTGCTGGTTAATCCCACTTAAGATTCCAGACAAATTTCAGAGGATGGACAAAAGTTGTTGAGGTAGAATTTGCCTCACTCTGCAATAAAGTACAATTTTGAAAGTTCAAAATATATAATGGCAATATCAAAGATCCATTTGATATTTGATATTTGAGCACATCAGCTCTTCCAGAAAGCAAAGCCTTTGAGGTAGTTAAAAAGCATTTCATATAAAAAAGACATGGAATTCTCTCCAAGCAACTAATACAGTTTGAAAATATTTTTCTATGTGTCCTCACATGTATTTCCCTTTAAAGAAGTGCAGTACAAAAATATTCAACAAAGATGGACCCATGCTTCTGTAATTGGCTGGAAAAACTGATTCAGGAAACTTCATCAGCTGAGTTTTGTAAAAAGTTCTGCTTTTGATAAATGAGCTAAATTGTCCCTACACTTTCATTTCCTTTTAGCAACAATGAACATGCCACCAGCCATAACATTTTGCATTGGTTCAATTAATCCTGACAGCCTGGTGCATGGAAGAGGTAAGATATAATATCTCTAAACTGTGACATTTTATTCTTGGTGTTTCATTATTATTCATTCAGTATTCATTGCAAGGCATCTCATCTTGATTAATGCAGTGGATATTCATGTGGATTTCCCTTTTCTTCAATTAAAACTGCATTATTATTCACAACTGGCATAACAAACTGAAATAATGCTTCCTTTTACAACCACATAATCTATTCATTACAAAAGTATGTAACAGTCTTATTGTCTACTCATTAGGAAGTTGCATGAAAAGAATAGACCAGAACTCTGTTTCTTGAAACAAAAAAGATGAAAAGCTTATTTTCTTCTGTCATTTAAATATATAGACGGATGTGAATATTTGTGAATTTCCCATTCATATGTGCCCATCTCCAAGCATCACTGCACACAGAAAAAGAAGTTCAGAAAGGAATGATCCAGAGCAGTCCCAAGACACCTGACTGAACTGCCTGCAGGAGAACACAGCACTTTGTGTCTGTCCACCCACAAGCTCCGTTTCCTGTCACCATGACATTCTGCCCCTCGTGTAAAACAACTGAAGCCATTTGGGAGCTCAGCTGCCTTCTACCTTCAGAGTGCAGCATAAAAGACAACTTCTTTACTGCTCCCAGACTGAGAAGCCTGAATCCCCAAAGACAAATATTTTGGCCTGCACTAGAGCAGGCCAAAATATTTCTCTCTGCCTCACAGGACCCAGCCTGTCAGTAGTGATGTTCAGAAAAAGCTGACTCCTTCCAAAACCATAACTTTGGGTCTCAAGTGCTTTTTTTTTTCAAATTTTGGGATCAGACAAAGATCCATAATCAATGTTATTCAGGGCTTAAATCATGTGCCATGGTCAATATGGTGGATGAGCGTGCTGCTGCAGAAAGTGCACTCTTCTGTTCTCAGAATTTCTACTCCTGCCTGCACATTTGCAGTCTCTTGGGTCATTGCTCCTTTTCTTGAACAGTGTGGTTTTTTTCCTGCTTCAAACAATAAACTAAACTAAGTACTTCCTCAAAATATTCTTCTAGTTATACCATCTCCTTTCTTTCCATTGAACACGATTTTTAAAATTTGTTCCACACCCATTTTTTGACACATTTTTTCACTGTGCCGAAGTTAAAAGGTACATTCTCTGGGGTAGGCAGATACTCACCCTCTTTTCAGTTATTGGTGTGCTTTGTAAAGCACAAACAACAGACAGCTATTTCAGCAGAGCCCAGATTAAGCTGTGTTTTCCTGGAAAATATATTACCAAGCAGTAACAAACACAGCTGTTTGTTTTTTGTTTTGGGTCAGGTGGTAGGAGATCTGAAATTAAATCAATCTCCTAGATTCAAATCCTGAATGAACATAAATAATATAAAATCTATCACTTGGGAAATTATAGTATATGTTCACTTTTCAGTGCCTCTCTTTGAGGAACAAATTCTACTTGCTATTACCCCAATGTAAATTCACAGCAATAGCACTGGTGGTGATCTTGCACTGAAGTATAGCCTTGTATATCAAATTAGGGGATAGGCCTCCATCCAAAGGTGAAAGGCGTTGTACGAAAAATGCTGATTACTTATTAACAGTGGAGTGGTGCAGGATCACTACCAGCTGAGCTAATATGTATTTTCAAATTCTTGAGGATCTCTTACTAAGAAAGCTTTTAAATATATTTTAACATATAAGTTTTAAAAAATGGAACTCCTGAAGAAAGTATGCATTGGTTTTTAGTATTTCTCCCCCTACCCAGAGAAATTTATTCAAAATCCAAGAGAAAAGCATTGTCCTGCTCTGCATCCTCTCTAAGTGCATGATTATGGGCTAGCAGCTGTGTGATCTCTTGACAGCCCTCTGGCCCAAGGATCCCAGTAGCCAGACCCTCCTTCCCCCTGCCATGACCTGCCCCTTTCCTAACCTCACTCTCTGATCTCTCCATCCTGCCTCCTGGGCCTGACTTAAACTTCAAACCAGGAAAATACCACTCTCTGGGGCAGTCCTGAAAATAAATCTCATGAGGGACTGAGTGAAACCTGGGTCAGAACACTTGGCTAGGGCTGTTGAGTGCACACTTTTGGGGCACAGTCTGTTTGGCTGGCCCCCAGGAGCCATGGCCAAGCTCTGACTGTGCTGGCAGAACCCCTTGCAGATACCTGTCATACCAGGCTCCTGTCACACCTTTGGCTCCTTTTGTGAAATTGTCACCTAAGTTATTCTCTGTGAGGATGTAAGGGGGTCTTTTTCCTTCTATACTATTTTTTTTTTCTTTTTGGTACTGCTCTTGGCATTTTGTAGACAAGTTCCCAGCCCCAAAAGAACAGTGAATGACTGCTGTGAATGTTATGTGAACGGAAATTACATGGTTTGGATTTTTATGTGAGAATTCCAGGAGGCAGAATGTTGCAAATAGCCTTCATAAATAGTTTTAAACAAAGCTCAGGAAATTCCATCATTATTTAGCTCTCAAAATCTAAAAAAGAAGTTCACACTGTTGTAAGACTCATGTTAAGTAAGTATGTTTGCTTAAGATGCAATTGAAAAGGTACTGTGTGACTGTTTACATTTTCCATTTTGTATCTCCTGTCCAGACCCAGCTCACTGCTGGCAGCTTTCAATTTGCACTCTGTAGTATTTCATCATCCAAAAACCAGTCCCTCTGGGGCTACAGAATAAATGGCTGGAGGGAGATAGGTACGAACCAAAACGTCTGGGGAAGGCTGGAGCGAAAAGCTGGTGACATCTATGGAGCTGTGGAGTTACTGCAGTTTCCTTTGCCCTCCCCTTTCCTCACCCATTCAGGTTAGGAAACAACCCTTTACTCAGCGTGGGATTCCACACTTATAACACCACTCTGCTTATCTGTTGTTCTGCACTGCCTCACACATTTATTTAAATTGGTCCTGCAAAGCAGATTACTGTTTTTTTAAGGAATGTTCTTTACAGATGGACAGCCAGACAGCAAAGAACCTGGTTTGTTTAGTCCAAGTCAGTGATGAGTACTGGGTAGGGAAGAGATACATTCTCTAATGTAAAATACAAGTTTTAGTAACCAACTTTAAGGAAATAAAACTAATTTTACCATCCAGAGATGTAGTTTCAGGACAACAGCAGATGTCTTGTTACATCAACCTTTGACATCCAAAGACAGGCTGAAATGAGATTTGAAAATGAAACCAACAATGTTTAGAGCACAAGAGAAAGGTTTAGGCATTTCTATCAATTTTTCTTACTGATCTGCCACCAGGCTTAGAGGTAGGATAGTGGATAAACTGGTTTTGAGCTGTTTTGTGAGCATGCAGTCATAAAATTGTCTCTTGCATCATTGGTTTTATATGAGGAAAATAGTTGTCTACGGTCAAGAATTTTACTTGCATTTCTCCCAAGTAAGTTTTATACTGTTCAATAAAAGCTCACCTGTCTTCATAAAATGATACATTTTACTTATTTTGCTTACTTTTATATTCAGTGTATAAAAGCAAAAACAGCACATGCCACGTTAATTTTAAGGAATTAGAAATAATTTACCTACTTATCAGAAATAATTACCTACTTACACCTATTTTTACTTCTATATTTCTTGTTAAGCTGCCCCAAGAGGACTTGGGTTCCAATACATCTATTTAGTGAGAAATGGCCTCAGTCTGGATCTCATACAAGACAGAGAAAAAATATTATCCTCTTTTTTTTTCCTTAACAGAAGAAACTGAGGGACGTGATAATTTGCTCAAACACTCCAAAGGTCTGTGTCAGAGATGGAATTTTAATTTGGATCTCTTGAGTCTCTTGCAGTGCCATTTCTGGTGTCTCAGTGAAAGCAGACTTGAATTTCTGTCACATTTCTGAAGGCAGAGGGCCTCACACAGGCTTCCTTCAGCTTCCATACATGACTGCAATGCCTCTGAGAGTTGTTCTGAGTGACAGGAGACTCTCTCTTTCCCTGCTGGCAAGATAAGTGTATTTATCATTTTTTCAACCTGCATTTTGGAAGGTTACTTATGCAGGCTTAGAAGTTCACATGTGACTCTTCTGTGCCAGTACTCAAGAGTCATGGTCCCTTCTGCTGAATATTTGCACTTGTCTTTTGATCCATGGCTTTGAAGAGAGATCTATCAGAGAAGAGGGGGAACTGCCACAGCTGTCTCTTCTATAAGTATTTATGCTTATAAAACCAGATGGGAAAGGTGCCCATCCTGTGCTCTAGGCACTACTGATGATTATTTAAAAGCACAGTATAATAGAAAGACAAAACCAGTAGACCCACACAGCTGTAACCCTTTCTTAGAGCCTACATCAAAACTGAGAGACCACTATGAAAGAGAGAATATCCAGGCCTCTGGAGTGAAAAAAAACCCATGCATTAAAAAGCAGCCATGTTTCTAAACAGCCTAGAATTTTTAAACTCCTCCAATCACAATAGATTGGGGAATTCTGCAGAAATTTGTGGCAGAAGTTCCCAGGTCAAGCAGTCTGACCACAACAGAGCAGGTCCCAAGAACATCCAGCTTTATCTGTGCAAACTAAAAATAAGCACTAATTTTTCTTGATGACTGAAGAGCTTCTCAGAATTTCTGACTTGGATGTAATTTGCTCATTACTGGTCACATATATCAATAAATCCATATAAAAATCCCGCACTGGCTCTCTCTTGCTCATGCTCCTAAATGATAAAATATAACTTCACAGTCTCTGCTTTGATCCAGTACAACAGCATACAAACACAGGAATCAACCACACACTTTAATGTCACTGGGAAAGAAAACAACACAAACAAATAACCAAACCAACAAAAAAAATATTAACAAATTTCTTTCCCCTCCTCCCTCTCCTTCTGAGTATTTTCTAATCATTCAGTGCATTCACTGAAAGCTGTTGTTTTCTCCCAGGAGGTGACAGCTCCCTTGTGAGAGCATTCCTGAAGTACCCTAAGTGGCTTTCAGAGCCAGAGGTGACATTTAGATGCAGGCAGAACAAACCAGGAGGTTTAGAACAACTCCATTGTAGGCGCAGCTGAGAGCCCAGAATGCCTCAGGACACAGAATTGCAGCCCACTTAGACAGGAGGTAGGAATTGAGAACCAATTTTTAAATATCCCAGTGAAATCCAAGCCATTCCTGCTGCAATTTTTTGCTTTCCTGCAAAGAAGTTGAAGCAGCAGCCAAAAACGAACCTTGTATTGCAAGAAAATATGTACTGGTTTTTTTTTTCAAAAATCATCTCCTAGTTCATATTTTTCTCAGATATTCATTTTCTAGAAGGTTCAGCCTGGTTTCTGTAGTTCTGGTATCTCTAAGCAAGCTTTTTGAAAAGTCTCTGCATTTGACATGTTGGAAAATATTTGCACAGCATGAAGGTTCACTGAATTTACTCTTATTAGACCTATTTAAACATCTCTAAACTGATGACCAGATGTCCCTTGGGACGGGGACAGTTCGCTAAAGTCATTGACTTTGCTTTTGAAAGGCATTTTCCAGATGAAAATATAGTCTATCTTCAGTCATCATGAGCCACTTGACCCATGACAAAATCAAGATTCTGAAATCCCATGTTGATTACTTTTTTCCTCACAAGGTACAACCATTTCACCCCACCCAGGTTTGCAAACTCATATTAGCAGTGTTCTTGTATATCTTGCATTTGTCCTTTTGCATTTCTCCCTGACACCATTATCATGAATGTGGTAGATGAAGGGATTGCTTCAGTCTCCTGATGCCAAGAGCCCCGGCCCTTGCTCCTTCTCACCAATAAACTTCATGTTTTTGAGCCAAGCTGGAATGGTTCTGAGCCACATCAATGTTAAATCTTGCCTGTGAACTTTAGTAACACTGCCTTGTGCTTTTTCAGCTCAATCCCAGGTGAATTCTGTTAAATCTGAATGGGCACAAGGCAGGGCAACCAACAGTGTGCCCTGAGACTCACCTGGCTTTAGGCAATTTTGGGAGACCCAGTGGGTTGGCACGGCAATCACTGATTATTCAGGTGACACAGAGACAAGTCAAAAACAGAGACAAGTCATACTGAATTCAAACAAAAAATCAAAATTTCAGGAAACATAATACAGCCAATTCACTTTAGGACTACAGAAATATCTGAGGCCTCTAATTCCTAATCAGTATTTATTGTAACTTTTCAACCCACAGAAAGGAAAACATATCAATATTACCATGTCTGCTGGTTTTGCATTAATTGATTTGTGGTGAAGAGGAAAAAACTTGGTTCAATTCCAGATAAACACAAATTTTAAAATACAAGATTTTCACATGGGGCAAAATGTTTATATTTATTTTCTTTAACTGCAGAGTGGGAATGAATCCTAGGCATAAATATATGAACCTCCAGATTATTTCTGCTTTTCGATGGAGGGATGGAGACACAAAGCAACTGAGCTCTGACTGATGCAAGGACACAAAGACCTAGTAAATCACCCAAATTACTCTCAGGAGCCAGGAATTCTGACTCTTTGTCCACTGCTGCAATGACTAAATAATGATGCCAGCCATGATAAAACCATATAAGAGGAGAAGGTGGGTGTTAGAACACCAGCAATTAGTAACAGCTAGGCTAATCATATGTAGTCTGTGTAATCCAAACACTTAGAAAAATATTTTCTCCAACCCACAGAGGAAAATTGTATCACTCTATACTCCTACAATGCATTGTACTACATTTCTTGTTAAAACAGCATGAACAGTTTGTGTAACACTCTTTACTAACATATTCTTAAGTTGAAAGTAGGAAGTAACAACACAAGCAACAGTATCTCCTGTGTTACTTTTTTGTGTGTTTGCAATACATTAGTGAGTTGTATCACTGCTCTGAATCAACAGGAGAGACACCAGGTCACTTCAGCCCTGGTAACATTAAATTGAAACCAAAGGTCACCCTTTTGTTTCTCTCCGGCTCTCAGGGGCATTTCATCAATGAGTATAGACAGGAGTTCCATGCTGTGAAAGAGTTAATGTCCACAGAACTGGCATTTAAATGAAGGGAATAAAATCCTGTAAATTTAACAAGTAAAATTGATCTCAGATAGAATTGACTTTGGAATGCAAGTCTAGTCATGCCTCAGTGTTGCTTTAGGCAAGCCTCTCACCATCACATTGCAAGGGAAACTGGAAGGGATCTTTCAGTTGGTACTTTGGCAAATGAACTTATTCCTAACTCTTTTGTTTCCTAATTGTTGAACTGTTCCAATAACTATTTGCATTCAAACACCTCTAGGCATTCACATGAAGACATAGAAATAGAAAAATCAAACTTGAGGCCTTTTAAGACAGTCAATTCTGGATATAAATAGACATAACTTGTGTCAGTTTCAAAAGAAATTGCTCTGGTTTATGCCATGGAGAGGTGTGACCTTTGAGCATGCTTGTTTTGTATTCAAACTCAAATATGTGCAGGTATGAGCTCAGAATAGCCCCTCTGAAGTTAGATCAGAAGCAAGAGGTTAAGGAGGCAGTAAGACACCTTTGTCCACAGCCATATAATTTAAATAAATTACAAAAGCTCAAAGTAAAGTGAACTCTGAAAAAATTCAAGAAAGAAACTGAAGTACTTAATAGTTTTGACCTATTGTTTCAGTTTAGAAGGAATTTTCCTTTTGCTTCAGCTAATATTTTGATATATTATTTTGCTGATATGTTGCTGATACGTTTGAATCTTCAATGACAATAGTACACAAAATAGTACTGCAGTCTCATCACACAGTGTCCCATTTTGACCCTCCAGACCAGGAATGAGAGTGTGTCCTCAGGCTGTAAGGTTTTTCTCCCCTCATGTCCCATCCACTCCACTCTCAGTGAAGTCCCAGTGCCTGGGGCCCTCTCTGGTGAAGCCAGAGAGCTCAGTGATTGGCAGGGATTCACTCTTGGCCATTTATATAACTCTTCATAGGAATGGGTGGCACTACAGGAAAGTCAAGCTACATCCCCAGAGTCTGCAACTTGTCCCTTTGACAACTGCAGCCAGAGGGAGATTTTCCATTGTTAAGAGGTACAGTGCTTGCATGAATCCCTCCCTTTTCTCCTACAGTTCCAAGCCATCAGGTATGCATTAACAAGCCAGGTAAAACCAAAACCATTCTCAACAGCCCACTTTCAATTAAGCAAGCTCCATTTCCCTGACAAAGCAGCACTTTGCAATAGGCAATAATGGCCAGGGCTCGAGGTTCCAAGCTTGGCTATTGCTTTGTTCTGGTGATGTTGCTTTATATAGGAAATAGATGAAAAGATGAAATATAACTCACTCACTCCCTCTGCAGTGGGATGGGGGAAAGAATCAGAATGGTAAGAATGGGAAAACTCATGGGTCAACATAAAGACAGTTTTATAGGTAAAGCAAAATGGATTCCCCCCTTCCCAAAGGCAAGCAGGTGTTCAGCCCTGCCCAGCACAGCCGGGCTCCATCACACATAACAGTGACCAGGGAAGGCAAACGCCATCGCTCCAAACATCTCCTCCATTCCTTCTTCTTGCCCCCTTTTTAACTGAGCTTGATGGCGTATGGTGAGGAATGTCTCTCTGGGCAGCTGGGGTCAGCTGTCCTGGGTCCCTCCCAGCTTCCTGTGCTCTCCCAGCCTCCCCCTGATGGGCTTGAGAGGCAGAAAAGGCCTTGGCTCTGTGCAAGCCCTGCTCAGCAGCAATGAAAACATCCCTGTATTACCAGCACTGTTTCCAGCACAAATCTGAAACATAGCCCCACACTAGTTACTGTGAAGAAAATTAACTCTAGCCCAACCAAAACCAGCACAACCAGTAATTCTCAGAGACTGGAGCTTGGAACAGGTGCACTTGCTTTCTTTAATTCTTCTTGCCTCCTCCTACTCAGGCCTGCTCAGTCTGTCCCTGCTTCATTTTTAAAAAAGTACAGAGTATGAATAAAGATGCAGCTTATGGATATAGATGTTATATCACTATATGTAGTGATACATCAGTTGGCCACAGGTAATTTTATCTTAAGATGAAGCTCTCTCTCCAGCTGCAGTTTGGATGACCTTTCAGTTTCTCTTGCTGAATTCCATGCTTAAGTGCCATATGGATCCCATGTCAGCTACTCCTACTGTGAGTGTCACACTCACCAACTGGTGTGCTTTCCCAAGCACTGGATAATGAGAATGGCCTATTTCTTTCTCATGTGGTTAACATAAAAAGTTAAATTTTTTTTTCAGTATATAAAATAACACTGTTTGTATGTTGCATGTAGAGAGGTAATAAGTTGCATGGCAGACAGTGCCAATAGCAATAAGGCTCTTCTCACATATTTTTTTCATTGTCATTGTTGATTATTGATACTTTTCCAATTGGGAAAACCTGATTCATAAGCTCCCATATGTCACAGCTTGGAGGAACTTCTGAGCAGTGCCTGGTGAACTGGCTTTGTCACAACAGGCAGAAAGAAAGGGCGCTGCTGCTGGCAGTCAGTACAGCTAAGTGACAACGAGACTGGGAACAAATACCAGCTAGAAGGATTCAAAGAAAAAGCTTGACAACAACTTCAGGTGCCAGACAAAGCAGTCTTGCAGACCATATGCCAACTTCTGATGACTACATACAATATGTAGGTCCTTGGTTTCTTAATCAAGTTATTTTCACCAAAGGGATATAGATCTTGTCTTTATGTTACCTGCCAGGATGTATAAATTAAATTTTTTAGCTGGTTATATGCTCTGAAACCTAATTAAACCACAGACAAATCTTGTCTTCTACCAATATACTAAAGGCATTTTTTCAGACATCAAAATGCTATTAAAACACAAAGAATTATTTTCTATGGTGGTGATCTCATAGAAATACAATACTGAAATTATCTCTGCTCAGGGTATTGATCATAAGGCCCTAATCAATTTGATTTCCCTTGTTCAGTATTTTAGCCTGCCACCCCTCAAGGTCCCCATTATTCATATATATCCTTTACAACTCCATGTACAACCTTAATTGCTGCTATATACTGGCAATGAATGAACTTCAGTAGCAGAGGACATTTATCTCAGACACATGGAAAACTTAGAAAGCATCACAGAAATTATCACTTTATGAATGAATTATCAGAATTCCCATAGTTTTAAATATTTCTGACCTTGGTAGAACTCTTTCAAGTCAGAAGATACTTTCTATGGAACATTTTTCTATGGACCAAATGTACTTGTTTGTGGTTTTGGATGATTTTGGACGTAAATTTTCTTAATTCTGCATCAAGAGGACTATTAAATCAGAGAGATAAACAGGTAAAAATCTTTAGCCATACCCAGCTATAGACACTCTAGCTATCACAAGTGTCTGTCAGTGCTGCTTAGCAGCAAGGCATGCTGTGAAAGGCTTGTTTACTAATATTTTCAAGACTACAACAGATGTACAAAATGAGCTAGGCTACAGTGAACATTAAGAAAGGGCAGATGATTGTTTAATCTAGAAACAGGGAATTTGCTAGAAGCACCACTAGCTGTTTGCTGGCATGAAAATTTTTATAGTCAGGAGGAATATTCTCTATAGCATCATTCCTTCCTTTCAGGTTTGTGGTTTTTTTCCCCCAAAATTACTGAAGCTGGAGTACAGACTTCTGTGTATAGGAAGGTCTGGCTGGTGATTGCTGTTGGTTTTACCAAAACTTTTGTGATTTGACTATTTATATGTAAAATATGCAACAGCAAGAAGGAAACATTTATGCAGAGACAATGTTTTGAATGCTGGATATGGACAGGAGGGATCCTGCAGAGAGATGAAATCAATCTAGGGATAAGTGGGGTACTTTAATGCTTCAGGAAGCTCAATGTGTATTAAAGGAAACATTTTTGAATTGACTGTCTATATCTCATTGGTTTCTTCATGGTTAGGTTTACACAGCAGCCATTAGTTCTTTTTCTTATTGGCTAATACAGCACATTTTTATGGCTGTGAGTACATACATATATAAAATATTTGTGTCAGATACTGTATTTCTCAATTCAGATTGCATCTAAAATCCAGCTCCTGTAGTTCATGCTTCTGCAAGAGTCTCGCCTGCTTTCTTATGACCCTGTTCAGCTGGTATAGAAAACTACCAAGACCCTGGTCTCAAAAATTTACATTCCAATTTAGAAAAAGATACTTTAAGCAGTAATAACAAGTCTCAGGGGAAAGAGAAAAAAAACAATAGAGGTGATAAGATCAGGCGATTACTAAGTTAACAAAATAATTTTGATTTTAGAACTTCCCCATCAAATCTTAATACCTAATATTTTGTTAATATTTTTTAATAACCATTTCAAAATCAGCTTTGCCAAAATGAATAGTCCTGAGCTCTCAAGAGTACCAAAAAGTGATTTTGAAGTTTTAAAGCACTGCTTTTGTGGATTCTGTCTCAAACTACCTCCCAGACCTGACACCAGCAGTGCATAGAACACCCAGTGATTTCTGTAAACAGTCTTAAGTTGATCAGCTACCTAATACCAAAGGTCTCACAAACACCAGCTGCTTTTGGAAGTATGTACATTGTCTATTTTAGTTCCTTTCTTTAGATTCACACATACAATGACCTAAAGCTCTTTCACTTCTCATTATCAGACCATTTTCAAACTCATACATTCTCACAGTGTCAGAGCCCTTATTCTCTCCTACAGTAAAGGTCTCTCATGCTGTACCTGTAGAGGTCTGCAGGCCTGATCCCTGAAAACATCCTGCCATCAGTATACTTTTTGTCCTCAAACAAGGAATAGCAAGCTGCCATTCTGATTTCCTCTGAGCCATATGCTTCAGCATCTTGAAAGCATCCAAGCCAAGACTTCGTTTGTTTAGCTTGAACCTCTGAAATGAGTTAACCTCACAGTCCCAATGTTATACTTCTGGATTTTTTTATTTCTGGCTTTTTTGCAAATCGATGTTTATAACTCAAGTACAAATTATGCTCCCAAAGTTTTGAATCTGATGTTGTTAACCTTCTGCAGTGTGCATTTATCAAAATAGCTGCTGGTGACAAAGCTGAGAGGGGAAACCCCAGGACATGCACCATATGGTGACAGGGACAGCAACAGAGACAGTAAGAAATAGTAATTACTAAATAAAACAATCCTTCACGCTTTCAAAATGGCTCTTCCAGGAAGTATTAATAACTCCTTGTTGGTTCTTCCTTGTGACTACCTGGTTCTGAATAAACACATCTCTTTCTCAACTTTGGGGAAAGTTTTTTTTTCCTCCTTCTGCCTTTTTTAACATTTGAAATGTAAGTAGTATTATAGTAACCATGGTATCCTGATGACATAATGGTTACCATGAGAACAAAGCTGAAATGGTGTCATCAGAGCCCCTTCTCTCTGCTGTGTGTTGAGTTTTATATTTAATAGAGATGGCCAAACTGCTGCCACCCAGCCTGGCCAATTCTTTCTGGCTTCATGGTTTCAAAGCTCATAAAAGCAGAACTGCCCTGTGCTTCTGCCTTGCTACAGTTAGTTTTGCTTCAGGGCAGCTGTGCCACCAGCTTGTAAGATAGGTCTGCATAGCAGCAAGTAAGAGGATAACAGCTGTAACAGATTCCCTCAGGACAGTGGCATTTGTCATGTGCCTTGGGCATCCTCCAGTGCCCTTGACCATGAGTGAAATGGTGGTTCTTGGTCTCCACTTGCCAGACAAACCAGATTTTAAAATTTTTTTACTTAACTGTGCTGTAAGATTTCTCTACTAGCCTATGTAGGGTCTTTCACTGCACAACTGCCTGTGGTCCAGTCCTGCAATTGCCTCTGCCCAGAGAGTGCTCTGCACCCACAAAGGAATCCACTGGCCACTGCCAAAATGCTGTACCCAGAATGTAGCTACAGCTTCAGACAAACAAAAGTTATTCCCAGCTAGTTTCCTCAGAGAAGATCCTCTCTTTTACTGCAAGGACCGCTGGACATGACTCACTGCATATTGTTTGTTCATTTTGCTATATATATTTCCCAAATGCTATTTTAAGTTGCATTTCTCCCTTATGCTCCTACCAAGTTTACTGCATGAAAACAACTCTCCAGTTTTAATTTCATATTTAACCAAAACAAATGTGGCTTGTCTCTGTTCACTTCAGTAAAACTATCTGGATTTGTATTCTGCATACAGATATAAGAAAGCTGGTCAGAGGGAAAGGCATGGAACGTACTACAAAACAAAGGGGACAATGAAGCAGGCAGCATTTCATACAAAGCTCCCTGCCTGTGCTTCCACACCAACCCAATTCACTGCCTGCAGATTGTTCACATGCATTTTCTTCTTCCTCTAACCAGAATCCACCACACAGACTCTTCCCAAAGATTCTGGCCATAATCTGTTCTTGGTGATCTGGCCCAGCTCCCTCATCCATTCCTCATAGGAGAGACGCTCCAGACCCTTAGTCATCTTTGCAGTCCTCCCAGGAGCTCCATGTTTCTCTTATACTGGCAAGCCCAGAGCTCAGCACAGTACCCCAGGTGAGCCTTCACCAGGGCAGAGCAGAGGGACAGCATCACCTTCCTGACCTGCTGGCAATGCTTTTCCTAATTCTCCCCAGATACCATTGGCCTTCTTGGCCACAAGGACACACTGATGGCTCATGGACAGCTTGTTGTCCAAACCGGACTCCCAGGTACTCCTCTGCAGAGCTGCTTCCCAGCTGATCAGCCTAAGTCAAATAGGTCTCATGTCCAGCAGGTCAAATAGGAAATATAACCCAAAGTCATTTAGAAACCAGATGGATTAGATTCTTCAATGATTTTCTTGACCATGAAATCAATGGATATAGACTATTAACAACGACATGAATACAGGAGCACATCAACTTCAAATGTTACAAATTCCTAGTTATTCCCACCTTAACCCTTAGCAGGATGCTTACCAGCTCAGACACATTATAGTGCAAATACTTCATGCTAAACAAGGACAAACCTTTATACAAAATTCAACAATAGCCTCTGCTCTACCACTGCATCAGTGGGTGCCCCGAAATTATTTACATCTTCTGAACACTACTTCAAACCTACCTCATCAGTGTTCAATCCTGATGCCAGCTATAATCCTGAGTCAGCTACCCTTGTCTACCTAGCAGGGAGCTGCTGCCAGACTCTACACTGAAGTTTCTGGCATGGCTGGCAATACACCCAGCTTGCTGGTCGCTGAGTCTCCATTCTCTGCCCCGTGTTTGATGTTGGCCTCACCACAGTCTCCCACTTAAACCTTTCCTAATTGTGTCAGGGTGACAAAACACCAGAACAAGCCCAGGTTGCCACCAGCCTAACTCAAGTTCATCATGCCCTCATAAGTCATCATGTACCTAATCCCATATTATGGCCCCCTTTTTTTCTGACACAATTTTAACAGCAAGTAGGTGGTTGACTGATTCCACTATGTTCTCTGCAGAGTACAGGGTACCCAAATTTTGTAATTCAAAATCAGTTCAGGCAGATTTGGGATGTTTTTCAGCAAAAAATATTGTAGAGAACCACATGTAGTTTTAATGTCAGACCTCCTGCACTTTGGTACTCTCAAGAAGCAAAATGATTTCTCAGAATAAAGCAGAGAAACCCTGCTGCTTCTCAGCTCTTTGCTGCTTCCGCCCCCTAAACCCTGCAAAGGCACTGTGCACCCCACAGTAGTGAGTTGGTAGAGTATCTTGGAGCATTTGGGAATAAAGAGAGATGATTCCATGGTCTGTTGCAGTCTTTCTGAACTCTCAGAGGAGGTCCCATCACAAGATGATTGCAGATTTTCATAACACTGACATTTGGAAGGGAAGAGGATACTGACCTAGTGCAGTAGTTTAGTTTTCCCTTACATCAGACTGACTCACCTTGCTCTGATACCAGCTCACAATTCTCTCTTAATTGGGAAAATCGCTAGGATAGTACTCACTGCCAGAATTCTGGGTCATAAAGTCATTCTCTGACTCAGAAGAAGGTTTACAACAGCTGTGACAGTGATATGTACTGCAGGTGAGTCATGTTGAACTGTCGTAGACAGGTAGAAGAATTATAAAAGAGAGGCCTTATGAAATCAGGCCTTGCTCTGCTAAAATTGCCAAAGCTGGCCTGTCATTTCTTTTAAGTGCAGCTAACAAGAAATTTGCAAGTTCCTGTGTGAAGCTATTTTGAGAATGAGAAGTTCATTTAACACAACAATGTATTCTGAGGGGGAAAACAAATGCACCTGTGTAAACAATAAGACTTGTCCCATGAGAATGCACAAAGGAAAAATGTAAATATATCTAGAGAGAGAAAATTTGATAGGCATATACAATAGCCCTTACATACCAATGAACTGAGTTTCACTGTATTGCTGACCAACTGGGTTTAACACGGTGCCTTCTGATATTTCCTAAAAATATTATTTGTGAATAAAGAATTTGCTTTCTGCATGAAGAAAATGGATTCTCATCAGATTTATTCCAACATGTGGTGACCATGAAGACACAATTGACACAAATTTAACACAAAGAAAATAAACTATGGAAATACCTTTACCACCTCACACAGGTCCAGCTAGAGGTGTCTACAGACACAGCATCTCCAAAGTGTCTGGTTTGTAGTTTTTAACACATGCTGCACTAAGACAAGTCAGGATTAAGTCACTGAAAGTCTTGCTGGATATTCTCTTTGTTTACTTCCCCATTCTACTGCTTGATTTGTGAAATTTCATTTTCCAGCTGCACAATAGTTCCTTCAATCTCATAATTTTTTACTGACAAGAGAGACCCACACAGATTCCATCTAATGCAGCTTAGACCCAGCTGTGACCTGCATGTTCTTCTCCTGCCAGTTCAGGTCTTGAATGTTTTTCCTCAGTTTCTGAAGCTCTTTCTAGGCTTGTTCTATCATATGAACTAGGGGCTCATTGTACAATGTCCAGACATTGCAGCCATGCTGGGACATGCGCTCCAGGTTCTCGATGCACACGGCCTGGTGGTCCAGCTGTGCCATGAATTGTTCACACACTCCTGCCATGCCATGATGTCGTTTTTCTGCTCGGAGGATAAGGTGGGCAGCTTGTACCTCTTCATACTAAGTAGTTCCAGGGGCTGCTGGGCCGCCAGGCACTCAGATCTCGGTCTTGAAGGTGCTGTAGTCGTGCATGGGAGGGTAGCTGAGATAGTTCTTGGTCAGCCAGTACCGCTGTGTCTGCTTCCCCACCAGCACCATGGCCACCTCCCGCACGCGCGGTGCCTCGTAGCCCTGGTCAGAGTAGGGCAGCGCATCCACCACCACATCCTCGGCCACCAGCCCCAGGACCAACATCTTGGCCGTGGCTGTGTGCACTCACGTCTCGCCCAGCAGGACCGCAGACGGCTCTGCTCCCCTGCGGCTCTCTCTTCACCCAAGATTATTTGCAGCAATTAATTTTAAGTACTTAACTAAGTCCTATAGCCTTGAATTTTATCTGCAGCAGTTCTTTAAAGTTTAGAAATAATTAGCTGATGAAAAAAATTTTGCTGCTGAAGCAGATAAAGTCAGAATACAACCTGACACCCTGTGGGTCAGGGTGGTGGTAGCAGTCTGAATAAATGGTGGTTGCAGTCCTCCTGGAGTGAGAAATGTGGTTCTATTGAAGCAGTGATCCTGTAGAAGTTTTTCTAGTTTTTCTCTGAAGGTCCAGTGATGGCGTAGAATGGTCTGGTCTTCCTCTGGGAATCCAGTGAAAAAAAGCTCACTGGTGTTCCAAATCTCAGATTATATTCAGGTAGGAATGCTTGACTCCTACCCACGGGTGGAGCATCTCACAATGGGATGATGTCGTTTTATCAGCCATGCAGTGAGACTCAGTGGCCCATTAACAGGAGATAACGAACATTGCCCCACCTGGTTTTAACAGCTGATCATAAAATACATACTTCTGGTTACATCTTGCACTGCAATCTAAGATGGTTAAATATTAGTTTTCTACATTGTAAAATATATAGTTGCTTTCTTTTAAGAGATAAATGACTGACTAAAACAGATGTGATGAAACACTGATAAACACCTGATGGTGGGTAAAGAAGATACGGTGTATTCACTCTTGATTTTGTCAAAGATTTTTTTGCTCCTTACAATCTTGTTTTACCTTCCATAGATAACACAGTTTTACCTTCCGTAGATAACACAGAAGAGTCAGTGATGATTCTACATTATGCCTGTTACTGATTGTAAGTTGGTTTAGAGTTTTCATTTGTTTCATTTTGCTGTTGCAGGTACATGGCTGTTTAGAAAGGTGTGATCTCAATGTCCAAAGATGGTAACAACTGGTATATTGAGTGCATGATGTGAATTTACTGATTTTATACTAGGCATTATTCATAAGATGCTATTACTGTATTTATAGCCAGCTTCTTATATGCTTTAACATCTCTTTGTGTAATTATCTAAAAGACACGTGTCATTTCAGAATCCTTCCTTTTTTGTTCTGTAGCTGCTTTTCCATCCCTGTGACCAAATACATGAAGGATTGCACTGCCTTATCCTATAATGATACATTCATTGTTCTATAACAAAAGATTTGACAGTGCTTTATTGTCCACTCAGTTTTCAGGAACACAAAATTTAAAAAATTAAGTTCCTTAGACACTTCTCTCCACAGAAATCAAAATCAGTTTTGTTTTCTTTTTTAATTCAGAGGCTAAAATTTTAGCCGATATAAATTTTCTGGCAAGCATTAAATTTGTGGAGGCATATTGGTTTAAAACAGCTCAGAATGTGATTCTAGATTAATGGGACAAAACCCCATGTTTATTGATTATGTAACTGCAAATGCAGATATGTCTTGAGTGCAGCATGAAACATACATACCAGCATATAACAAATTTTCCATGCATATTCAGAAGTAGAAAATGTTCTTTTCAATTTAAATTGTATGAGATTTAAATAAATAAATACTTTTGGGTGTTCATATCAAGAATTCCAGCGAATAAAATCAAGAAAATACATAAAATATTAGTTAAAGGAATTAATGATTTTCAGTGAATGGTTAGTGAGGTAACCACTTACTTTGTAGGCCCCCACTACCTGAACATTTAATCCTTTGTGCAGTAAGCCTACTAAAACTAACATCACAAACCGAAGTGAACAATAGTCCCAGCCAAAGCACGGGCACTCTGCTCTCCAGCCAGAGATTGTGAAGTGTGTGTTTAACGAGTCACAAGCATTTTTGGGACAACTGATCTGAGGGAAAAAAAGGATTACAAGGCTGCCCCAGAGTACCAGCTAATCACTGGGAAAACCAAGTAGGCTTTAAATGAATTTTGAGATTGTTTCTTCCCTCCTATTACTTCTGGACAGTAGTCCTAGTTCAGGTATTAGGTGCTGGATTTTTATGAGTACAAAATGAATTGCCTTTGGTGGAGCAAAGTGGGTTTATAAATGAGGAAATAACCACTTGCAGAGGCATCTCTAAGGCTACAGTCGTGTCTCTAGCTCGAGAAGACATCAACCTTCCACCTTCTGCCCTGTGGGAACTAACCCAGTGGAGGCATCGCAGTGTCTTCAAGCGACATTTCAGCCCCCTCTGATCAGAGATGCCGGGGGTGCCGCTGGCAGTCAGCGGCCGCCGGCTCCCCTCTCTCAGGAGCCCACAGCCGGGGCCGGGGGCTGCCCCGCAGCTCGGCCAGCCGAGCCCGCCGCCCCCGGGCATCACTGCGGCAGCGGCCCCGGCGCTCCCGGGGGCCGGGCCGGCTGCTCCCGCTCGCTGCCTGGCTGTTTCATTCATGCTTTCTCCTTCGCCATCTCCCTCTCCGACTGAGGGGAAACGGGAGCGCGCGTGGGCGGCCGCT
Source organism: Chloebia gouldiae (assembly GCA_003676055.1). NCBI lineage: Eukaryota > Metazoa > Chordata > Aves > Passeriformes > Passeridae > Chloebia > Chloebia gouldiae. Next base: position 42,413,009 of record QUSF01000004.1, read on the forward strand.
GGAAGGCTCCCTGTCAGTCAAGCGGCCGAGCTGAAAAGAAGGCGAGCGAGGGAGAAGGAGGCAGAACAGCTTTCCCGGGGGAGGGGGCGGCTGTTGTCGGCTGCCAGCCTCGCAGCCCTTCCCGGGGGCATCTACAGAGACGGGGTGGGGGGAAGGCGGGAGCGGTGTTGCACCACAGACCTTCCCGCTGGGGGGGAAGCGGCTCTTTCCTGTCGCTCGTCACCTGTCCCCCCTCCCCACACACGCGCCCAGCGGCGACGGGGCGGGGGGGCGGCCGCTGACTTGTCTGGCGAGCAGCGGGCCCAGGGTCCGTACCCCCGGCGCTGTGGGGGCTGCCCGTACGGGTCTGCCGGGGCACCGAGCGGGGCGAGCCGGGGGGGTGTCAGTGGTGGGGACTACGTGGGACAACGCGTCCCCTCGGCTCTCCGCAGGACCGGGGAACTTCCTCAGGCTGAGGGGCGCTCCGTAGTGCCGGCACCAAGCGGACCGCGAGGAGGCTTTCCAGGGGAGGCTCGGGACAAGTTGCACGCTTTCAGGCGGGGGGGCGGCCCCGCAGCGGGCTGAGGTGGGCTGGCGCTCGGTACCGGCAGGGGAGGGGAGCGGGCGGCTGCCGGCGGCGGGGGAGAGCCCGCTGCCCCCACCGTGCCGCAGCGCTGCCTTTGTGCTCCCTCCGCACCTGAGCGCCGGGCTGGGAGGGACGGCGCAGGTGGAGGCGGGCACGGCAGCAGCTGCGGCGCATCCCCGGAGCCGGGGCGGGGAGGTAAGGCGAGGCTGTGCCGTGCTGCGGCGGCCGCTCCCGGGGTGCGGGGGGCGGCTGCACGCCGGGGGCTGTGCCTCCGGCCGGCGGCGGGGGCGGCGGGCAGGACACGTCCCTTGCTTGGCTTTTCTTGCAGCCGTTTCCCGTTTCGTCCTGCTGCGCGCAGAGAGATGCAACAGCGGCTGCCCGGTCCCCTGGGGAAGGACGGGGCTTGGAAGTGGGCGAGTGGCATCAGCCCGGCCGGTGCGCGGTGAGGCTGCCGGGCGAGGGGCTGGGGCCGAGGGGAGCAGCCGCGGTGCCCCGGCGCTCCCGCGGTGTCCGCGGAGCGCGAGGCGGCCGCAGCCCGGCTCCTCCGGCGCCGCTCGCAGCCGCGGGGCGCCCGCTCCGCTCCGCGCCCGCAGGGCCCGGCCACGGCGGCGGCGCCCGCAAGGCTGGGCTTTTCCCCCGCCACAGAGCGCCGAGATACGCGGAGCGGATGCCGGTGTATGCGCCTAGCGGACCTCGCTTGGGAAGGGCTGGGAGATTGGGGGGAGGCTGCTTTCGAACTGGCACAGCCGGTTGTTAATTACCGGCTGCAGTTAAAATTTTAGCAGCAGCAACAGCTTTGCGATGCTTTCCGGGAATGCTGCTGCCTGGGAGCTGATGTTCCAGGCGGCCCGCGGTACGGGCCATGTCTCTCCTAGATGGCAGTGCTGAGAGCAGGATAGCTGTCTGTGTAGGCAATAAAGTGCTGGGAACCTGGAGTCCTGTGCAGCTGGATTTCGGTAGTTACGAGTGGAACGGAATAGCTTCACGTGTGCCCTGTGAGCTTTTTTGCAGTTAAGACAATTTTTTTCCTTCAAACTTTACATACGGTTATCTTGTTATGCAATTACATTTTGGTGAGACTGGGGTTGTTATGTTATGTGAGAAAGGAAAAACAAATTTAGTAGGTTAACCCTTTTGTATTGCAAAAGGCAGCGCTATTTACAAAGTTGCAGAGGTTCGGATTCAGCTCCGCTGGCTGCCACCTGATTGATATCGGTTTACAGCTGATGGTCAGGTTCTGTGCTTGTGTTAGAGCAACAAATGACAGATTCAGAAGACATGTGGCTCTATTGCCCTCTTTTTTTTCTTTACTTCCAAAACGTCATATATACTGAGGAAGCATTTTTTTTATTTGATCAAAATGGTTTGTTAGTCAGTTTCAGATAATAACTTCCTTGTTGCATAAATTGTGCAGTTCAAGTTCAAACCTCAGACAGACCCAGAGTTCATGTTGATTTTAGCACAAGTTGTATGGTGCATGACAAGGGTGCTGAATTTTACTGTGTGGGATAGCTGAAACAAATTTTCCTGCTGCTTGCTCTACTTCTAGTTTGTTACTTTGGAGTAGTAGAATGTAGTGATTTTTCCAATGTTGTTAATATATTTGAGTTAATGTTGTACATTTGAAGCCAAGGATAGTTCAGGGTCTCAGTATGTGCCCATTGAGAGAGAAGATTCAGCCAGTTGACTTGAATGTCGATGAAATGGACATGAGAACTCTTACCCTACATTTGCATATAATGAATCCAAACATTCTCAGTAGGTATGTGCAGAAAGGTAAGCACATCATGTTTGGTTGTTTTATTCTTTTTGTTATAATTGAACAGGCATTATTCTCTGTAGGATTGTGTCGTTGGTTTGTTAGGCTTTTTTACTTCTTATTTAGCAGTATTATGGTTTAAGGGCTTTAAAATCTTTGTCACTCCGCTGCAGAAATAGTTGCCAACAGGATGTCATGCATATAAAACTAGAACAAGAGCCTTTAAATAGCAAAACCATCAATTTAGTAACAATTTAGTGTAACAAATGGCAGAATGCACAAAAAGAATGCAAATCTGAACAATTATAGCATTCATCTTTTGGTATTAATATTGATTAAGTATAAAGCACAAAAGGCAAATAGCCACATATAGCTTTTAAGTGCCTAACCTGGTTTGAAACAGAAGAGCTGTTTTCTGTCATGTGGTTTTTTTTCCTGTTACATGGTTTATACTTTAAAAACAAGCATGGGGTGGGGAAAGATGACAGAACTTTTTATAAGCATTTCTTTTGTTTTCTGGATCTCAGAATTCCATTATGTAGCAGGATGCTTTCCAGTTTCTGCTTTCTCTGTATCTGGAAAGGCAGATGTTGCTGCAGTAGGAGCAATTATACTGATTTGCAGCACAATTAAAAAAAAAAATCAGTTCTTTTTGCCTCTGTCTAAAAAAGTCAACCATGGTTTGGTCTTGTCAACAGAAGAGATGAGACAGAGAAGTTAAGTTTGTTCAACAAAGGGAGTGAAGTAATGTACAAATAGTAAATTTCTGTTTCATAAAATGAGTCGATTTGCCTAGCCAACTACAATGAAGAATTTCACTTGCTTGGCTTTCCCTCACAATTGTCCACAAGCCAACCCTTTCTGAAAGGCAGGGGATTTGGTTAGGTTTGGCTGGCTGATCTCACCTGTGGCATGTTGAGTCCAAGGCAGGAGAGGCAGTGGAGACTAGAGGCATGTAGGCTTTTGTAGAAGAGCATTTCTGACTTGTAGATTTTTCAAAAGGTTCATGACAGAAGCCTGTAACTGAGAACTTTGCTCTCACAGTTCATTTTCAGTTTCCTGCTTACCCTGTGCAGGCCACAGGAGCGTGTGACTGGTGTGACCCAAGATTCAGCCTATGATAGGGCCAGCTTCTTGGTTCAAACTGATGCTTAGAGAGTTTATCTTGAGATTTCAGAGATAATGTGTTTCTACTTTAGAGAATATTTGAGGCTTCCTTGCAAAGAGAACATGCAAATGAAATTTAAGAACTGAAGGACTGATTTGCACTAAAGCATCTTTAGCAGAATAAGGCCAGCAGAGATGCAGAGTGTTTGTGTGCTGCATGTATCCCTGCTACCACAGAGAGAGCAAGCTATATGATAGTCAAGAAAGGCAAAGGTTTTGAACATCTCTGCAACATCACAGTATTTTTTATTTCATGATGGAGCTCATGTTCTTTTCAGACTCCTCTCTTACTTCTACCCAGAATTAAGATTGTCTTGATTCTACGCAGAACCAGACTGTCCTGTGATTTTGAGCAGCTTTAAAGAGTTAGTATGGTAATAATTCACATCTTAGAAATCAGATTCAAGCTGCTGTGTTGTACGTCCTGATCTGTGACCAGCTAGAATGCCAGTAAGTCATAAGTTATTGGTTTGTTTCTTTTTTACTTAGTCCTTCCTTATTTAGTGACCTGCTGCATGTAACCTGGCTCCTCACCTCTTCAGGGCAGGAGCAGCCTTTCCTAAATTGCTTCAACAGGGCTCAGATCTTTGTTTGCAGCTCTAGGAGATGGATGTAACAGAAAGTATCCATCTGATAACCTTGGTTTAAAGTCATGAGTAGCTGCCAAAAATATTTAGTATTTGTAGGCATTAGATCTCTAGCATAAAAATTTTATTTCTTGTTTGTTTTGCAATTCAGTATCATATTTTGTTTCATTCTTGTTTTACTTCTGTGTGTAGGGGTATAACAGCTAGACAATGCAACTTTCTGTATTTTTATAGCAGTCCTGTGGACACAACTGCATGTGCTAACAGGAACTCATTTTTGACACAAACTTGCCCTTCAGGTGTAAGCCACTTGCTTAAGTTACAGGGAGATTGTGACCTGCCTTATCTATCATCAGATAAATAACTTTTGTTATTGCAGTATATAATAAAGCCACTTAGACCATCTTTTAGAAAATAATTAAATATATGAGGCCAGGCTCAAACAGCAGTGAGTGCCAGCAAGAATGAAAACTACGTGTAATGTGTTTTATGTACGTGCATTTGTTTAGGATGATGACTGTCTTTGTAATCTTGTGTATACGAACTTGTTATCTCGAGATGGGCCAAAGCTTCAGGCAGGTTTTGAAAGCTTCAATGAGAAGTTACCAGTCACTGCAGTGTGCAGAGCCTGCTCCTTGCTAGATTTGCCCACTGCCACACCCACAGCTAACATGTCACCATCTAAACTGATGTCTGTGTGGACACACTGCTTCATCAAACTGCATAAGCTATGGCACAGCTAGTCTTAATTACACTGCTTTTTAAAAATCATTCCAGTGTGTAGTCTGTGTACGACTAGAATTGTCCTGCCCTTTGGTTATCTACAGATCAGGTTTCATTGGAAGTGCTGATGAGCACCCAGGACTCTGAAGGCAGCAGTTTTGTGCAAGATAAGAATGTTCCTTAAAGAAGCTGATGGAGGATAGGATTCCTAGCAGACACTGACAGCATAAGGTGTCACTGTAGTCTAGTCTGAAATTGTATGTCTGAAGGACAATTGGATGTCCTTGACTTTGTAAAAAGTTTTTGTACTGAAGAAACTTAATAGTGGCTTAGAAACTGCTTTCAGGAACTGTGTAGATACGTTTCTTTCTGTTCAGTTGCATTATTACAACTATGGAGCAATTAAGTTTTTTCTACAAGTGAGTGTGAATTGAAGCACTCTAGATTAGAGGAAGACATTAAATTTATTCTGACAGACCTGTGATCTGCACCTACCAGTTCTGAATGACTTTGTTTCCAGAACTGCTTGGAAATCAAGGAAATGGATGGTGTAAGCTGCATAACATAACTGGTTCCAAAGGAGTCTTTGTTTGGAAGCTGTGTGTTCCAAAGCTGTTGGTTCACTGGCAGAAGGCTCTTTGAAACCCACAGTGCACAAAGTTCATTAAGTCCTTGATGTTAATAATTATGCAAAATATCTCATATGAATTATTTGCATACCCTTGCAGAACTTTTTTTTAAATCATTGAGTCCTTTTGCAGCATAGGCTCCTGTCAGTAGGGAACAGGTTGAAAGTTGAGAGGCCAGGACAATTATGCTGCATGTGATGATGCCCTGAAATACATTCTGCAGTTGTAACCACAGTATTAAATACAAACTCAACACAATTCTTGGCAAATAAATGATTGATTTTTTTTTTTTTATTCCAGAACAGTGATATTTTAGTGGGCAAGTCCAGTGGACTTAGATATTTCCATTTCAAAAAGTGGAAGAATTTTATCTCTGCCTAATATTTCCTTTCATCTTCATTATACAGTTCTTGTAAAAAACAATAAATGCAGAAGGAATCTTGGAAAATATGGTTCTATTTGTATTTGTAAGTAGGCAGTTACCAAATGTCTCTCATTCCTATGTGACCCCAAGAGATGTAGGAGATGGATTTATTTAATTGGGAAATTGAGGGCTAATCTACATATGGAAATTCACAAACATTAGCATACCAAGCTTATTTTCCACACACACAGCCCTTATGCAACCAGACTGTGAACTGGAAATGCATATGCCTGAATATTTGGAATGGCTCTTCTGGTGTGTTAGCCCTGTGTAGACAGACTCTTAGATTTAAATTAGTATTGCAGCAGTTGGTGAAGTCAAATCTAAACCTAAAGGAGAATAAAAAATGAAAGGAGACATTTAACAATGCAAGTAGAGATGTAGCAAGAGCACGAAGATTTTTGAGGTACATGTGCTTTGGCCAAGATACATGTTTTCATCTGTGAACGCAATATGAGAAGTTAAGGTTAAAAATCCTCTTAGATATACAGAACAAAGGAATGGATATGTTGAGAACAGAATATTCTGTTTGAAGAGAATATTTTCAATTTAGAGGAATACTTCATATTTACAGCTGCAGGTGTTTCTTCAAGTAATGATGTATCTTGTGTTACTGGTGCAGCAAAGTGACTCTGGCATTGGACTCAATCCTTGTGGGTACCTTTCAATGTGGGAGGATGGATTGTAGGAGAATAGAGATAGTATTGAAGGCAATCTTGCCCATGAGGAGTTGCAGCTGTACTAATTAGCAAAGACTAGGAACAGCCTTGCCCTTAATAGGTCACAGCTGTGTCCAATAAGGATGGGTTTATAAAAGAGTGGGTTAGCTAGCTGAGAGGAGAGTTGGAGTCAGTTGGTGGCTGTGCTGCTGTGAGAAGCAAGGGTCAGGTGTTCATGCTAGGGACAGTAAGGGTTAGCATGTGCTGCCAGGGACAGAAAGGGTCAGGCAGTTGTGATAGGGACAGTAAGGATTGGCATGCCCTACTAGGGACAGAAAGGGTCAGGTGTTCATGCTAGGGGCAGTAGGGGTTAGTATGTGCTGCTGCGGACAGAAAGGGCCTGGTGGTTGTGATAGGGACATGAAGAAGTCAGCCAGCCATGCAGGAGGAAAGAGAAAAGGAGTCAGTGCTGTGAGGAGCTGCCTGTGAGAACTCGCAGAGAGAAGGCATGAAAGTCTTAAAGTGGGATGATAAACTAATGGTGGCAGTCAGTTCCCATCCACTGTCAACTGGTGACAAGCACCAATGCCAACATTCCAACTCAGAATATTCCGTGATAAACATTTGTTACTCCTTGAAATGCATGTTTACTGAAATCACAATTATGCCTAGAAATCCCCATGTCCCCAGATCCATGAGTTCTGTGTGTCTGGAGGTGTCTTTATTCAAATGTGAGGGGTACAGATAAAGATAACTCATATTAAGTGCTATTAAGAATCAGATGTGCAGAACTGGCATATGAATAGCACTAGTCTGTAAAATTAAGTCTGCTAAATATAAAATTGTTTTAAATAAATGGCAAAGGAAGAGTAGACACCTGACAGTAGGAGTTATTGATGCAAAGGAACAAACAGGATACTTTAAGGAAATTGAATTATTTGAAAAAGTGAATTACTTGTTAAATATCAGTAAGCAGTTTAAATTTTCTTTATAGTGCACAAGGTCTAAGTTATGTTTCTCATGTCACACTCTGAAGTAATTGACAGTGGAGTATTTGCTCTGTGGGACCACATCAACCCATGAACTCATTGCAAAAGATAGTCAAAAGACATAATACAACAAATTAGGTCTGGCTTGTGAGAAAATATGGTTTCAAATTGTGAATGAATTTGAATTGAAGAACTTTTCTAAACAAGGGTTTTATTGAGAAACATAATTTTGGATCCTTTGTTTAACTTCAGTTATTTAATTTTTTTAATGACTTACCTGTATTGTTTCTGACTTTCTTACAAACAGAGACTTAAAACTTTCACATTTTTAAAGACTGAACAGGACCATTTGTATTTACTAATATGAGGTTTGTGCACAGCTCCCTTCATTATTGAAACTATAGCATACTACTTAAGTTACTGTTTCATAAATAGTTTAGTTCCCTTCTGATTTCCCCTCTTAATTCCCTTCTGATCTCAACTCTTCATGAGGGTAGCTTAGATAAATTTAGGTGATGACTTCATTTGGGCCTGTGTACACATCATTTTCTAGATGAGATTGTATTTTTCCCCCTAATTCCACAGTCCAGAAAATAGCAATCCTTGTGGTTACCACCCTGAGACAAACATTTTCTTTTTCCCTCTAGATACTTGCTACTCCCCTTCACTGGCAAACCATATTCTGTTCATAACACCAGTGATATAACCTCTAATGGTATCTTAGAGTGTGTTAGAAAATACAATTGCTGGCATTTGGTAAAGAACTCCTCTGGATATTGTTGAATAACCAAAACCACTGGGGGAAGAAAAAGCTCAAAATTTTGCACAGTGAGGGTATTTGTTCTGAATTTTATCTCTTAGTTGCTATAAATAATAACCATTTTCATAATAGATGACTTGCAGTCTGTAAAAGCAGGTCATTCCAATTATTACCTTATTTCTCTTCCTGTTTCAATGGCAGGAGAGTTTTAGCAGCCAACAGCATTGTGAGCATTTTTACGTGGATACGACCACTTCATGGATGCAAGATAAGGGGAAGGCTCCACTGGGGTATAGGAAGTTTGTGTCCTTTGGCAAGGCAGGATTTAAAAGGCCAAGCCAACAATTATCTTGGGTTTTGTAGCCCCATTCCTGCCTCCCACCAGCTTGCCTGGAGCACAGCTTTATTTCACTTGTGTGTAGTGAGAGCTGTCGAGTGAACATTAAAGGGGTGGGGAGAACAGCACGCAGAAGTTTCTTCTTTGGCTGAGAGAAGTCCAGGGGAGCAGAACAGCCAATTGGACCAGCTCACTGGCCCCAGCTGGTCTCTGAAATTTGGGTTGCCACAAGCAGTCCACAGACTGTAGGTTGGCAGTTGTCACACACAGCTGTGGTGACAACACAAACAGCAGAAGCTTTCCCACGCTCTGGAGACCTGTTCTTACAATTTCCTGTTGATTAGCTACCTACCCAAAAGGCAGGCTGGTGGATCTCCCTGGATGTGTTCCATATTTTATATTTTGCAGCTCATACTGGTGTCTTGGAACTGACCAAAATTTTGGGAGAATTGAAATACAGGTGTATACTCCCATAAAATGGAAAGGAAAGCAGACAATTGCAGGCCTGCTAATGGTAGTGAGAATCCATATGGACTTGAGGTTTCATTTTTCTCTACTCTTGCAAGATTTAGATCATAATGTTTAGGTCAGGACACTTAGAAGCAAGCTAGGTATCTTGATTCAGCCTCCCTAAGAGAGTACTTCTTTTACCAGGGCTATTATTTGAAGCATTCTTGGATATGTGATACCACTTTTGAATTTACTGTCAGTTCATGGAATTACACCTGCCTGTTTGGGTTTTTTGGAATTTTTTGTGTTGTTGGGTGGGGTTTTTTTTCTTTTAGGTCTGTGGGGTTTTTTTTGTTGTTGTTGTTTGGTTTTGTGTTTTAATGAAGGTAAATAATGTGTGCTCAATAAGCTTTTTCTTAGCATCATCCAGAGATTCTTGGGAAGGGAATTAATTTTCTCCTGCTGGTTCTGGAGAGTGGTTTTTACTTTTAGGAGCAGACACTTGCTGCTTCCTTCCTGTACCTTGACTGGTTGAGTGTGGCTAGGTTTGTTTATTTTCTTTTGCAGAATGCCTTCCATTTGGTACTCCAACAACATCTGTTCCCTCATTTTCAGTGTCAGTAACTGTGTACATTACCAGACTGGGGCTTGGCTGAAGTTGTCTGCTTCAGGAGCAGAGTCTCCCTTGCCAGTGGAGATCACTGCCACCATTCCATTACCCTGACTGAAGCCTCTGTTCCTTAAGTCTCAGAATAACAAGCCAGAGAGGTGCCTTGTTTAATTCCTCTTCTAAACATGGAAATCGGAGCCTGCAAACATTCATAAGATGAAATGTTGGCACAGATGTGGTAATTTCTGTGAAACTGCAGATGTGACTTCTTGGTTATGAAACTGCTGGGAGCTTCAAGAATTATTGTTACAAATCCTGTGACTAAAAACTATGTAATGGCTATTTTATTGTGCTGATGATTGCTTTTGCACTTCAGAGCCTAGCTGGAATTGTCACGTAATTAAAATAGTTATTTTCTTTTAAATTAGAAGAGGATTTCTCTCATACATGCATGATGCCTGACTTGAATCAACAGACACAAGGAGCTGAGTGCCCAAATACTGTCTGTATTTCAGCCTTTTAGTTATTGCTTTAAACCGTGTTTTCAGATGGTGTTCTGTTCTTTGTGGTAAATTACTGCAAGCACATGCAACGTTCTCCATGCTATGTACATTTTCTAACATCCCAAATTTCTAAATTATGTATATTGTCTCCAGAGTAGGCACTGACATTTGCTATTTTATCCCTCTTGAGCTTTTTTGCATCATGTACAAGAGTGTTTGGATTTGTTAGGAAAAACATCATCCCTCTGAATTTCTTATGAGCTCTCTAGCACTGTAACACCTCAGACTCCTGATTGGAAGTGCTGTAGATCTTGAACATAGTTCTGGCCATTTTCACAGGTCTGTGTGCTGCCAGTGGGCAGCAGATCATAAATGGAGATTGAGTGCTCTGAAATTATGCAGTGATGCTAAAAAATGAACCAGCAATTAAGCAACAATGTTTTATCTGCAGTTTAGTCTGTGCAACTCAGAACATCAATTTTCAGTCTGTTATCCATGCGTAGATTAGATTACATTATATTAAATTGAGAACTGTTGTTTTTTGTTAGCCCTGGGCATGACTTTAATGTTAAACTTACTAACTTTATTAAAGGCAGTTTTTAAACCAAAAAAGTGGTGTTAGATGTAGGCATGATGCTGATTCCAGTGTTTTGACAGAAGAGCTTATTGTCTATGTCTCCAGGATTTAGAAAAAGATTTTCTTCGGCTTGGCAAGCTTGCTTTGAAGTCCTGCTAATGCTAACTCTGGCTTCACTGTGTTCTATCACAGTCTAGTGGCCTGGGATTTGTAAAGCTGTGCCTATGAGATTCCTGATTACACTGGGAAGAGAAGGCAGTCCAAAGCTAGCTGGAATAGTGTCTGCTGTCATTTGGGAATTTGCTTTATTAAGGCATCTGGCTTACTCCCTTGGTTGTTGATGCTGAACAGAAATTGAGAGTAGGTCTCTAAGCTAATTTATTTTCTGTCCTTGAAACCGGATGTTTATTCCAGTTTGGAATAGAGAGTTTTCTATCTGTGTCTACAAGCTTTTCTCCCTTCTTTTTTTCCCAGCTGATACCAATCTCTGCTGCTCTGTGCATGGCTTCCACCCTGTCCATCCATGTCTGCCACTCTCCAGCCCTAGTGTCTGCTCCTGTAGGTCTGCATTTCTCTTCCTCTCAGAAAGAGCCGAGTAACCTTCTGCCACAAAGGTTTCAGACCAGGGAAGTACAAACTGCTCCCTTTGTCCACTACATCCCGTCAGATTAGCAGCTTCTGATTGATAGTGATATTGACAAGTTATTGAAAGAAGCAGCTCTTCCCCAGGAGCTGTGCAATTCCTCAGTTGTAAGGGACTTCATCATGGGCTGAAATAAGCTGATGGCCACCACCACAGGATACACCAAACTAATTTGATTCAAGTTTTTCCATTCCTCTTCTGCAACTGATTGCTATGGACACAATTCTGATTCTGAGAACACAGCAGGCATTTGAAAACCTCATCCTCACGTTCTGGAAAATGCCTCATTAATCCAGCCAGCCATTTTTAGGCCTTTTCCTGCAATACTGAACTCATGCATTGCACTTACCTCGTTGTAATTGCTAATTTTCTTCCTTGGTTGCTGCATGATTTTAGCAGCTGATGCTTCATAAATTACCAGAGGTAGAGATGAGCAGAAATCTGAGATCCTGCTAACATGTCAGGCAAGACAAAGCCTTGCTTGCTTGTCATAGTGATTTGCATGGTATTGGTCTTTTGCCCTAGAGAAGCATTTCTTTTCCTGTTGTTTGAGAACAGGTCTCAGAACTTAGATCATTTTTAATTTTAGAGCTCCTCTGCTGAGCTAATCCCTCATTGCATTGTTTTGGAGCTGTTAATTGATGATAATTCTGGATGCTTAATGCATTTTGTTTGAGGATTTCTAAGCCTCTTCCTGGCAGGCTCAGAGACTCTGGTTGATATGGGGAGTGGTTTTGGGGAACCGTAGGGATTGGAACGCAGAAGAAGCTGCTTCTCTTTTGTGTGCAGTGGTGCCATGAAAAGCAAGAGCTGGAAAGGGTGAGACAGTGATTGTTCCTATCCCCCTCTCCACCTTCCAGGCTTTCACATTTGAAGAGTGTGATACAGAGGCAGAGCTCTATCTGCTGATGTTGCTTTTTATGTGAGCTAGCTCCTTAAAGAAGGGGATCTTACATAAATGCCTTTGCTGACCTCTATTTCTGTGTATATGTGATATCTGTGGAAGTGTTGTTAACTACTTAACTACTGCACAGAAAAGAAAGAATGAGAAATCAAATGCATTCCAGGGCTGGAGAAAGTAAGCATCCCTTGTAGTTGTATGCCGGTCACCATTTCTAAGGAAGCTTTAGTATCTTCACAAAACTTGAACCAAGATCACTTCAGACATTACCCCAAAATGAAGCTTGGTTTTTCTTCATGTTGAACTTGGATGGCAGAGGGAACAAGGTCAGATTATGTGGTGTTGGCTGGTAAGAAGGGAAATTTCAAGGTCTGTCCACACAGGCATAGGGTTTTTTTTTTTTCTGTCTGAAAGAATTCTGATACTTAGCTGAGGGGAAAAAGTTGCTCTTCTGTTTTGGTTTGAAATGGTGTCTAGGGAAGAGGAAAACAGTGTTGGCAGCAGCTTCATTTGCTTTGAACATTATGCCTCTCTATTCCCTGGAGAACTCATTAATTTTTAAGGCAGTGGCAGCAATAGACTAAATGGATACAGTAGTGATACCCTGATGGTTTGAGATAGTGCATTCATCCTTTTGGGATAAGCAGCTCTGCTTCCTGCAGAGATTGTGTGGCACCCCAAGATCACTGGGTCAGTCTAACCTGAGAAGGCAGCTGTTTAGGAAACAGGAAAATGCCATTTGGCATAATAATGGCAACAAGAATATTCCTTTTTTAGAGCATTGTCTGCTCTCTGAATCCTCTTAAAGTTCATTTACCCTTCTGCTAAACTCCACCTATTTGTAGAAAAGGGGTTCATGAAAGAAGGTCAGGCTCTTGCCTAGCTTATGCTTGGGGAGAAGACAATGTGTAAAAGACAAGTTCCTGAGTTCCATTGATTTCGCCTTAGTAATTGCTAGTCAGGACAAGTGTTGATTATTGATTTACACGGTCTTAATGTTATCCATGTGAATGGATAAACTTTTCATACCTGGATATCCTAAAGGTGGTCACATTTCAGGTACATGTATATATGGCTCAGTGTCCAAATACTTAACAAAATCAAGTAAATTAAGACAATACAGGCCTACTGTGGGAATTCTTATATTGGGCAGGGTGAGGAGCTCCTGAGTCCTGACCTAGGAACTGAGTTGTTGTACACAACTTCCCTTCTTAGAAAGACATAGCAGGCTGCCACTGCCTTCTGAAGCACAGCCTGGACTCAATGAGAAACTTGTGGCTTTTTAAAATGGGTAGGTACTTCAAAGGGGCAGTAATCAGTGCTGGGCTGCAACAAACAAGCAGGGGAGGCTGTGGCATGGCCCTGGAGCCCCAATACCTATTTGTTATCACCTGTTACACAGCCACAATGCATTGGGCAGGACAGAATGGGGATCCTTGCATGACCCACTTTTGGGGCTGGGAGACAGCCCTGGCTGCAGCTGTGGCCTGAAGCACTCTGTGGGCAGCTCTTGGGTACACCTCCACAGCTGTAGGTAGCAGGAGTATTGAAGGATGCAGGAGGCACTTAGGACAGTGAAGGATGGAGGCAGTCAGCAGATGGACCTCCATTTGGTACTGAAAGCACTTAGTAGCTTTACTTTGAGCTTACCATCCTTACTTTAAACCCTCCTGGCCTTACTTGAGTACTGAGATGATTTAATGCAGATGTGATGGTCATGAAGTGCCTCTGTCTGCCCTGTCCATTCTCTTAACAATGTCTAATGCTGCTTCCTCTCTGCACTATTGCAATCTGTTTCCAAGAACTGTAAGTCAGAAGCGTGCAGTCTGTTCCAGCTGATGGGGCTGGAAACTGTAGGGGCTCCAAATTAGATGTTATATAGCTTCTAGTTAAAAAAAACAATGCCAAGATACCGTGAAATACTTCACATATAAACATCAAGGGGAGAGTAATGCTCCATCTAATGTAAATCATAATCAGTGTGTAAAGCTCTTATATGTATTGTATATTTCATCACGTTTGCAAGTTTATAGTGCTTATTGTCTGGGCCCTGGACTGTAAACATCATCGGGCCTGTGATGGAAGAAAGATCAAGCTCTTTAGTGCAAGAATAACATGAAGTATAGATGAACAGTGATCCAGACCACAGAAACAGCTTTGTGTTTGAGACCCATGCATGTAAATGTGTACTCGGACACTGGGGATCCCTCATTCTTTGGGGAATGCTAACAAATGTTGTCGCACTGAGATTAGACTCAAGGGCACTTACTACCTGTAGGATTCTGCCTTAAATGCCTGCCAAAATTGTTTTCTGCCTTTGGAACTTGTAATGGTTCAAAGCTTCTCCCTTTTCTTTTTTCAAATTTCAAATTTTAAATTATTTTTTATTTTTAAAATTAAAGCACAGAAATCCAATCTACTGTGGCACTAACGCTTCCCCCACACTTCCCTCCCAGTGTCTCTCTTCCTGGACTGGAACCCTGCATATAATTTTTCAGTAAGTTCCTGGTTTATTTTGCTAACATATGAGGGATTTAAAACCTAAATGCTGGCAAAGCCTTAACTAGCCTATTGCAAATGTGTCACTATTCATTAAGGACTCTCTAGGGTGCAGTATGTTCCTGGGTGGATTGGCTTCCTGGAAATTTAATGGCAATTTGTGAATTGGCATCCAATTTTGTTTTTAGTCTATCTCCTGATACTATAGAAAGCAATTTTGGTTCTGATAATTTGAGTATTCTGTTTTGCTTTGCTTTACTTTCATGTTGTACTTTAGGCAGGAGGATGAGTCAGTTGGTGTGATCTTTGAGAAATAGTACAAAGAAAGATTTCTTTGAGTCCACTTGCTCTTCTAGAAATTAAGCAAGATATTTATGCCCAGCCATCAGTAACCAGTTGAGTTTCTATCTCACCTGTTAGTGAAATTCAGAAAAGTTAGTTCAGTTAAGTTCAGAAAAGGCACCTGAGACTTGTGTGTAATTCTAGCTTTATTTCTTTCTAGTAATTTTTATGGGGGTTGAGATAAGAACTGTAGGGTACTGTGGGATTTACTTAGTTCCTGGTACATCTGGAGGGGAGATTATTTTGTTTCATCACATTAAAGTATTGAATTGTTTTTATTGTGGCATGCTGCAATACTCTGCAGTACTTGCACAAGGTCCATACAGCATTTTTGTGCAATAACTCTCTAAATAACTTCATTTTTGGGCACAGTTATTCTGGAATAGTTATCATTTAAATACTCATCCTTTTATACTATGACATAAATTGTATCTGTAGAAAAAGTGATAAATATTACATAGTTTTGGGGAGCTCAAGCTTTAAGACCCAAAGTGTCCTGTGTAGAAGAAATTCTTTTGTGTTGAACTGCTTAGAGAAAATATAATCTTTTATAAGATCAACCCCCCTTAAAAATTACCATTACTATTTTGTTTTCAGCTTGTTTCTTGTAAAATACTTTCCAGTCACTCTGCTCTTTGTTACTTTTGTGACCTGTACTCTGGCTCACCAGGAAGCACACGGGCAGGCATACACCTTCTCTGAATCAGCTCAGAATTTCATGACCAGGGCTGCACCACTAGGATTGAAATTCATGTGGGTGGGAAGCAGCATTTTATCACTGGTTAACTTATGGATAAAGAAAGGGGCAAGTTATGGCTGTGCAGAGAAGTGGATGGAGAACTGAGTAAAACTGGTAAAAGGGTGAAGGGCCATGTAGCTGGACAATATCTTCAGTTTTCATATCAAATTTCGCTGATGCAGCTGCTGTCCGCATCACAAGTGTCGGTGCTAATGGCCAGAATGTGTGTTTTCTCTCTCTGTAGCCTCTTAGAAAGATGACCTTGAACAATTGTGTGGATTTTGCTGGGGTTGTAAGACTGGACTCAAAATTGACTCTGTAGATCTGGTATTCTTAATACTCTTAGGAAACCTAGTCAGAGAAATGTAGTAATTTTGATGCTTGCTGTTGTACTTTGTGAAATCCAGTGAGAGGGAATTATCCTTGCTGCATGAAGACTGAGAACTAAGGAAGCTATTGTGACCACTGCCTGTAGTGGCAGGCTCTGTAGCAGAGTTTTTGTCTGTTATGTGGGAGGCTTAGGTTTCATCAGTGGAGAATTTAATTTCCCCTATTCACTGAGGCTGGGTTTTTACAGAACTGTAACCCTGTGTATCTTGCAGAATCTTCATGAGAGCAGAGCTGATTTTTGTTGAGACAGATCTCCCACACGGCTGTGAAAACAAGTGCACAAATTCAGAGTAGCTGGGTGTAAATCTGAAGCAACTGTCATGGAGATTGATGTTCTTTCTAGGAGTTAATCTAGATTTACATCAGGGAAACTGTGACCAGAATCTCCCAGGATTCATCTTCACTACACTTTAGTAGCTCACTAAATTAATTGCTAATTAACTTGAGATGGTTGATTATTGTGGATGCTTCCCACATATTTCTTCTTACTGTCATCAAATTTAAAGACAGAGCTCCACTAGATCAGACCAGATCTTACCTGTTCTGAACTCCTGCTTGTCAAAAGCTTTTCCCTTCAGCGAGACGTGAACACTGAGCGCAGTCAGCAGACATACACCAAGGAAGTAACTGCAGTACACTGCAGTCCTGGGGAATCTAAACTTGTGCACATTTGGGTCAAAGCCTATGGGGACATGGCAGCCCATATTGCTGAAGGCAATTAGAGTAATCAAGGGGTTTAGAGAGATCCTGCAAGGTAGTCTCAGATTACCTTTGAAGGTTGGCTTTGCCAATTTCTACAGTGGAGTGGAGCAGTGTGAGACTTGTCCTTGATGTAAGTGCAGTAGTCAGTGTGAAGTGGTTTCAGCACTGAAATGTCCAAGCAATGGCATGAGATACCTGCACTCAAAATACTTCTTTCCCTGCATGTTGGCAAGCAGATGCTTTGGTGCTTTGTTAATTCTATACAAAGGAGGTTGTAAAGTGAAGTATCTCATGGTAAAATACCAGTTCACAGTATTCAAGGACACTGAGAGGGAAATGGCCAGAGCTAGTCCTTCAAAGTCTGACAGCATTGAGGCACCTCAATGTCTGACAACATTAAGGCACTATTACTCTTCAGATTTCACCATCAACATGACTCTAAAAAAGTACACCTTTCTTGTATGTGTTTTGTATGGCTCAAATGAAACTGGGATACCAAAAGGATGGGGTCTCTGATCCTGCTGTAGTCTGGGCAATGAAGTTTTAATGGCAGCCTTACTTGAAAACTATATTTAGGATCTGTTCCACGCCCCTCCAGAACAGAGGCAGAGCAGGAGAGTTAAAGCAAACCAGCTTGAGAACCTCTCATGCCCTTGAAAACAGTGAAAGGATCTGTGCCAGGGTTGACAGCAAAACTAAATTAGGCCTCTATTCAATAAAACATCCTTATTCTTAAATAAACATGTTGTTAGGTCCCAACAGGGAATGTGTCTAAACAGTATAAATTTAAAAGTTGCCTTTCCTTTACAAATGTGCTTAAGAACCTCCCAGACCTTGGGCTTCACTTTGAACTGGTCTGCCTCCCAGCAGCCTGCAGTTTGAACTGGGAGGGCCTGGCCACTCTGCCTGATGAACCTGCAGTGAAGATGTAAGGGTACAACAAATGGGTGATCATCTTCCCTGCCTGCATGGCAAAGTGAAGGCATGGTGCCAAGCAGATCTGCGCATTAGATGACTAACAGCTCCCACACTGCCAGTGTAGGCAGGGAATATGCAATGCAGCCACATATGTGTCTCAGAACCACACCGGGTGCTTTTTATTCTTAATGTTTGCTTTTGTTTTTAAATAGGAGTTCAGATCTTGGAGCAGGATGTTTATCTCTATGCACAGAAAACAGTATTGGTCATAGCTTTTAATATACGATCAAGTTTTTAGAGCAACCAGCTGATATATCTGTTGTGAGTGACATCAGAATTTCAAGTAACTGCTATAAATGCTCTCTAGGATGGCTGTGCATATAATGTGTAATTTTCTGAGTTTACCTCTATTTAGTGGCTAGAAAATAGCTTTTTTAAGAAAGGGATTTTTTTTCCCAGTGGGAATATTGTTTTAAAGCTTTGTATTTAATGTTTGGGTTCCTATTTAATTTTTTTGTTAACACTTTTACCCTGATTGAATTTTGATCACTCTTTTTTGGGTAAAATTGGTGGGAGGTGTTCACAAAAATCATTATGCTGTAACAAAGGAATTGAATTTCATTTGCTACTTGCTTGTACATAGTTTTACAACGTACATGTGGATGTGCAATGAGCTGAACCCCCAGGGAAGTCCTGTAAATGCCTGTGAGCAAAGTGCAGTTCACCTCAACATTTAATCTAGCACTGACCCTCTGAAGAGGGTCCCCTTTTCTTTCCACTAATGAAGGCTAATCCACACCCCACCCAATTAATTAATTTTCTGTCAGTTCTACAATCTGAAGCAGACTTGTTGCTGCATGGATAGCTAAGACAGGGGGATAGGATGCAGTAAAGGAAACTGAACAGGGTGAAACAAACCCCTCTCTTTCTGCAGCAGTGAAAGGTTAGATCATGCTAGTGTTCATGGTTTGGATGTTGAACTCATACAAGTTCCTCAAGAAATATTAAGGAAAAACAATTAAATCACTGAAATACAGTGATCACAAACAGACGATCCAGTATTCAATGAACAAACCTCTTTTGTTCCCAGAGCTAAAATTTCTTCAAGTTTATCATGCTTTTTACTAACATCTCACCTGGATACAGCATTGTGGAAAGCAGATTTAGAGTACAGATAGAGAGGAGCTCAAGTCCTCAGATGTTTTCCAGGACATGCTCCCATTGACAGTGGCAGAATCTGTCAGTATCTCTTGAGCACTGAGTAACTCTCTGAGGACAAACTAATTTTTGGGTTTAAGAAGGAACAAAACCCTATTTCCCTTACATAGTTATTCAGTAGCCTGTGTAATGTGGATTGGTCTCTATTTACTCTATTTTAAATGCCCACTTCTTCTTTCTCAGTCTCTAAGTTGACATCCCAATCCCTCATCCCTCTTCTGTTTGTTTTGCCAGTAAAAATTGCTCTTATGTGGACTAGCAGTTAGAAGGGGTTGTGTGGACTGGGATGGCAGTCCTCAGACAGTCTGCATTATATAAGCTGTGCTTTCCACCCAGGTGGTTAATTAAACTTTCTCTTCAGATCCCAAGACAGAAACCACTTATATGCACACTTCATTTTAACACATTTTTTCTGGTCCTCTGCCCCAAGAGTCTTAGCCCTATCTTCTGGTTTGTCCATTCTCAGGAGGGAGAAAAGGGAATGTAAGAACAAAAGGAGTGTATGTGGCTCCATGTAGTCTCATTTTGGGCAAATAGTTCTGTCTGGGAGTTGTAGATTAAGAGAGGGAACATCTTACAACATTGCTACAGATTGTCTGAATGATGTGTCCTTTGGAATAGGTGCTATATCCTTCCCAAAGAGGGAAAAAATGAGCAATAGCAATAAACTATTTTATTATTCTCTGTTCCATCCTCTGCAATTACATTACTGTTCTGTGATGATGCTCCTGCAATTTAACCTGCTTTGTTACCCTGTCAGTGCCAGGCTATGTATACATATAATTGTGTGTAAAATTTTTACTTGCACCTGGACAGATCATGTCATTGTTTTCAGCAAGAATTAACTTGGTAGCTTAAAAGATTAGGATTTTCCTCATACTTGGCACAAGCTGAAGTCACTCTTGGTTCATGTGGTCTGGATGTGCTTCTGGGTATTTGCTGCCAGAAATTTGGCAATTGCTTCTCAGTCCTGTGTGATACATCCTCTAGGGGTTTCACAGCTCAAAATTAGGTGCTGAAATCTTCTTTTAACTTTGAGCCTGATTTTGCTGGCACTTTTGCACATGAGTGCTCCTGTGACTGGCTGTAGCTGCTTGTGTCAGAGGACACACCAGAGTTTCAAAAGGAAGGTCATGCAGTTGTATTGCCTTTATTGTTTAATGTGAGTTGCTTTCTGTGAAACTACTTAGCCTTGAAGGTTTTCCTTGTAGTCAAGGGCAAATGAAGTTAGGTCTTCTACATCAGTGTATTGCAGGTGTAAAATGCTGCCAGATCTCGGCATTGTTTTCACATCTGTTTTGCACTGATAATAACTGCAAGGTGTAAGTTAATTGAAAATAAGCCTTTATGCATTTTTAGAGGCAGGAGTAATTTCTGCCTTGCTTTAGTGGTATTTTCCTTTGATCATTCACATGCTGTTGGAGAGACAGAAACACAGGACATGTTAGCCAATAGATGGGTATTTCTTTCACCAGTGTAAAACTACACCTGTCCCTAAATTAAATGATGGGGAAAGAGGAAGCAGAGGAGGAATGCTTGAGTTTGGAGGCAGTATAAAGAATGGAATTAAGTGTGGATTCTGGCAAGGCACCTGCATTGAATGCAAAATACAACAGTAGAGTATAGTTTAATAAGAGGCAACTCTTTCTTTACAGAAGAGTATAGAACTTCAACATTAATTCTTCTTTGTTTGGCCTCTCTGGAAATGTTGTGATACCAAGTTCTTTGTATACAGTGTGCAAAGAAAACAGTTTTATATCAGTATCTGAATATTGTGATGAACTGCAGGCACTAAGGGAGGTAAAAGAAAGCTACTGTCATTGTAAACAGCTCTATGCTAAAAACTAGGTGTGATCAGGTTACCTTGTGTCAACTGAACCACAGTAACTAAATGTAAACATTCTTACTCTACTTTTTCAAAAGCACAAACCACTTCTGGCTCGAATTTTAGCTCTTGTCTTCTGCTTGCATTGGATTGAGGGCAAGCATAGTTGATTACATTTCCGCTTAGCACAAGTGATAACCTTTGCTTGCTGGGGCAACCTGTTAAGATACCAGAGCCCTTTGTGTCAAGACAAGAAGTGCTGCATACAGAGGTGCATCCTTTATCAGAGCACTAATAAGGTGCAGTTTAGGGATGTAATTTGGCCTTCAGTAGTAAGCCAAAAGACACAAAGTCCCTTATGAAATCCAGTTACTCCTTGGTTCTGCACCTCATGGCAGTTCTGCTGGAGGGAACACGAGTGCATTGCAAAGGCTGATTCTCAGGAGCTGTTGCACACAACTGGCAATTATGTTTGGCAAGTTTGAGGGGAAGTGGGGTTGCTGATGGTAGACTCAGAACTGTCCACACCCTCTTTTCATGATGCTTTTAAGCTGTTTTTATTAGTACCTGCTCTCTAAAAGAAGGTTGACTTTCTTTGGGACTTGCCTGCAAGACATCTTTTCTGGTTTGAGCTTGGACAGAAGAAATCGCGTCAGAAAACTAACTCAACAAAAACATCTAGCTGAAAATAATCAGTTGTCATATTTTCCTTGGAGGGAGGGAGAGGTGTTTCTAAGTGGCTATAAAAGTATAAATACCATATGTATGATGTATTCTTATTTTTTTCTGGTTTTAGGAATAACTTTTGGATTATGTTTGGAGACACGCTCGGTACACAGACAGTAACTCTTATTCTTGGACCTACATACTATCTTTGTATTATTATTACTAGTGAAAGAGACAGCATGTATCCAGGCCTTTGCAGCCAGTTTCATCCCTTAGTAATCCCTTGTCCTGGGTAGCAGAGGATAGCTTAGTGCTAAGATGTGCTATATTGCATCAGGTAGTTTTTGAGGAGTGCCTCACATATTACTCTGCTGTTTTGCTTTTACCTAGATGCTGTTTTCTTTTGTACTGGTGTCTTCTAAGGATGTGATTTTCTTTTAAATATGTTCTTCTTTAACATACAAATGTGCTGCTCTGTATGCAGTGAGCACCTCATATTCCAGTGTCAGAGATAAAGTCTGCATATCTAAATAATCTTGGATTTATTAGCCTGTTCAGAACCAGAAAGAGAATTTTCTAGTCATAGGATTTCAACAGTATCTCTATGGGAGAGGACACTTTCAGAATTTAGCCCTTTAAACTCATGTGCTTAGGAGATTTCTTGATTGGGTTTGTGAGGCAGAATATACTGGCATCAATATGAAGAGTTCTGTTTGTTTCTGTGGACTTTGAAAGAGACTGAACTGGCCTGATGTTCACAGTGCATGGTCCTTTAGAAGTAGACAGCAAATCACATAAACCTCAAAGGCAGAGCACCTTATAATCTGAACAAAAAAGGCATCTCTGGCCTCTTCTTTAGCTGAATGTGTGAAGGAGGAAAAGGTCCTTGCAGTTTCTTAGGGGTGAATTTCTTTCCACCTGCCTGCATGACCCTCTTTGCCCATGATTTTGCCATGCTTTTAGTGGCATGTTGGGCACATGGTCTCTGAGGCTATGATGGACTGCTCCCAAACTATGTGTTCAGTTAGTCCCACTGTGATAGGTATGACACATTCAACAGTCCTGTGCAAATAAGGGCTTTTGTCTTGTATTCAGGCCTTTAAGCCCTCTTGGGGATTTTAGTGAAATGGGGAGTGATGATTTCAGCTGAAGGCTTTTTCCATATGGCGCAGATGGCTCCTAAGGGAGCTTCGTTTACAGATTACCTCCTTTTCCATAAATATTAAAGCATTTTATGGTACATACCCTTTGGTTCTGGTAGATTGCAGTTCCTTTTTGCAGGCAATAAGCAAAAGCATGTTCATCAATAATAATATGTCAATATACTTCATCTCCTTTGCATGTTTCACCTCACCCCACACATTAGTGGGTTGACTCTTTCTTTATGGATGAACAGCTTGTCACGGTCTTTTAGAATTTATTGTCAAGAA
Organism: Chloebia gouldiae; assembly: GCA_003676055.1. Taxonomy (NCBI): domain Eukaryota; kingdom Metazoa; phylum Chordata; class Aves; order Passeriformes; family Passeridae; genus Chloebia; species Chloebia gouldiae. The sequence continues at coordinate 42,436,021 of QUSF01000004.1, forward strand.
GAATTGTTCTTCTGAATGGTTCTTAGACATCTGATAGTGTTAAAGCTTAGATTTTCCCTTTATTTTTCAGGATTCTTGTGCATGAAGGACGTAAATGATAATCCCAGAGGACCGTCTGTCCTGGAGCAGGCATTGGAACCAAGTTACTATGTGACTGAAAGGACTAAGTGCAAGTCCGATGGTAAGTAAGATAAAGAAGATGAGTTACCATGTTGTCAGTACAGATGAAAAACACCACCATACAATCCTTCAGAACTTATCCTAATTTTCAGGTGTTAAGTGTTTTGCAAAGCCCAGTTAGCATGGAAGGTAGTTTTTGGTAGATCTTTTCATGGTGGAGTATATATTGTAACCTAGCTGTTCTTCTCACACCATTCAGAGTCCAGGCAGTTTTACCTCCACTGCCTATGTGATGTCTATGCAATTCTTTCTAGCTTGCATTTTTAAGGAAGCCTAAAGGACTAAGCCTTTGTCTCTTAAAAGCTCCTTAGGGAGCCCTTTTAAATCCAGTCCATATTTACAGTTTACCATTGATTCATGGTAAACTGTAACTAGATTAGTTTTGTTTAGTCATCAAGGAAGTGGGTGTTTTCAAGCCATTCTGAACTTGTTTCTAAACATATTCTGTCTCTTACAGGAAAGTGTTTCCTGTCTGCATAGTGAGGGCTCTTAGAGCAACTAGGGCTTTGAATCCTGAATCCAGTGTAGATAAACATTTTTTTTGTTTAATTGGTTGGTTATCTGATGTATTTACTGGTTGCACTTAATGCTGCATTTGGACTGGCCTTTGGTGCTTCCTTGCAGACTGTTGCAGTTTCTGATTGTTTTTGTGCTGGAGGAGCCAATGCATCTGACTTGGGTGGGACCTTGGTATCAACACCCCACTGCAAAGAAGACGCAGCTTGTGGAAAGACGATGGTGAAAACCTTTATTAGGGGATGTTTCAAGAGCAAAAGCATGTTCTCTATGCAAATAAGCTGTGAGGGAATGAGTTCTTTCTGTATAATTTACTGATTAAAACCCTTTATGGCTGTAATCTTATTTATGTAAGAATCCTGAAAAACTTCAGGTAACTCCAGGTGTTTTTCCTGGGCATGTCCATCTTATTTACAAATGAGATATAAGGGGACAGATTTGGACAACTGAAAATCAATGCCTGCCACTCAGTTGATGGCAAAAAGGAGGTGCTGTCTTTTCTGTAAGCTCAGAGATTCATGTTAGTGGTACACATTTTGGTGTTTTCTACAACTTTGTCCAGATCATTTGAGGCCAGGGTTAAACCAAGGCCATGAAATGTCAATGAGATGGTGGGTTTTTTTTTTATTGAGATAGTGGGTAATTGTGCAAAATAATTGCAAGTCTCATTATGTTAGGACATGTGCAAACATACAATAAATGACAAACACATTTTGCCTCAAAGCACTTATTCTTGATAGCATGAGTAAAAGCATGATAATTTATGTTACATGACACTTACAGACTATATTAATTTCAAAGCAGGACATGACCACCATTCTGCTGGTATTCAAAATAATGAATTCAGAAATCACTTCACTGTGTTTCTCAAATTTATCCCATTACTGAAATTTGTAGTAAAGTGTAGTTAAAAATATGGAGTTAAGGTAAATTTGTTCCACCCACCAACACAGAAACCACACCCCCTCTGTTTCTAGCTGGATAGCTAAAAAAAAAATATGTGCTATAAATCCAGTATATGATTCTTAGGGCTACTGAATATATTCAGAGTTCTTTCATGTTTTACTTTCTATTTCCTGTCCACCAATATGACTGCTTTTGGGGCAAAATGTGTCAATGGTTCTGGTAGAATAACACTACTTATTTATTATTTTATTATTACTTTTTCCCCTCCTGGTTTATAAGGGTCTTCACTTCTTCCCCTTGTGTCTTTGCTTAGGCTTTGACACTCCCCTTCTCTCATCTCGAGGGCAAAATGATCCAGTGTTCATGCACTGAGCCTGCAGGTTGTTCATAGAAAAGATCTTTAATCCAGCATGACTGCTGGCTTATACTTTTTATGTGGGCAATACAAAGGGAAGTTTTTCAAGCAGTTTTGTTTTTATTGCAGAATAAGGCGTGGGTAGTTCTGCCTTGCAGAAAAGCTTAACCTGGAAAAACCTGGTGTGGGAGGGGAGAAATAAAAGATTGACAATCATTTATCATGTGACATCAAAGTAGAATAATTCCAACAAAGAAACTGTGCTGAAACTTCCCAACCGAATGTGAGCTGAAGGTCGTGCATTTCTGTTCATGCTAACTTGATAGAGCCAGTGTGGAAGCACTGCTAAAGTACCATGGAAGGAATTCTGTGTCTGGAGGCTATCCCTGGCAAGTGTACTTGCTGAAAAGTACCCTGGAAAGGCCTCAGTCTGAGGTGTCTGAACAGATTGCTTTTGGCACAAGAGGCAAAGACACTTAAAAAGTATCAGTGATACTAATTTCAGGAAAGGCTAGTGTATAAAATTCAAATCCATGTCTTTAATCTGATGGAAGATACTCCAATGAATGTTTGAAGTGGAAATCGTTCTCCAGGCATTGTCATAGGACTGTAGACTGGCCCTTGTTTCAAATTTGGCAAAGAAAAGGGTATAATTCTGTTCAGCTGTCAGAAACACAATAATAAACTTCAGTATTGCATAAAATACTATGCAGAATGTGGCCAAAGGTCTTCAGTGTTGTAGTGCTTACGTTGAGCGATCAGTTACCTTCATACAAAGAAAATAGTGCTTGCATTGCAGAGCATAGGAGCTAATGAGAAACTTCTAAGGCATGCCTTGATTAGGGTAAGTTGGAGGGCAAATTAAAATTCTGAAAGATTCCTGCAGAAACTGCTAGAATGTGTTTATGCCAGCCAGTAAATACAGATGGTGAAACCATGAAATTATGGACTAGATTGAAAAATGGTCATTTTAAGTAATCATAAGTCTACTTATTTCACAGAACTGCCTCATGTTCATGTGCTCACTTCCAGCACAGTGCATGAAGCAAAAAAGAGAGTGACTGAAATGAAACTGCATGGTGTTTCTGGAGGGTTGAAAAGTTTTGCTTTAGCTCCATGACAGAGCCACGAGCTGCTTTTGTGCTGATGGGAAACAGGATACAGATAAAAGAGGTCACATGAGTCTATGGGGATGAGCAAAATTAACATGCTATTTACGGAGATGTGTGCACTTGGGTTGGCACTTGGTTTGAATTTGAAGCCTTTCAGTCAAATATTTATTAAAGCAAGTTTATTCTGCAATGTGTACACAAAACACTGTAGAAACTTGAACCAATTAAAATCTCAGTTCATTTCTTAATGGCATTTAAGAATCAGAGATGATGAGGATGAAGCAGTTTGCAGTGCCAAGGTACCCTATCTACAAGTCAGGGGCCCTGATTTCAATAGAGAGTTAAATTAAAAATCAGTCCATTCTTTTTGACAAGCATCCATTTTTCAGGCCATTGTTTTTAACAAGCATCATAAATTATCATGTGCCAGTTTTAGTTCTATGCTCATATTAATTTAGATAGTTCTACTGATTTAGAACAGTTTTGATACAGTTTTTTTTTCAGTATTATCCTATCTTTATTAAGGGCTGGATAAGTTCTTGCTGTTTTGGGTTTCTTTTTCTGTTAATCCGTCTTACACTTGATCCTTTCTCAAGCTAGACAGGTGAGTTGACTTAATGCTCTTCATTCCCCTTCTATGCTCTGCATAAAATTATCTTGCTTCACACTAAGTAAAGGTAATTGGTGAACTGGCATTTATAATTTAAAGGCTTGACCCTGTTGATAGTGTTCCCTGATGTATGTTTACTCCTCTGCCAGCTCCATTAGCCCAGCACAGCAGTCACAATATCAAGGATATCTTATTGTTGAATACCCAGGGTATTACTTTGTTTTTCACACTGGGATTTCATATGCCATTTAAGGAAACTGATTATTTGCTTTCTGAAGAAGTTCCAGAGAAAGCTGGAACTTTTTGATACCTTTCAGGCATACTGCATAAAAACACAACAGAATAATTTGCTGATATGTTCCTGGGTTTCACTCTTCAAACCTTAATACAAGAATATAATTTGAAAAGTTTAACAGTGTACAGAGAATGATGAGCATATACTGCCAGAACATTGGGGCATACTTAATATGGTAAGATCGAGGATCTCTAGCAGGTGGGCAGTTTTGTATTTCAAAGGTAGATCACAGAGTTTGGGGTTTTTAAAATTATTTCTGTCAGTCTCTATGGAGATTGGCATCCTAAATCCAAGGGGAAAATACATTCTACTGTGTCTCCACTGCTACACAAGCAGCAAAATAGTATCTTTGGGCTGTCACTCCCCTCCAGGGATTATTCAGGGCTGTTCTGCCAATCCTCCTTTCATCATTCATATTAGGATAGCTCTCCCCTCATTGCTCGTGACTCTGTGTGTAGGTCCTACCTTTTAAGCTTGTTCTTTGGCAATCAAGACTGTCAGAGAATATAAATTTGACCAGGTGTGCTTTGTTAGAGTGAGGTCTGGGTGGCATCAACTTTTTGCTTTCCTGTGTTCTGGAGAAGGAAATATGGGCATGTGGATGTGAGGAGAGCAGCAGCTAACTCCAGTTACAGCCCTGCTCCAGATGGTCACAGGGTGAAGGATTGTGGTTATTGTTCCTGCTGTGCAGTCAGATGTAGATGTGGCAGCCTGTGCATCATGACAGAAAAGAGATGAGGCATGGGGGGATATTCCCTGAAGTTGCATTGCTTGCCTTGGCATGTCTACCTCTAAGGCCACGTTCCACCCCTGTGAGAGCTGACAGAACTGAAGTTCTGGCCAGCACTGTAACTCTTCCCCATGTGGAGCTTTCTCAGCTTTTGTGCAGGTACAAATATCATAAACATCACTTGCAGTGTAAGATTTGAAATGCTGGGCTGTCCTCACACTGCCCAGTCTGTAGTATTTGACGTTCTCACAACTGTACCTCTAGTTTCTTAATTGTGAGTGACAGCAGACACATTTGTGTGCTGTATTCACAGACAAAATTAAAGGAAGCAAAAGCACATGGTAGGCAGCAGTTTGAAAACCATGTCAGTCTCAGTTTCAAAAACAACCGTGCGGTATTCTCTCACTGTCAGTGTGAAATGTAATCCATATTTTTAAGCTGCTTTTGAAAATGAAACTTAGGCCTATCTTTTGAAGAACAATTATTGTTTCATCAGAAATATGGCTCTATCTAGGGGCATTGGAGCTTTTGAAAATTTTCCTAGGCCTTTCAAAAATATGGCCTCTTATTGCTCTAAGTCTGTTAGGCATGAGATAGCCACTATCACGTTTTCCACTAGAAAAATCAATCAAAATCAATCCCTGATTTCTGTGGCTTTGTCTGAAAATTTTCAGTAGGAGCTCACAGTTGTAATTGGGAAATGGCAATCATCAAAAAGTTTAATCATGCTTTTTTTTCTGTTTCAGAGTTTAGAGCAAGATATTTCAGAGGAGAGGGAGGGAACACTATCTTAATTCTGAGGTTATTTAATACCCAAGAGGAAGGAAGTTTTCAGTATGCTGTACTTCTTGCATATGCTACCTTGTTTGAGTTGAGCTACTGCCAGATGCTGTTTTTAGTCTCCACTCAGTCCTTCTGTCAGGCTGTTCACACTCCTCCTACTCTGGGCTTCTCTTCTATGGCCTTGTATTTATTTTCTTTCTTTCCTCTCTTAGCAGATATTCTCTTTTCCATTATCCCCAAATATACACCTCCTTTTGCCATCTGTATTTTATCTTCTCCTTTCTGTGCTTGCTGCTGTTAGTCCATTGTCTAGTTTAACTGAGGAGAGTGATTTTGTGAGACCCAGTTTAATGCCACAGAACACACATTTTGTAAGTCAAAAATAATGTAGAGTATCCCTTTTTCAGGGATGCGAGATCCAAAACAGTGCAGTATTTTGAATTGCACATGTTGTTACATACTAAATTATATGCATGCTCACGGTCACTGCTTTGATTTGAAGGACTAACTGATTAATTAATGGACAAACCAATATCATAGCTGAAATAAGCTGAAAATCAGCCTGGTGAAACAAGTAGTCATTTTTGAGAACAGAACTTTGCTGACATGTCATATGGTCCATATGCAACAGTTTTATTAACTTATTTTTTAAGCTTGTTCTTCAGCAACAGGGACTGTCACAGAAGATAAATTTGACACCCTTTGGAAGTCTAATGTTGTCACCATATCTCAAAGATTAAATCATGGTTTCTTGACCTCTGCCTTACTACTTTGCTGACTGAGGTTTCATGCTTCCTTATGCCTGCTGGTGACATCAGTGTGGGGAAATGCAAGAAGCCTCAACAAACAAAATAATTCAATATTGATAGCATTCAGAGGTGAACAGTTGTGGAATACCAACCTCAAGAATTAGGGATTTTAATGGTGGAATATTTTCTTCATTGTATCACTGTTCTGTCTTGGAAAAGAAATCTTGGGAACATAAGGCTTGCTTTCTTTGTGAATCTTATCTCTTTCCACCTACACGTGGTCTCTGATCTTTGTTAAGATCTGGGCCCTCTCTGCATCTTCACAAGGAAAACTCTAAAAGGAGAGGGGAGGGACTGCAAGGATTGACAAGTTAAAAACACTGATGGAGAGCAGGCATTGGCTCATGCTTGGCTGAAGCAGTCTCCCAGCCCTGCTACCTGAGAAGAGTTGTCAAAGAAGAGGTGATCATGGTATGGTCTCGCCCATTAGATTTGTTAGGCTTCCAAATGCAGTATGTTGTACCAGGAGATTTGGTTGAATGCAACCTGGGAGTTCTCCTTGGCTCTTTCACCACAAAATGAACCTTCCAGCTGAGATCTGGCTGAGTTGAAGAAAGGGAGTCATAGACAAGCACATTATTGAAAGATAGAACAGGAAGGGGAGTCTGCCTCTGTGAAGCCTCCTTTGGAGCATTCAGAGTGGAACTGAGGAGCTTAAACTCTCAGTTTAAGTGGAGAAAGGAGAGATTCAGGTACTCCACGAGAAGAACATGGAGTTCTTCAACAGAAGAGTTCAGTAAATACTGACAGGTTTGACTCTTTTGCAGTACATTTTTACAACATCTGTCAAGCTTCCTTTAAAAATACACAGGCAGCTCTGGCTTGACTGTGGGTATTTTTCACACTTCCCAGTGTATGGAATTGGCATTTTAATTTCACAAATAAATCTACCAGCTTATTAGATTCATCCACCTGCTTATGCAAATGGCAACAGAGTAGGTTGAGTTTGTTCTCATGTGTTTTTCATCACAGATTTTTGGTTGTCATTTAAGCTTCACAAAGTCTATTCTCAGGTCCCGTGTTTTGCTGTATCCTTTATAATTTCATCCTTGGGATTGCACCCACTGCTGCAATATGTGGTAGCACTGGGTTGTTAGGCTGTTCTCCCCATGGGATCTGAATACCTCTTCCCTGTGGGCTATAGGATTTCTGTGTGCTGTGCCCCATGCTGTGGCAGCAAGCTGACTGGATATTACTATGTTGTGGTTCTTTGCACCAACCAAAGAGCTTAAAAGTTGTCCTTAATGACATGGATCTGCTATTGCTTTATTTTCAACTCAGCTGTTTAGCTATAAGAATGTGTTATTTAAAAGAGCAATTTCACCTGAAAGTAAATGGCCAAATGAAATTTTTTTTAGTCTCAACAATAGATGCCATTTGCTGTTGATGATTGCCATCATGGCACACTTTAAGTGAGAACAAATATACTACCCCCCTCCAATACACACAAGGCTTTTTCCTAACAGATTTATTCATTAAGCATATGTTCAAAGACTACAGCTATTACCACTTTTAAATAGAACCATTTTTTCATTGCTTTTCATAGAAAAAATACTACAGTGTTGTGAAAAACCTGCTAATGTTCCAGATTCAATTAACTAACATATTCTATTAAAAGTCCTTTCTACTCAGGTTGTTTGACAATAGGAAAATAAATACTGTGTGTTGAAGACTGACCTTCAAATGGTGGTCCAAAGTTGCTGCTTTGCACAGTCTTTAGCAGTTTGAATGCTTTTACCTTCTTTCTGTGTATGTCAAAAAGGTCTTTTAGAGAAATTGAAGTGAACCTGGTTAGACTTGGTCCCAGCTTCCTTGCACAGGCAACATTCCTGCTGAAACAGGTAAAAGTTTCATCTGACCAATTCTGCAGCCTTTTGATAAGAGGGATGGCACTCCTGAAAGACACTAAATGCCTTCCATTTTGTATGCTTTCTGTGGGAGACAAAGATAAATACAGACCTATTTTTCAGAATAGGTTATCTTTCTTTCTGTCAGGTTTGTGCAGGCATTCTCAAAATGGCCCCTTTTAGCTTCCTGTGTGCTCACTGATACTGATGTTCTGAGGTTTTGAATGTTCTTTGCCAGCACATTGAAGAGCCTGTGGTTTTTTTTCTGTACAGAAAAATGCTTTTGCAACAGCTCTAAGGTGAAGCTTCCTTTATTCTTGAGGTTTTTTTACATGCTACTAAAGTGCTGCTCCTATTGGAGGCACATACGGATTTAGGGATGCTATTGTCTGTTCAGCTGATAAGATCATTTCAAGATCTGTGGAGATGAAAGGATGAACTGTGATGTTATAGTTATCCCTCAAAAATAGGACTTGATACTGCCTTGCTTACTCTTTTGTCTTCTGCGCCTCTGCTCAACATATCTGAAATAGATCACAGGGCTTCTACCTGGTCTGTGGATAAAATGTTGCTGTTGCCCATTCTTTTTATGATCTTTCCAGCATAATTAATGCTACTGTGGTGATTTAACCTGTCCTGGAGGCCAGGCACCTGTTAAATGCACTCTGTCACCCCCCTCTGAATTGGATAAGAGAGAAAAAATATAGCAAGTGGCTGATGAATTGAGATAAGGACTGGGAGAGATTACTTACTGTCACAGGCAAAACTGAGGGAAATTAGTTGAATTTATTGCCAATCAAAATCAGAGCAGGATAATGAGAAGTAAACCAAGTCTTTAAAACACCTTCCTCCTTCCCCTCCCTCATTGGTCTTAACTTCATTCCTGATTCTCTGTCTCCTCTCTCTTAGGGTTTCAGGGACGTGGAGAATGGGGGTTATTATTCAGTTCATCATGGATGGTTTCTGTCTCTGCTTCCTCCTCAGAAAAAAAGAGTTCTTCCCCTTCTCCAGCACGTGGTCCATCCCTCCCATGGGAGGCAGTCCTCCATTAACTTCTCCAGTGAGAACCCTTCCTGTGGGCTGCAGTCCTTCATGAGCTGCTCCAGTGTGGGCTCCTGCCAGCGCTGTGGTCCCTCAGGAACAGGCTGCTCCAGATCTCTCCCTGGGTCTGCAGCTCCCCCTGCCAGGATCCTACTGCAGCATGGGCTTACCACGGAGTCCCAACCTTCTTTTGGCATCTACCTGCTCTGCTGTGGGCTTCTCCATGGGCTGCATGTGGATCTCTGTTCCTCCATGGGCTGCAGGGGAATCCCAGCTTTGGCACCTCCTGCACTGACCTGGCTATCTGCAGGGCTGTTCCTCTCATATAATCTCACTCCTTCCATGGTCGCATTTACTTCCGTGCCATAATTTTATTCTCCTTAAACAGATTATCCCAGCAGAATTCCTACCATCTGATGTGCTTGGCCGTGGCCGGCTAGTTGGCATTAGGGCTGTCAGACATGGGCAAGCTTCTCAAAAAAGCCATTCTTGTAGCCCCAAACATTGCTGCACAAGCCCTTCAGGAAAGGACTAAGCATTTTTGTTATATGTAATTGGCACTGGGAGGTGAGAGGTACAAACAAAAAAAATTTTTTTAGTAGAATCTTGAAATAATGTGGAGGAAGACAGAGGTGGGATGGTTTGGAAGTGCTGCACTGGTCTTTAAAAGATAAGAATGAGATTTACAAGATTACTCAGTACTTTATTCTTCATGTTGAAGTCAAGTGTGGGAGGAGACTTGGTATGAGGCGTTTGGCATCTCCTGTTCATGCAGATGAAGTGTGCTGGATAGCATAGCAGAAATACAGCTCTGTGGATGAAATCCTGCTTCCCATTGACATGCTGTCACCCACACTTCAGAAAGAGCATCCCAAGGGAAGCAACTGACTACTCAAATTCTGAAATATGTAATATACACAACATGTTTCAACATGGAGATAAAACTGTGGGACAACTAGGAGTCCATAAGAATATGTTTGATGCCTTTGTAGTGACCTGAATTATAAATGTTATGAAATCAGGAGCTTCTGAAAAGGAAGAAATGCTCCAATCAAGACCTGACAAAACATTATTTTTAATAGTCCTGATTTGTGTTGCATAGTTGAGGAGATAAATTCCTGTCTTTTCATCCTCAGAATAGGACACACTATGATGGCTTTTATACCTGAAGCAGCGGGAGGTTTTAAGTGTGCCTCCTTAGCAGGTGTGCCTCCCACACATGCAGCATACCTGCCACCTGCTTCCGTGCAGCCTCAGATCGTCATCATTTCTGCAGCATTTGCTGGAGTACAGAATGAAGATCCCTAGGCTATCTGTGATCCCAGTCTGGAGGCAGAAATAGAAATGCTCTGCTTATGCATGACCCAAAATGGTGTTTGCTCGCCAGCTTGGTGACCTGTTGATTAATGTCAGCTCTTGCTACAGTAACTCAGCATGAGGCTGTGTGATGGGAGGTGGAGTGGAGCCTTGGGATACAGGAGTCCATGAGAGGTTTGTTTCTCTGGGTTGTTTTATAGAGTGCAGCTCATGATTGCAGACAAGTGGTGCAAAATCCTCCCGGAAGAATTGCAAAGCTCATCACCAGCATGTGCTTTTTTCGTGTCACCTTCTCCAACAGAGAGCTGTAACAACTTGAGTATGTCTGCTTATCTATCTAGACAAAACATTGCTCAGTGCATGTTTCCTCCCTGGGAAGCGGATGAGAAGGCAAGCTGTTGCATCTTTTTAGTTTACTATTTAAGGCGGTGTATCCATGTTGATGAGCACAGTATAGGAACCCAGATAAACTAGACCCAGAGCTGTTACCAGTTTCTACTTGCATTGTTCACTTTTTGTGCTCCTGCAGATAGCTAGGGAGAAGGAGAGCTCAAAACAGTTGCTCTTGTGACATTTTAGTAATCTAAGCATGCCTGTACCATGCAGTAACAGAGGTAGCAGAGTACTGAACTGGAAACAATGATATTTAATAGTCCTGAGTTTTCCATTAGGGCCTGCAATGGTGCAGCCCTGAATGGAAATAGGGCTCCGGTATAGGGACAAAATTGGTCCTGTCTGTGGATGTCCACACCCTTATCTCTACAAGTATTTATTTCCAGGCTTAATTAGACGGTCTGAGTGATACTGTTGCTTTCTGAGGAAGCCAAGAAGTGCAAGCATAACCTTTTTAAATGTATGAAAGAAAGCAAAATGCTTATACTTGGCATAATACCCTTGGGGCATGTATCAGGTTTGTGGCTGAAGACGATTGTTGAGACTGGTCTTGATACAATTTACTTTGCTCGGGAAAGAGAATGTCTTTGAAATGAATGTGATAGTGGCTTTCCTAAATGTTTTGGTTTTGTTTTTGGGTTGTTTTTTTGTTGTTGTTGTTTTTGGTTTTTTTTTGTGAAGGCTCCAGTGAATAAGATTTGAGTTAGTAAAGCAGGCTATCCCCAAATGAATGACACCAAAACATTCTCTTTTGATGTTTGCAGGAAGCCAGCAAATCACCCCTCTGCTTCAAGGTGCAAACCCTCTCATTCACCAGAGCATAAAGCAGATCAAATACCTACAGAATGCCAGGCCAGTCACTGAGGAGACATTAGAAACACACAGTGGTATGAGCATAATTACTGTACAAGTACTCTAGAATTTATTAATTTAAGAAAATAAATATCCTTCTTTTTTTTTTTTTTTTTCAACAATAGCAGTGTGGCAACACCAATTCAGATTATAATGATATGAATAGCCAATACTTTCAAAAGTGTGTGATACTAGAATATGCTTGTTTCTTTTAATTGTCAGAGTCACTCTTTTATTGAAGAGGGTGTTTGTCTGGTTTTTAAGCTAGCAATAATTTAAGATTTGATTATGCATTCAGGCACATTTAAGTGTATCCTGTAGTTCAAGTGTAAAGGCACAAAAATTTTAATTAGGGTTTGAAAGGGGACAGTTGGTTATCCTGTTTCAGAGTTCAAGCCTGTATATTTTGATCTGCATTGCTGCACCACCGACAGTTCTCACTGCCCCTGTTGCCTGTGCAAGGCTGATTCATGAGCAATCTAAGCCTTTATCTCTTTAACTGTAGAATTACAGAGCTTCTCTGTGGGTTTCCATTTTCAGTGTTAAAGGGAGCTTTCAGCCTGGGATTAATTTGGGACAATCAACTCCACTGAAAGTCAACTTGTAGTCTGTTTACAAAAGCTCAAGGCAGCTCTGAAATTATCACCAGGCACTTGAAAATGTTCAGTGAAGGAAACAACATGACAAAGAAATCTATTATTTATTTAAAAAATTTAATTGTACCTAATATTCAGTGCTAGTCAGATGGACCTTCTGTAAAAGGGTTAAGAGGAAAGGAGAAAAGACAAAATCAAACAAAAGAAGCTTTGAATTGAACCCTGATTGAAAGATGACAATTACTAATTATGTGTGGGTGAATTACAAGTTAATATTCAGTGTCTCTGCCCTCTGAGGGTCCGCATTCACTTAAGAGCTGTAATTTCATGCCATATTGAATATTTTGTTTTGAAGCAAACACTGCTCTAAGGGCCCTGGCTGCCTTGAGAAATGGCATATCTTTAAATTAATGTTTCACAGGACAAAAGGAAAAAGGCCACTGCCTAACAACACTTGTGGTTAAGGCCTGTGAGTATTAGGAGAGCCATTAAGAGTAAACCGCTTGTGCATTTGACTTAGTAGTGGGAGTACAATTTAGATGTGGACAAGGGCATAACTAATCTTGCATTGGGAGTTAAGAGCAACTTCCCCATTATTAGTAGACACATAGCAGTTTGTAATGAGTGTAGGACCCTGGCAGATTGTACAGACCCTACAGATGGTACAGTAGCTCCCATATACTTCCCATATATGGTTGCTTTATCTAACAGTCCCTTTCTGCTTCTTGTGGCTCCTAGCAATTCCTCTTTGCTCTCTTTCCAGAGAAGAAAGCCCAAGGATATTTTTTCTTCTTGCTCCCATCTAAATGAGGCTCACACCTAATTCAAAGTGATGTCAGCTGAGGTATCCTGAGCTGCTTTTTGCTCAGAGCTCTGTTTCATATGAGCTGTCATGGACTAGAGGCTTGGTGAGAGGATCAGGTACATTACCGTCTCTCTTACTAGGTGGGTTAGGTATATTATAAAGCAGTGAGTACCAGTGTGTATGACCCCAGGTATGAGGAGTGATGTCTGGAACATTTGGTTTCTTCCAGAAAGGAAGGATTTGGTGACAGATCAAATGAAGTCCCCCAGACTCACCCTTTAGTAAAACAAATTCTTCAGTGTCAGGCTGCATCCTTCCCGCTCCAGGGATGACTTCATAGGCCAGCATCCTGTCTTTTAAAATTATGTTTTGCAAATTCTTTTGATTATTTGGAACAAAATGACTGTATGGGAGCAGGGGAGTTGGAGAGGATTGTGAGTTTTACTTTTCTCTTCCTCATATTTCTTCTGTGATTATCATTTTTTCATGAACTATTTCTTGAGCAACACTAGTGAGCTACTCTGTGGGGTGGGCAGTAGAAGTTGATATAAAAAGGCATTTTAATGCTATGTCACTTCACTCTTTGAGACTGGATTTTGTCTTTGCATTTAAGATCTGTAGAGCACAAGCTCATTTGCAGAGATTTGCACTAGAATCACTAAAAAGTAAGACTGAATACTAACTAAGAACAGATTCTTTCTCACAGGGAAGAACAGGCTTACTAACTGGTACAGTTACAAACAGGCTTACACACTTGTACTGACTGCTCATTCAGAATCATTAAGTCTTTTTAATAAAACAAAATCCTTATTTACCTCCCAACAAGCTCTCAGTTTCTCTGCTAACAGAAGCAGTGGCTTGAACATTAGTCTGAAAATTAATCACAGTTGTCCTTGTAGTCTGAAAGTTAGTTTCAGAAGTGTTTTTTCAGAAATGGATTTAATAAATTAAGAAACTTCTGGGCATTTTTTTTTCATGACTTATAAAATGTGCTGTCCAAAATTCTAATCACAGAAAAAAACTGCCTTGGTAATTTAATTAAAAGTTTATTTCCATAAGTACAACTCAACCTAAGGGTAATCTGAACCCTCTGTAATCATGACAAACATGTTTCACACCATTGCTAGTAGAGGCCCTTTTCTGTACAAGAATTTATCAGGTACCAGGAGATGTTGGCTCCTGTTACACTTGAGTTTTATGGAGCCTACAATGGCTAGGATTTTCTCTTCATATTATTTCATGATGAAAGTTGGAGCTGGTGGACATTTCTACTGCAGCAACTCAGCTGAAGATGCCCTTAGGAACTGGAATCTATCCACATTATATTTTCACTTATCATTGTGGCACTTCCCTGTGGCAGCCAGACAATTATGACACAGTAGCTGTTGGACTGTTGAAAAAAATCACAGCAACTTGAAAGCTCTTCTAAATCACAGCAAAGAGCCTTGTCCTGAAATTCACAGAACTTATCAGCAAGCATGTAACGTGGGTGACTGATTGGGAATCAAATGAGGCTTGCAGCTTGTTTGATGGCCAGTCTCCTGTTAAAGAAGGCGGGGAGGCAGTTTTTCTTGCAGTCTGATATTTCTCTTCTCCATCCCTCTCTAGCACCTTGCAGGCTTGCTTTTAGATGTCATCCTGCAGTATCATAATAATAATGGTCCTGGATGAACATGAACATTTTTTCTGCCTTCACCTCTTTCTCTCCTCCCACCCATCCCAGATGAAGTGGCAGGTGGACTGAGTGGGAGCAATGTGAACTCAGTGCAGAGAAAACCTGTGACTCAGCAGTTCAGCAGGGAGCTGCTGAGTGGAAAGGCAGCTATTCTCCTTGCACACTCTGGCATCAGGTTGCTGTTCCCTCAGGGGTGAGAAGAGGCTCTTTATGGATGGAGATGTGCATCACCCCTAGCATGGCAAAGTGTCCACGCATTCAGCAGAACTTATTTCAAATAGAGAGGAAAGTTTCTTCTTCAAGTTTGTTAGAAATGTTGCCAGTGAAAGGGGAGAAGCATCTGGCTAGAAGTACATAGACCTCGGTTATCTGCATGACTTGCTCTCAGATTTTCTGCTTGACTCTCTTTTCTTCCTTTATTCCTTTCTTCCTTTCTTTCTCCCTCTTTCCCTTTTGGTAATCAGAGTTTGGCATAAGCAGCAGCCAGACTCCACTAGCTGAGCTTGGAAAGTGCAAGTCTTCAGTACTTTTCCTGGCAAGTAGATGACACACCTTTTCCTCTGCACTGTCAAAGAGCTCCACAGAGAACCCTTGCCTTCCTCAGAAGGAAGCTTCTGGCTTTCCCCATGCTACCTGCCTCTCAGAGACAAGTAAGCCCAAAGGAAAGCTGTTTATTGTGGGTTATCCTCTATCACAAAAGGATAAATGAACCCTCTCACTCACTATTAAGGAGGAGCCATTATAATGCTTATCTAGCAGTTTGGTAATGATGAATAAGTTGTGGTATTTTATTGCTAATTCTCTGTTTGCCTTTCAGAATGGAGGGCTGAAGTAGATTTTTCTGTATAGACTAATCAACAACAGGTAGACATTTTATATCAGTGGTTGTACTTACTAAAAGCTCAGTTTTAAAGCTGTAGTGTGCATCATAGTCACTGAATTTCCCCATCACAGGTGCACAAAAAAAACAAGCTGTGGGGTGATGCTCTCTTGAATCTTCAGAGAGCCTGAAATAGTGTCACTGGAGAGCTGTTGAGCAGGTGAGTTCCCATTGATGGGCATATCGACCAATGAATAGGTGTGAATGAAATACAAATATTTCCAGTGTGATATTTTTAGCAAAAAATACTCAGCTTTCCAAAATAGAATCCTTGAATGTTATAAATTTCAGTTGTTCCCCACATGGCTATGAATTCCTGCAGCCTGGCTCAGGTCATTCTTAGAGTCCAGGGTAGATGCACTTAATGCATTTAATGCAAATTAAAAGCATTAGAAATTATAAACTGAAATTAATCTCAGATTAAGTAAAACACCTGTGTTGCTGGTGTGTAGGCTCAGTCTTAGTGAAGAGTCTTCCATTCCTCTGAATGTGTTGGAGAGGGTGGTTCCAGTTTCTTGGACCTCTTACTTAACTTGATGATATGTCAGGCTTATTTCTTCATGAGTTCTGTTACAGAGAAGAGTTTGAAGTCTGCAGTCCTACAAAGGACCACAGGATGGATCTAACTGGCTTCCAGTTAGACACCAAAGGGATTTCAGGGCTGCTTTGGTGCTTTGCCTTATTTAGTGGTAGATGTAGTGGGATCCATGGGTCTGCCTGGCTTGTTCCTTGTGCTTGAATTAAGCTGTTTTATACTTACTGAAGTAGCTCTTAATGTGGTTTTGCATTACAAATGCAAGATGTACAAACCACAAGCTCTTGGCAGCTAAAACTTGGGTTTTATCCAGAATGGAATTGGAGGTACTGAGAAGATTACATTGTTGTGAATCCCCTCTATCTCTAGTCAGTCAGTAGTAGGTATCTGTGGGGGATGCATGCAGGGAGGTTTTTCTTTGCAGTTTTTAATCTGGATACTTTTGGGGCCTAGATGTTCTCCTCCTGAGCAGCATTTTACTCAGCCATTTGGAAAACAAATGCATTGAACTCTTGTAAACAGAGCAGGTCAGGGATCAAGCAGAGGAACAGTTGTCATAATCAGAAAGGTCAAAAAAATTCATGATGGGGGAGCTAGCATCCCCAGTTTTCAACACAAATTATTATATCTTTAATGTAAATTTTCAACATAACTTATCAGATGAGTCAGGGATGCAGACAGAACCAAGAAGACTTTCCTTGGTGGTGAATTTTATCTGTCTGTAAACAGTAATGATGCAGCTTCTGCCATGTTTACTACTTAATAAATTAGGTTGCTGTTCATAAAGAAGTTCAGTAGTAGTTTCTGAGTTAAAAAGTAGTGACTGCCTAGTTGGTTTCCTGCAGAGTGAAGAATGTAAGTACAGAAGTTGTGTTTGCCATGCAAGTATGAGAGGTCCCCTTCCTCTTAACCAGTTCTTCCCATACAACTGCAGTGGAAAGGAAAGCTAATTATTCAGTTTCCACCTTTATCATGCTGCAGTGGCAACCAAAAAAGAGATTGTTTCTTAGCCAATACCTTTCTCCTAAAGCTCTGTTCTTTGGATAGACAGTTTTTTACCCTCCAGCACAAGCTGCCTCTTGTTCATGTGCACTCTGAAGGAGCTCATTCAGGTTTGATGTGTCTTTCCAGCACCTGGACTTGCCTGCAATCAGGATGTCTTAAGATGTGTGTATTTAACAAGGTCTTGACCACATCTGTGAACTACGACGCCAAGGGCTGTGTCCTGTGTGTGCAGTTGAGGTGCATGTTAAAATCCCTTTCAGCAGTGGACTGAAACCCATCTCAATAGCATACTTACATCTGCTGTTCTTTCATCAACAGCAGTTCTCCCTAGCAGTTAGATGAAAATTAGAGGCAGAGATTTCAGAAGGCAGCTGCATTTGGACATCTGAAGATGCAGAAGGCATAAATGGACTTATGAATCTGGTCTGAAATGCTGGTAATCTTGATGGATTTGAGGTATTGCTGGCATACATCATACTTTGTTGTGCTTCCACTCTGTGGTCCATTCCTGCAAATTCTCACCACAAATGAAGATGTGGACAGGTTCAGAGAGAAATGTACCTCAATACACCTAAAACAATTGGGGGCAGCACACACCTGCTGTGTTGTGTTGGCTGCTGCAGCCCACCATTAATGAAATTTGTATTTCCTAGTGAAGGGGCAGCACTATCCAACCCAGAAGCATAATTCCCACAGGGACAGTGTGATAGATGTACATAAATGTCTAATGACTGTATGAGTACTGTCTTTTCATTGCTGGGGTGCATTTTCTTTCTGTTATAAAAACAGTTTTGTTGAGGAACAAGTCTTTCTCAAAAATACTTTGTTATATTAAGCCTGCCAAAGGAGTGGTGCCAATTCCTTGAGCATTAGCACCCATGTACAAGTTCCTTTTAAAGTGTTAACTTCATTAGGAAATACAGCCAGGATGTGAGGTTCTGAAGGGCTGTTTTTTGTTTTGCTTTTCTCTGAAGGCTTTAAGTATGAATCAGTCGAATTGCAGAGCTGCTAATGCTTCACCCACAGCAGGATTTGATGGGATCGTGGCATCTTTGTTACTGTAAGGCTTTGTTGACTTGCTTAATATTTCTACAGTGCCTTTTAGTATTTCAGCTAAGACTAG
This sequence comes from Chloebia gouldiae, assembly GCA_003676055.1. Taxonomy (NCBI): domain Eukaryota; kingdom Metazoa; phylum Chordata; class Aves; order Passeriformes; family Passeridae; genus Chloebia; species Chloebia gouldiae. The sequence goes on from QUSF01000004.1 coordinate 42,454,386, forward strand.
TACTCTAAGCACTTGTTTTTCTGGGAGTTTATATAGGTGTTTTTTCATTCTTCTGCCTGTTATGTACCCACATAAGAAGTCAGGAAAAAAAAAGATAGCAAGATAGAGGGTGGTTAATATGGGCACTGACAGAGTTACAGAAGCCTTTTACCTCCTGAGTGAAGGAAGATGTTTCCCTATATATATTATTCCATAATATGATGTGCAGTGCTGTGTCTTGCATTTTTGGCAGCTTGTTTTGGTGGCACTTAAACAGGAGAGAATACAGAATGAATGGATCCCTAGCATGATCCAGAAAGTGCTTTTCCCTGAACAGAAAGGATGAGTTTAAGTTTATGGTTCTGTTTTGAAATTTCAACTTGTTTTCACAGGCCATATGGCTGCTACAGATGTCAGAGACCTTTTAATTCTTCTGCCAAAGGTTTTTTTTTCCTAGCAAGTGCAGCCTTGTGCCAAAGCAGAAGTACTCATGGAACTTGAATCCCCTTCTCCGTGATGCAGGAAATGAGGAAGGTATCACATGGATGCTACATTTCACTGCCAGTCAAACCATGAGCAGGGGAGAGGCTCTGCTCATTCCTGCAGGCAGTGATCCTTGCTGGCTCTCTCAAGACCTGTGCATTCACCTTGACACAAGAAAGTTTCACTGGTGTTTCACTCATTACCTCATCTGCAACTGAAAGAATCCTGGGCCTATTAGGGCAAACAATACAGGAACATAGGATTGCAAGATGATGTGCGAGTGCTAATTGAAGTATTGCTTAAAGCTGGCATGGTTAAATCAGTACAAAACCCAAGGTGGACATTTGTTAGAATCTAATATTATGGGCTTTGTAGGAGAATATTTTTGAGTGAACTTTAGTTAATACTAGACCTTCTTTGTGTATATACAAGACATGTATGTATGGATTCAGCCAGTTCTGCATTATTGTAGCTCTTACACCTTTTGCCTTCTGTTGTGCCAGTGAAAATACCTCTTGGTAACCATGTCAATTCAGCAGAGCTGGAGTCCTGGGCTCCCAGGTCCACATGCCAGGTCTCTCTCTACCTTATTCAGTGCAAATAATTGAAATTAAGAGTGGTCTATTGTCCTTCATATAGGGCAGTTGTATGAAGGACAATGTGACCCCTACAGTTGTACAGGTGTTACTAGACAACACTGGAATTCCAGGAGTCGAACTTCTAGGCTGTGGAGAGGCACAGATCCCCATGGTTACAGAACAGAGCCCTAACTTTGACATCTTTGTTCCAGAAGATGCAGTTAAGTGGCCTTCACATCGACGTATTATAGTCAAGGGTTTGTTTCCAACCAGAAATGACCTTGTAAAATCTCAGGCTGTTACAAGTATGAAACAAAAATATGTTGTTTACCTGCTACATAAGGCAGCACCTTTGGTCAGTTAAAATATGTTCTGAAATATGAAATATAAAAACCAGCTGAAAGCTGAGCGTGAAGTCTGCATTCCTTGGCTCCTTGCATTCCTTGGTCTGGTTGTCTTCCCAATGTTGTTTTAGTTTTGCACTGTGTATATTTTATCTTGAGATTTGGGGAGGAGTATGCAAGACAGGAAATCATCGGAACTTGAAAAACAGTAAATACGTTCATTAATCCTTCTTAGGGACAGAGGTGCATTATTTAATGAAGATAAAGGAAAAGTAGAACTTAAACTATGTTTATTGAAAATGGAAGGTTAGAGACTTTAGGAGCAAACAATAAGAAACTATAAGAAAGTAGATATTTTTGAAGCTTTAGATCTCAGCCACAGGTGCATGTCCCTCTGCAAAGGTAACAAAAATAGTTTCTGACACAAAGATTATGTTCCTGCTAAATTTCAAATTCTTGTTCCAAAAGACAGAACATAAACATCCCACAAAAATAGCAGGAAAAATTGGCAATTATTAACAAGTATTTTCCTCTCAATTCTTGTTTGAATCTAGTGTGCCATGAAGCAGTTAAGAAGCTTGAAACTTTTCAAATTTAAGGACTGAGAGGTGGGCTTCCCATGATATCTAGCATTAAAAAAAAAAAAAAGCAGCATTAAAAGATGAATTCTTACTATGGTCAGACCCTCACCTAATACAAAGATATATTTTGTTTGCCTGATTAGAGCTGTGGCTAGGTAATGGTTGCTTATCTGACTTAGAGTTACAAGTGTGAGAAATTTAGAGAAACATTTGTGGAGAGGAAGGTTTTGTAGAAACCTGACCTCAACAAGCCATGTAAGGGCCAATGGTGTGGCCTTTCCCTGGAACACAGGAGTCTGGTTTAGGCTTACAGTGTTGTACACAAGGCAGTCTTGGGGCATTCGTCATGTCCAAAGATGTAAGTCAGTAATACTTACACACAATGATTCTGATCTTTCACTCCTTCTCACTTGTAAATGAATTTATATCTATACAGACTCTATTCAAAATAGTGTTACTGAGGAACAGCCACACCAGTGGTTATTTCCACTGAACAGAACAGCATTGCAACATTATTAAATAGCTCTTGAGTATGAATTCATCCAAGAAGTAGGTTATTGGAATAAAGTCTGTTTTATTAGTGCCTTAGGACACTCAGCCAAAACCCAGGGTCCCTGAGCATTATTCAGACACATAACATGAAACAGTCTCTGCTTCAGAAATCTATAATCATATTAGACAAAGCAGACAAATAAAAGAAATAGAGACATTGAGAAGAAAGGCACAAAATGGGTTCTCTGCCATCATGTAGCTGGGAAGTGTGTAGCTAGGCAATAGCACAGGTAGCTTTTTTTAAAAAGTAAAAATGAAAAAGTGCAGCAATGTAAATGAGAATTTGTTAACAACAAAGCCCAGAATCTGCACCTCCGGAAAGAAAGGGAAAATAATTTATCCACCCACACTCACTTTTTCCTGATGAAGGTAGGTGAATAAAGCTGCACTAGCAGAGTGTGACGCTCACAACCCCGAGCTGCGCTTGCTGAGGCGGAACTGAAAGGTAACCATCGTCTGCAGGAGAACAGCAGCCCTGCAGCCCCCGCGGGGCCTGCGGGGTCGCATCCCATTCATCCCCTGCACATGTCGTTTTCACGCGAAGGTTGTTCCCGTCCAGCTGCTATGGAGTCCGTGGATGAAGCTGAAGGACGGCAAGGAGAGCTGAGCAGGAAGGAGCAGTCCCTGAAAGCCTCCCAGAAAACAGCAGTGCTCGGTTGGCCTCCCCCATGGAATGGATTAATACCCGGAGACAACATGTATCTGTTTGTCCTCTCACAGATCCTGGTAAGGCAGCTTGCATAGCTTTGGAATGCTGGGACTCTTCTTTTAAGCTGTTCTGCCTTGGGAGGCTTCCTCATTCACTGTAGCTGTAGCAGTAGGAATAGGTGCAGTCCTCATTTCTGCAGCCACCTCTCATGGCTTTGCCTTGAGAGCAGCTCCTGCCTTTTTGATGTCCCAGATCCCGTCCCGCTCTGTAAATGCCTCCTTTGCCAAATGACCAACATCTCACCAAATCCATTTTCTGTAGCTGATATGTATGGGGGTGAAGACCCATGTTGTTAACTAGTGGAGCAGGAAGTATGTTCTTCAAAGCTGTGGTGTGGGATGAGGTTATACTTCTCTGTGAGTGTGTTAAATATAAAGTCATTGCTGTTGTAGTTTATGTTAACTGTGGCATGTGCAGCATCCTTGACTGGTTCAAATGAAACGTTTCCACGTGTGTGTGTATTTATAGTGATGTCTGTGTGAAACATGGCTATTTGTGAGAGCTTTGAGAGAGGCCTTAAGAGTCTTTCAATAACATCCTAAATTCATGGAATTACTAGTTTTGATCTAAAAAGTAATAATCCTGAAAGTTTAGAAGCCAGAGGAACCTGTTGCTCTTTCAGTGTTGCTCCACTTGGTGTTTCTGGGCAGCCCTTTTGCTAGTGAGGGTCAGAGGGAGCCTATGTAACTCAGTAATGCACATCTAGTTAATAGTGGCTGAGCATGGAGCCTTCAGTTTTTTATTCCTGTATTTTATTCTTTTTATTCTACAGCCTAGAAAATACCTGACTTCTTAAAGCAAACGTGATAATCAACATTAAATCAATGCTAACTAAATTAGTTAATTATGCAGTCTTGAAATGAAAATGAATGTGTGTATAATGAGAGATGCTAATTACGTCTTTCCTGACTGATTGCACAGCTTCTCTGCATCATGCTGTGGTACAGCACTTATGGGACCATCCCAGCAGCTCAGAATGCCTTCGACCTGCTCTCTTACTGGCTCACCCCATTTAAACAGGTTTTTTCAGATCAAGGGGAGGTAAGTCCCTGTGCTCCTCTATGGTTATACAGTTGATGTCAGTAGTTGCCTTGGGTGGTACTTCTAACAGCTCTTCTGATAAGTATAATATGTGTGTATTTCATGTGAACGTCCTGAAATGGTAGAAGAGTTTGCTGAAAGCAGATGAATATTTTATCTTTCAGATATTGGGCAGAATTTTTTGACTTTGATGATAGGCCAGCACAGCAGATTTTTCATTATGTGCAAATTATTGCAAATGCAACAAAGCAATAAGAAGTCATCTCCTTAAGGTTAAGCCCCCAGTAAAGGGAGAGCTGGAACTTCATTTCTTAAGATTAATAGAAGGTTAAATTCTGGAAGAATGGATCAACCCATATAAAAGGTGCAAATCACACCATAGTCTCAAAATTTTTTTTGGTTGAATGTTTAGAACATATCTGTGTGCAGGAAATGTATTTCAAGAGTCCTAGGTGCACAGATTCAATTATATCTACAGAGATACCCCAGTAAAATTGCCTAGCTTCTCACCATGACATGATGACATGCATACAAGAATGATTCATCTGATAAATTACTGGTAATTATTCCCTGTGCAGATTTTTCTAGTGTGGACAGAACCTTAATTAAGTGGTGAACAGCTACTTTCAAAAATCTGGTGAAATATATTTGCTTTCAGAATGCTTAGATCCATTGTACATAATCTTTGAGACAGAGGCTTTCCAGTGCTAATAGAAAATCAGATTCAGTGCCTCTTGTGATTGAAGTACAGGGTAGACTGTTTTCTGTTTTCTCAGTGTTTATGAGCTGCATGTCACCTGCTTTTTTTGGTTTTTTGAAAGAAGCACTTTTTCTTTTGAAGTTGGCTTTATTATGCGCAGAGCTCTTCACAGACTGTTGCCTGTGTCTTATTTGCAGGGGCTCAATCATTAACAAATTGTTGTTCCTTACAGAAAAGCACTGATTTGTATAATTTTGACTTGCAATAATTGCCCTTCACAGAGGAAAGTGATTCCTAGAATGCACCACAAGAACACCCGAAGTATGACTCTGTACAGATGTTGATGCATATATTTGAGGACTGTTTATTATAGGACTATTTATTGTGCAGATTTACACTTGAAAACAGAATAGGCAGAGAAATCTTCTGATGTTAAAATAAGCAAATGAAAGCCCTTAACTCCAAATTTCTCATTAGCCGTACTAGTAGGAGAAAAACAGAATAAAATTCCTTGCTCACTGAAGCCCATTAGAACTGAATTTTGCACCTACTACAGAGAACAGGCTGAACTATAGACTACTATAAAATGACTAAGACATCAGAAATAGTTCCACTGCCAGTGGTGAGAGTTAATCTGATGGTGTTTCACTGAATGTGTAGAAAGCACAGAAAACTCCTCTGTGGCTGGCCTCTATTTAAGGATCCCCAAACCCAGGAACAATACAAAACTTTGTTTAAAGCACTTTACCGCGGTATAAAAACCACCCTGACTGTAGCAATGAAGTATTGGTCCAGTCTGCAAAATTGAATTGTGGATTCAGATCTCAACTTTGGCAAAGTATGAGGATTGGAAGCAGAACTCCTGTTTGCCTTCACAATGAAATCTGGTGTTTAGACCTTCTGAGATGCTGGAGCTTAGAGATGGTTTCAGTTTCAGTCTTCTCCAAAGCCTGGATATATATATATATATATATATATATTTTTTTTTTTTTTTTTTTTTTTGTGCTGATGGCAGTTTTTCCACAGGTGAGTATGAGATCAGTAAATCTTCATGGGAAATAATACATGCTTGGCCAAGAACGTGCATGCAGACACTGTACTGTGGCCCCAAATTCTTCATGAATCATTGTCTATTCTGTTGTTCCACAGAGCCTGACTACAGTAGGGAGTGTTGTGGTATCGTACATCCTGCTGTCTTTGGCTTCTCTAGGACTGCTATTTGTAGGATCTTTGGTAAGTTACGATACAGCACAAACTGTATTCATGCCCTTTTTCAGGGAGTTTTAATAAGATGTCTTATTTAACAAAAGTTGATGTTATGCCCAAGTTGATCATAAAGCATCATTTTTGGGGCTGTTTCTGTATAATTACCTGCTTGCTTTATGTAGAGGAATTAGCCTTACTCAATTTCTTGGTGAATTGGGGATTGCACTGAAGTCAAATGGTATATAAAAATAGTTTTTATTTTTTCCACCCACAGATGGGCAAACTATTTCCTCTGAAGTAGAAGGGATGTGTCCATTAACAGGACCATCATCCATTGATTTCAATGGCAGAAGGAGCTGTTCCAGAGTGCCACTGTTCTTCTGAAGTCCTGTTAGATGTAGGCCAAGGCCCCAGCTGCAAAACAAGATTAAGTGGCACGACTACAATTAATCTAGTTAGCTGTCAGCTGTTGGGGAGCAGCAGTGTGTCGTGTTTCTCCATGGATTGTTTAACTGGCACAAAGTTGTGTGCTAGATGGAAGAGCTATGGAGAACTCTGTGTTGTCAGGGAGCTCTAACTGAATGTGGCTTTTCAAACCCCTCTGTGCTGTTCTCTTAGAGTGGGAATGCAGCTACTGAACATGCAGGCAGAGCATCACCTCCTGTCCTTCCAGAGCTGCACCCCAGGTAGCTCAGGAAGTCAAAGCTGTGCTGTGTACATGCAGTTTGAGTGATGGACAGCATAATGAAGTACATCCCAGAATCATGGGACTGTAGGTGGGCAGAGACTGCTAGCCTAACATCCTGCTTGGAGCCAGGCTGTTGCCAGCACTTGGTAACATCAGCCATGAAATTTTCCACTCAGGTTTTGAAAACATTCAGGGGAGGAAGGTTTATTATCTCTCTGTATGCCTGTGCCACAACTATGTGGCACTTTTGGGCAAGAGATGCTTCCTCATGTCTCATCTGAATTTCACAAACGTAAATGTCTAGGCTGAATTTCTGCAGGCTTGTGGCCATTGTTCCTTGTGGTATCAGCTGATACTACCAAGAAATATCTGGCTGCATCTCTGGAGCTGCCCTTGAAGTAGTTGCAGGTCACTGTTAGATCACCTCAGCCTCCTCTTTGCCAGGCTGAACAAGCCCAATTCCCTCCACCTTTTTCCTGCACTTTAGACCCTTGACCTCCTTTGAAACCATCTGCTGGGACCACTCAATTTTTTCCATATCTGTCTTAAACTAGGGGAACTAAATTTGTAGACAGTATTCAAGGTGCAGCTCCCTCAGTGCCAAGGAGAGGGGAATGCCTCCTCTGCTTTGCTGGCCACATTCCCTGCTAGGAAGCAATGTCATATTATATGCTATGCTTAAGTTCACTCAGAGGCAGCACAGTGGCAAAATCTTCTGTTTAATATGTCAGGAAAATGGACTTTCTAAAAACCACTCACAAGGCAAAGAAATTATAGTTAATGCCTCCATAATTGTGATCATTGATGAAGGCAAGGAACTTAGTGAGATTTATGCAATTTTCTGGGTTTTTGATGTTGCTATACCTTATCCAGATTAATTTTGTCCTCAAAAATAAACTTTTGGTAATTCTGTAATTGCAAATCTTAAAACCAATCTTAAAACCAATCTTAAAACCAATCTTAAAACC